>CAOLHI010003331.1:0-186041 GCA_948474755.1 Ctenosaura bakeri
TGGTACTCTGTGTCCTTCTGAGACTGTTGGATTGCAACTCCCATCACTGTTCAACATTGGCTACACTAGGCAGAACTGAGGGGAGCTGCAGTCCAGAAGGAACATGCATCCATCTGCCTTATATGGCTTCTTGGAGTTGACGAACGGTGAAAATATAATGCATTTCCCTTCTGGCAGGCTCATGTTTGGTAGTCAGTCTGTGGATAACATTAAAAAAGCAAAATCTTAATAGATTCCCATAGAGATTTTCCATTAAAATGAGTGAAAAGATTTCCTTAGTCATGTACCTTTGTTTTATGATTGCCCATAAATAGATTATCATTGTTTGCTGCTGTAATTCTTCTTGGCACCAAATGTGTTAAACAGGTGCTTTAAGATTGTTTTTCATTCTTGTGCTGCTTGACTTTATGGCATATCACTCTCATGTATAAAGCCGATTTTAATTCTCCTTCTATAAAATCAGCAATCCAGGCCTATCTCAGGATTCATAAGGACATTTGCTGTAATAAAACAATTAAAAGGAACAGAATAGCTGGCAAAAACAGTCTTTGGCTTGGATCTGAAGATAAGTTCACTTCGTGATTTCCAAGGTAGATAGATTTCACCACTTTTCCTTTCCCCTACCACATTATTTGGGAGTATTCCCATCCATTACAGAATTGGGGTGGGGAGAGGGGAAATCACCTGTGGTTGCCAGGAGGAGATGAGGCAGGCACATGTGACCTTCATTGTCCTGTGAATTTCTTTAGCTTAGTTTATCTTAGGATCTAAGCCATGCCCCTAGATATCAAAACCTTTGGTCTGCTGTCAGTTCCAAGCTCACAACAGATAACTCATACAAAATAGACTGAATTACAGTTAGCAAAAATGCTGCTAGTAAAAGGAAATGGTGATAAGAAGTGGCAGCTGGTGGCATCCATACCAAGAAGGAAGTCAGTTGGCTCCAGGTTTTTGTCCTGAATTTTAAAAGTTTTTAATGTTTGGATTAAAGCATGAAGCAAACTTTCCATCCTGCTAACAAAGCCACCAGCTATGAGGGAGACTATGAAAACACTTGTGTAATTCATGAAATGGAGCTTTAAAATATATTTTTTTTATTTTGAACTTCTAGGTGGAATCATTTTAGGATTACCCAGAGCTTGGAAAGAACATATTACAAGTAGCAGCATTACACATAATAATGTTGGTTTTGAGGGTAATGAGAGTGAAGCAGTATCTCCTTACGTGCAATGTAAACCATTTTCTTATTTGAAAAATGGTTGTTTAAAAGTTGTTCTTGAAAAAAAATATGTCTAGTGTGCTACTACTAGAAAGTGATATTCATATTACAGTGCATTCCAGGAACCCCTGTGTAAAACAAAAAACAACTTATGTTGTTCTTACTACATCAACTTTCTGCTTATTCTAAGTCTATATTTCTTATTCTCATATTAAAATAACTAAAGAGAACAAAAAGGAGGTAATACTGATTTCTTATTTACAGCCATAACTTGTTTAGTTTTATAGCTGTTCACACTTCTGTTTTGTATCTGAATACCTTATTTCTTATGAAGCTAATTATAACTATAAATTTCTGTCATTTAAGAAATAATTACATTTTTTTCTTTAAAAAAATTCATTATGGGTTCCCATTGTTCATGATTTTTCTTTGTTTTTCTATCAACCCAGAGAGTTCATTTATCTAATTCTTTTGTTTCTAACAGTTTTACCAACCAATCATCCATTTCTGGTACCCTTTTTGTTTTCCAAAATGTTGCATACCTAATTCTAGCTGTTGTTGTGATATAGAGTATTATCCTCCAATATTTCTGTGCAACAATTTTTTAAAAATAGTCAGACCTCCACTTTCATGGGGGTTGGGGTACAGGACCACCAAGAAAGTAGAAAAGTTGCAGCTATCATAAGTCCCCCAAACTGTATTTAACATACAAATAAAGTACCTCTACTGGTGGAGTGGGTGGTCCCAGAGATGCATATGTTCCCTTGCTCACTCACGCACTCATGTGAGCAGGAGGGGGGAAGGGGATGGGATGGGGGAGTAGTAGTAGGGAAAAAGGAGACACTCATCCCATCCCCTTCCCCACCCACATTGTGAATAAATGTGCATTCCCTCCTTTCTTCTGTCCCGTCCCCTGTCCTGTCCCCTTCCCCACTTCAACCCATGCAAGTCAGTGCCCTCCTCCCACCCCATCCACTTCTCCCCAATAACCTGTGAATAATCAAATCTATGAATGCTTAACCTGCAAAACTGGAGGTTCAACTGCAGAAATATATCTTCAGGGAATTGTAAATGTGCTCTTAGCATATTTTTCTACCCTTGGTAATTTGAATTTTCATTCAGACGAAGTATATTTAGATTTGATACAATCAGTCTATTTTCTTTTTCTTTTTCCGTGATGCCAGCATTAATGCAATTGACTACGACCCATGCTTAACTTATATCTGCTACTTCATCTGTTCATAGCCACTGACTTTGAAAGAAAACTCATTGAAAGACTCTGCTTAAGAATAGAGCAAGAATCAAACAGTATGATATATGGAAGAGACATGAAGAATAGTCTTAATCTGAAAAGGAGCTATGGGAGACTTCCATGCTCAATGGCAGAATAGTGAGGGGAGAACCTAGTTAACCCTTCCCCTTCCTAATATTTTTCTTTATAAAACCCAGCAGGAATAATGCAGTTCTCTGGGTAATGCAATTAGACTGCGAGTCCCAGCAGTCCCCACTGTTTGCTAAACTGGTTTAAAAGAAAGTGGGGGAGCAGAAACTAAACAAATTAAAAGTGGTTTCCATTTTGCAGATTGGAATTAAAGACTATGTCTGGAAAAGCCATTTTTTGTGTGATCCCTATAGCCTGGTGAAAGAAGGGATTCATTGTTCTTTCCTGGATATACATAGAATACAGTTAATGCTACAGTGGCTGGGAGGTGAAGAGGACAGATTCAGATATGTAAAGTTTGATTAAAAGCTAAGCATCTGTGCATTTATGAGTGCCAGCAGGCAGTCCACACATAGTTCCATTAAAACAGCAGAGTCCTACAGCACTTTAGACACTTACAATGTTATTGTTGCATAAGCTTTAATGACTAGAGCCCATTTTATCAGAAGATGAAGTGTTTAAAGAACACTAAGAAAAAAAAACACACAGTGGACAGGAATCACCCACCTTTCAATGCTCCATTATCTGATGGCTAGCTCTTTTGATGTTTCCAGATTAAAGACAAGTTCCATTAATGCTCTTTGATCAGTTCTTCTGCGACCGCTCATATACATGCATGTTTGCAAAGCAAGCTGAAAGAGGGGGAAAGGACACCAAGCCAGCTGAGAGATTTAGCAAGCGCCATGCATGTGGTTGATCTCAAGTAACATTCCATAAGTCCTTCACAATCCCTACAGTACAGCACATGGGTTCCACTTTTCAACCAATTCTGTTTTCTGACAATGCTCCAGTTGCTCACCTGTCAGATGTGTGAGGAAAGCCTATATCATGTCATGAAATGCAAAATGAAGTACAGATTGTGACAATAAATGTCAGTCAAATCACAGACTGCTGACGCCAAATGTCACAGACTGCCAAATGAGGATAAAGTTTACGCCATTAAAACTTCACTTAACCTGAAATGTTATAAGATTTTTTTTTTTGTTGCTTTTGCTACATATGTTTCAACTATGTTTCAAAACATGGTCATTTGGGGAAGCCAAGAAGGAAGAAATTGGGCATTTCTGAAGAAATTTACCACTAATTTAACTGGTATCAACAGAGCTTCAGATAAGAACATTTTTTTTCACATTCTCTCCTAAAAACTATCACATAAGAGTTAGTAAAGTTTGAAAAGAAGGTTGAGGGGAAATTTCTGTTTCCACCATCTCTGTTTGAGCTGGATTGGAGCACTGCACATTTACTTGCATATAAAGTCTTCTTGCCATGTTAAATATGTAGCATGATGCTTAGCCCTAAGGTTAGAGTTGCGAAGTTGCAATGTAAGGCTGTAAGATTTGGCATGGATATCTTAACAGTCAAATAGCTAGGCTTCTTTGTTTTAATAAGCGTATGCTTTCTGCAACCTCAATCTGGCCCAGTATTAGGCTAACACAGGAAGTAAAAATAAAAATACTGACTTTGATCGTTTGGCTTATAGCTGAGTGACAACCACAGTAAATTACCACAATAACTGGATTATCTGGGTTTGGCTTCTCTGTTAATTCAAACCTAGATTTCCCAGTTCCCATGGCAGAAATTCTGCTTGTAACTTTTAAGAGTTCAACAACAAAGTGGGTATATATAGAAGTGTTCTAAGAGCAAGTGCAGACATTTTTTAAAAAAAAACTTTTAATGTGTATATCTTTATCAAAAGACTACTCAACAAGACAGTGTAGATTTGCATGTTCAGTGCAGTCCCTTGCCCCCCCACACACATGCAACTGCACAACTGCAAAAGAGCAAAACCTGAATTCCACTCAGGATGCTGAAATGGCTGGGGCAGAGGAAAGATAGACCCTCATTGTTTGAGTGACCTTTTAAACTTCTGAGTGAATGAATATCAGCTATTCATTCCAACAGAGAAAAAGGTTGGCATGGCGGCAACCCTACACACAAAGATGCTCCATCATAATGACAAACTACTACATAAATTTAAGAATCTATTACTTGCTAGGTTTATTTTGTATTAGGTAATAATATTTTTATCTCTTTTTTTAAAAAAGTAAAAAGATAAAGATACTTGTGAATTGCTTTTTTTAAAGAAATATTCATCAATCTATCTAGAAAACAACGGCAAGATAAAGAAAGGAAACAAGCAGAATAAACATCTCAGTCTTTAAAATCAAGGAAGAATATTTTTCAATAATTTCATCCAAATTTTCGTATCAATTGCTTCTTAGGTTACATGAAATGCTTTGTGATACAGAATTTAAAAATACAAACCATTGTATTCCTTTCTATAATTAAAAAAATACTACAATTCAATAGAACGTCCTCAAATAAAATTTTAAAAATGTATTAAGCGTGGTGAATGGGACAAAGGTTCTTTTGCTGTGATGGAAGAAGACTCTGACGAACAGGCTGATGCCTCCTGCAGGGTAAGGGTCGGTTATATTACACCCTTTTAAATCCAGAATCAATAGCAGATGAATGATTTTAAAAGAAACAAATAGCAAATGAATGATTTTAAAAGAAACAATAGTTCTTATATTATTTCCAGTTTTTTCTCTACTTTTTCCAGATCCATTCATATTACATTGCTGGAAACGGAAATATGCCAGTCAGTTTGTTACCCTGTATGTTAGGGGTTCCAGGAGGGGTGCCCAAATAACCAAATAAAAGCACAAGATGGGAAAATTAAGCTCGAGCACTCTCTTAAGCTAACGAGAGGCAGGGTAACTTCAGCTAGGATCTTGTACCCTATGTCTACGGCTTCAGGTCAGAGAGCGTAGCCAGACAAGGTTTCAATGTAACAAAAATAACATTTATTGAGCACAAATAACATAAAAGACACCACATGCACACAGCTAACTAGAAATAGAAATGGAGAGCTTTGGGGGATGGGTAATACGACACCTGGTCTCCTAGTCCTGGAGAAAAGAAGAGGTTGCAGGGGAGAAAGCTCAGCGTGGTTCGCTGAGGGGAGCTCACTGTACAAACCGACAGCAAGTCTGGATGAAACTCAGGAGCGATCCAAGCAATCCAAAAGGGAGGCAGACTCAGTTATAGGGAACTGAGGGGAAAACTTCACTGGACAGAGCGGCAGCAAGGCTGGATGGAAGTCCAGGGTGATCCAAGGAGGACTTGGAAATGGGGACCTTTTATAGGGTGGATTTTACCTACAGGCTATGTTATGCTTGGTGAGAACAAAGGAAATTTGGAGCCGGACAAAGGAGTTGGAAAAGGTCAGGTTTTGCATGATGAGCTTAGCACTGGATGACAATAGTATGGCCAGTATGCAGATGGCTCAATATAAAGGAATGGCTCGGCACTTGGCTGTGCATCTTTGTAAAGATCCGCGCTGAGCAAAGCTGGTTTGCAAGAAGATTTTTCCCTAAAGCATTGGAGAGGTTTAAGTTGCCTGCCTGAATGAGGTTTGGAATGTACAACCATTAATGGCCGCGCCCAATACGTGCTCCTCCGGTGGACCTCTGCAAACACGTGGAGTAGGGTGGCAGAGAAAGGTCAAGCAAAGGCCAAATTATTTGATATCAAAAGGATATCTAGTGCTCTCACCAGACATATCATAACCGTGATAACAAGTTGTGGCAAGGAGTTGCCATCCATCTGTCACAGACTGCATTCCTATGAAACATACTTCCAATCTCTTGCTTGTTTCACTCATATCTTTGGTTTTTGTGGTATTTACTGCAAAAATATTAATTTTAAAAATTGAACATGTAAAGTGGTCTACAGAGACACCCCTGTTCACAACTCAGCCCTTCAAAATTAAATTATTCATAATTATTTGTATCTTAGAGAAATACTTTGTTTTTGTTAAAATTATAATGAAAATTTTTGAGTAAATGGAAAAAAATCAACCTTCCTGCACTCTAATTCTGTTAAAATAAATGTACTATTCCTCTAATGAGCTCAGTCACAAGCCAGTTTTCATGGTTTCTACCCTAAAGCAGTCATTCTATAATTGATTAAATTTGTTCCATTATTGGAAAGCAACATTTAAAAAAAATGCTATCTCTAAAAGGTTTTTATAACCTTTTAAAAATCATGCTCCAAATTACAAAAAAACAATTTCACACTTATTATCTGAGTGTTGAAATTGTTATCGTCCTGCTTTTATCCCAAAATTGGGAGTCAAAGTATCTCAACTTTTTAAAATATTATACAGTTAAAAACATAGAAAAAGTGAATAATTAAGATAGAATTAAACTATTAACAGTTTTAAAACACTAACACATCAGTAAAGAATAAAACTTCAAATTAAAAAGCTAAAAAGCTCTTTAAAACGACAGTTAAAACAGTATAGCACTCCCTAACCCATTCTTTTAAAACGTTCTGTTTCAAAAACCTATCTGAATAAAAACGTTTTAGCCTTCCACTGGAAGGACAACAAGGAGAGAGCAATTCCAGCCTTTGTGGGAAGGGAGTCCCCAGCCTCTAAAGGCAGCCACTGAGAAGGCCTTTTCTTCCATCCCTACCAACCATCCTTGCAGTGATGGTGGGACTGAGAGAAGGATCTTTCTCAATGATCTCAGAGCCCAGCCTAGCTCATACAGGGAGATACAGTCTGTGAAATACCTTGGACCTGCACCATATAGGGCTTTCTAGATCATAACCAGCACTTTGAACTGTGGCCAGAAAAAAAGAGGCAACCAGTGAACTTGTTTAACAGAAGTTTTGTATGATGTCTATAAATAACTCATACCACTGACCATTTACAAAAGAAATCTGCATGATCACTGAAAATTTTCGTCATATCAATGTATTTGATTTTTTTTTTTAATTTCACCTTGCGGGGGGGGCATAACATCTGCATAAACACCAGGTTGTGTATTGATCTTTTCTTAAAGTAGAAGCCAGTAAAAACTGTGGAGTTGAGTAATTTTTCCTCATCCTGCATTATTTCCTCTATCTCCTGCCTGTAAATACATACAGAGATTTCTTTCAATCATATAACTGTAGGATCTGCTCTTTTATTCATCACTCTCTCTTGTTGTATGATTGCTCAATGGACTGTCGGTTTTTGTAAGACAAAAATAGCTTATATTTTTCCATATTGATATAAAAACACAATCCTTTCTGCTCCCCCAGTTATATCTTTTATATTTATTTGTCATATATGACATATTTTTTCTAAGGAACTCTGAGTGGAATACATGAAAATTACTCTCAAATTTATCAGTATACAACTGAGAGTGGGTATGCTCTGTGACCAGCAGGGGAACACATTATATGACCACATAGAAATAAAAAGATGATGGAAAGAATACATGGAAGAACAAGAGGTAAAAGGCTAACAGATTCACTCAAGGAAGAATCATATGAAAATGAACTGCCAGTTTTAGAAAGTGAAGTGAAAGCTGCACTCAGAGTATTTAGGAGAAATAAATAATCAGGAACAGATGGCATACCAATAGAGCTGCTTCACTCTATAGAGACAGAGGCCATTTCCTCACTACACTGTTACAGTGCTATTATTCCACTTTCAACATCCTGTGGAATTCTGGGATTAGTAGTTTACTGAGGCCCTCTAAATGCCCTTCCCAGGATGCCATAGGAGGTTGAAAGTGAAATAATAGCACTATATCAGTGTAGTGCGGAAATGGCCAGAATCTACTTTAGTTCTAACTAAAACCTGTCAGCAAATATGGAAAACAAAAGAATGGCCAACAGATTGGAAGTGCTCAATATATATTCCAATTTCCAAGAAAGGGGACACCAGGGACTACATTAACCACAGAGCCATTGCATTAATTTCCCACACAAGCAAAGTCATACTCAAAATTTAACAGCAAAGATTTCTACCATATATGAAGCAAGAGATGCCAGATGTCCAAGCTGGGTTCAGGGAAGAAATAGCCACCAGGAAATGGGTGTGTCACAGCATTTGATTGCCTTGATGTGCAAAGAAGCTACAGCTGGGACAGAATTTGGAGAAACAGATCAGTTTCCAATAGGCAAGGGGATCAAGCAAGGCTGCATTTTATCACCCTATCTTTTTAACTTATATGCTGAACATATCATATGTAAAGCAGGATTAGACTCTGAGGAAGAAGGTATGAAAATTGGAGGAAAGAACATCAACAATTTAAGATATGCAGATGACACCATACTACTAGCAGAAAACAGTAAAGACTTGGAATGATTACTGAAGAAAGTCAAGGCAAAAAGTGCAAAGGCAGATTTACAACTGAACATTAAAAAAACAAAAATAATGACCAGAGATAATTTATATGACCTTAAAGCTGGATAATGAAGACAGTGAAATAATTCAAGATTTTGTACACCTTTGTTCAGTCATTCATCAGAATAGAGACTGCAGTCAAGAAATCAGAAGAAGACTAGCATCGGAAGGGCAGCTGGGAAAGAACTAGACAAGATCCTGAAGTGTCAAAATATATCATTAAATACTAAGGTTAGGATTGTCCATGTCATCTTTTTTCCATTTTCTATATATGGTTGTGAAAGTTGGATAGTAAAGAAAACTGATAGGAAGAAAATCAATTCATTCAAAATATGGGGCTGGAGCAGGGTTGATGCCCTGGACTGCTAAAAAGACAAACAAATGGGTCCTAGAACAAATCAAACCTGAACTCTCCCTAGAAGCCAAGGTGACTAAACTAAGGCTGTTGTACTTTGGCCATAGCACGAGAAGATGTGACTCACTAGAAAAGACAATAATGCTTGGAAAGATAGAAGGCAGGAGGAAAAGAGAAAGACTGCATTTTTATAGATGCAATCAAGAAAGACATATCCCTGAGTCTGCAAGACCTGAGCAGGATGGTTGAGGATAAAGTGGCTTGGAGGTCTCTCACGATAGGGTTGCTGTAAGTCAGGCTGACTTAATGGCAGTTAACAACAACAACAACATTCTTTTTAAAATGTATATACTTTACAACATGAATTATATTAACTTTGTTCATCCTCCTGTTTTATTCACCTACAACAGCCCTGTTGAAAATCCACAGATCTCTTTCCTTGGAGGTTCTTCTAATCTTTAGAAACGACAAGATTGTTTCTGATCATTTTTTTTTGTGATCATTTTTATTAAGATTTAATCTCTAAAATAACCCCACACACACACTTCCACGCTTAAATCTTCAAGTTGCAATTGCTTATTTCCATTACATACAAACATAATTTCCATTATACAGAGAACAGAATGATTACATTGTTTCTTCTTGATTTCTTATACATTTATATATTTGCCCAATCCTTCTTTCCATTCTTTTTCAAAATTCTGGATAGATTTATTCTTCAAAGAAAATGCTAATTTTTCCATCTCTATCATGTCCAGATGTTTTAGCTTCCACTCCTCAATATCAATATATTTCTTTTCTTTCCAGTGTTGCGCATATGTTAACCTTGCTATAGTTATTAAATACAATGATATCTTCTGATGACTTCTTATTTCCTTTTGTTGCCCTAGCATATTTAACAGGTAAAATTCCGGTTTCATTTCAAAATTCAACTTATAAATTCTCTGAATTTCATCATGTACCCTCTTCCAAATTTTTTTTTGCTATCTTACATGTCCACCACATATGAAAAAAAGATCCCGTCTTTTCATCACATTTCCAACAATTTGAATTCCCATTTTTCATTATTTTTTGTAATCTTTCTGGGGTCATATACTGTTTCTGATTATTTTTGATCAGATGGTCACGTGCATTTGAACTGGAATTTCTGCCATACAAATATGTAGAAAAAAACATATGTAATTTGGCTCTCAGGTTAAACATATATGCAATTATGATATCATCTATTATCAAAGCTAATACTTAAGGTTCAAGGTGACCCTAACAGATTGGAGAACTGAGTGGAAAGTAGCAAAATGAATTTCAATAGGGGAAAATGTGAGGCCATTTGAAGAGGAAGGCTTAAATGTACAAACATAAGACAGGCAACATTTTGGCGGCCATACATGTAAAAGAGACTGAGCGGTCTTGCTA
The DNA here is from genome assembly GCA_948474755.1 of Ctenosaura bakeri. Lineage (NCBI taxonomy): Eukaryota > Metazoa > Chordata > Lepidosauria > Squamata > Iguanidae > Ctenosaura > Ctenosaura bakeri. The sequence continues at coordinate 10,616 of CAOLHI010003331.1, forward strand.
GACCACAAGCTTAGTATGACCCAACCATGTGGTACAGCAGCAGAAACCAATGTGATAAGGTAGTTACTTTGGGTCCCATTTTTGGGAGAAAGATGGGATATAGAATAAATAAATCTAATACAATTCCAAAATTCATTTCTAGGCTGTGTCAACAGAACTATCATGTCCAGGTCAGGGAAAGTAATAGCACTCTGTTCTACCATCTTATTCTTCTGTGGTCAGATGTCTCCCAAAGTGCTGTATCCATTTCTGAGCACCACATTGGTTAGTTGGAATGTATCTAGAGGAAAGTATCTAAAATAGTGAAAGATCTGGTACCCAAGTTGTATGAAGAACGATTGAGAGAGACAACATGAAAGCTATCTTTAAATATCTGAAGAGCTGTCATGTAGAAGAGAAAGCAAAGTTGGTTTCTGTTTCTTGAGAGGACAGAACCAAAAGCAATGGATTCAAACTGCAGGAAAAGAGATTGTGACTAAAAGGAGGAAGGATTTATCAATCGTAACAGCTGTGCAACAGTGGAATCAACCGAAGGTATTGGGTTGTCGTTTTTAAACAAAGATCAAATTGCTACCTCTTAGGGGCGCTTTAGCAAGCAAGGGGGTTAAACTGGATAGCTCTTGCAGTCTTTATGAAAGTGCAAAGGAGCTAAAACTCCATATGAAGAGGGTATCCATCTCTTATCATTGACTTTCTCACCCATTAGGCTTCTATTCTCACTAGAGAATTTCTCCTTTACAAAAAATGAGGGAATGAAAGAAGAACAGGTGTGTTCCCTTTGTGGTTGATTTCTCCCCATCATCTCCCAAGTTTGTTGTTGTTGTTGTTGTTGTTGTTGTTGTTGTGTGCCTTCAAGGCCATTTCTGCACTACACTCTTACAGTGCCATTATTCCACTTTCAACATCCTATGGAATCCTGGGGTTTGCAGTTTAGGGAGGGGTCAGTCAGCAATCAAATCAAACAATCAAATCAAACAATCAAAGAAAGTTACCCCTTGTTAGCTGATTCAACTACATTTATAAGGTTACTGATACTCCTTCTGTTGTTGCTTTTTATCAGCAGTGTATGCTAAAGATGCTGCTGGTAATATGAAGGTAGAAAACCAGGGTTTTATTCATACAAATAACCATTTTCAGTCATTTTGTTATACATGTTTAAAAGTTATGCTATCTTTCTGGGATTCAAGTTCTGAGGACAGTGCTGTTTACTTGATGCATGCAGCTATCATGTATATATCTGTCTGATGTTTCAAATTTTGTCTGTATTCTCAACTGTATTTTGGATTAAGTCCTTCACAATTGACTTTACTGTGGTTCATGGCATCTATAATTTTATAATGCCAGCTAGCCTGCATCTTATTGTATTTGAAAGCTGACTTAAATTGCCTTGGCAGTTTTTATTCCTTTCTGGTAACTGTGATCAATGTCTAGTTTAATGATGAAATATGAGAATCCTGTTGGACTGCATGGAGAAAGTGGAGACTTTTAGAAGAAGGTAAGTTAAGGTGTGAATCAAGGCCAAAGTAAACAACTATAATTCAAAATGACATCTTTATAGAATTTATGGACTAGACAATAGTAACTATTTTTCTTGTTTGCTGTTTCCTCATATATTGGTGATACTGATTTACAAAATATTGATTGATCTTACTCAACATAAAACTAAGGTTAATGATTCACCATTCATGAAATCTTATAAAAGAGAAAGTTACAAATAGGAATAGGTAAGTTTAATGATTGATTAGTCATTTTTAAATCACATCAACTTTTCCTTCAGTCTCTGTGCTCTTTAGACTGTGACTTAATTTCAAGTAGTCACTGAAAGCAGAGACCCCTTTGAGGAGCGTAAGTACCAATTTTGTTTTCCTGGCTTGCATTCTTGCTTAATTTAGAGAAAATCATACATCTATTATGAGAAAAATGTCTTTTGTTAACGTGTATAGGTTACTCCTCATTAGTTTGCAAATGTTAGCCTGTGTATTTCAAGATTTATCTGTGTTGTAAATTGCATTAGTGTAACACATTATCCCTTTTCTTATATTAATCTCCTATGAGCAGTCCCACTTGAAGTTATATAATGTACATTTTATAGCATTTAAAAGTTTGATACAGAGAATTGTTCCATACTTTGGAAGCAAATTTTACAGTCTCTGGCTTAGAAATATATAGTGCACTTTACTCTTTCTGTGCCACAAACAATGTTGCAGACTCATTTTGTTCAATGTGACAACACCCATCAGTGGCAAATTGTCCCCTTTTTATACGTTTAAGCCTCTATGCGTTATAAATCACGGGCACTACAACTGGAAAGAATTGCACTGCTTTGGTCAGTTGTTCTTAAAGAAACTTACTTTCTGAAGTTATTTTATATGCCATTGCATATTTATTTATTATGTGTAATGATGGTACTATAGGACCATTGAGATCTTTGTTATACCACAAAGTCAACTTTGTTTCTGGAATGTACAATATTTTATATTTTATTTTTCTTCCAGAATAATTTTCTGACAGCAAGTTCTTTGTCCTGAAGAAAATATCTATAATCTTTCAGTAAACTGGATGCTATATTTCAGAGGAAGGAAAACTGGCAAAACTATCTTTGAATATTTCTTGCCTCAGAAAACCCTATGAAATTCATGGGGTTGCCCTGAATGCAGATACATACACAATTACCCAAATAAAGACAATTATACAAACAAAGGCCCTTTCCAGACTTTGGGGGGGGGGACACCTGAACATGCTACTCACCAGATTTTTCCTGTGTCCCGGTGAGTCCATCGCAACCAGGAGCAGCGCGAGTTCACCACTCCACAGTTCTTCGGCATCCTAAATGGCGGCTTCCGGTTGGTGGAGGCTTCCTAAATGGCGGCATCCTAAATGGCAGCTTCCGGTTGGTGGAGCCGGAGAAGCTCGCCAGCTGAAAGCCTGCCCCCCCCCCAAAAAATCTGCAGGCATGCACTTGCGTGCGCCTGCAAATCTGCTCCGGAGCTGGGAGACGGAGCGGCACGAGGTTGCGCGCTCCGTGCTTTTTAAAAGCCTCTAAAAAGAAGTTTTTAAAAAACACACCGCGTGACCAGTTCCGGTCACTCCTGTGTGAAATGAGGTATGGAACTACGAAAAGTAGTCCGACCCAGTCCACTCCACAGTGCAGAAGACCTCCATCGGAGGTCGCTCTGCACTGTTTTAATAGCCCAGTGTGGAAAGGGCCAAAGACAGAGTTCAGTTGAGGCAAAGACAGGATTCAGTAAATGCTTATCTGTGAAAACACTGAGTTCAGTGGAAATGACCTGAAAACACATTTTTTGCTTTCCAAAACATTTGTTTTTGTGCAGCAAATGGGATATATCAAGAATCTCCACATCAGAAGACACTGGCTGCTTCCCAGGAGGATTTTTTTTTTAAAAAAAATGTTTGGATGAAGCTTCTGTTTCTTAGGCCATTTCGGCACAAGACTGTTATAGCACTATTATTCCATTTTCAACACCCTATGGAATCCCGGAGTTTGCAGTTTAAGGAGGGGCCATGTGGCCCCTCCCTAAATGACAAACCCCAGGATTTCATAGGACGTTGAAAGTGGAATAATAGTGCTATAACAGTCTCATGCAGAAATGGCCTTAGTTCTCATCCAGCCAGTCCTGCACAGTCCACATAAATACCAATGGAAAACGTGAGGAACTTCCCTGTGAAACAGACAGAAGGAATGGAGAGACAAAGTGGAACTGTGTGACATGTGAATACTGCTAAAACATCTCACATTTCTGGGAAGTTTCCACCAGTGGTTTCATATATGTCTCAAATACTAAGAGGCTGCTTCCCAACAGCCTCTTAAAATTCTCTCATATTTTCCCAGCTGGGACCCAATCATCATCCAGTTTTAAACAAAAGTTTTCATAAAAATTGCCTTTTTTTATACAGATCATAACAAAATAAATTCTAGATAAAACATTTCCCTTTCCCATTTTTTTCTTTTTTTACAAAACTACATGGCCTGATGAGCATTTCTTGGGAATGTTAAAGCCTACATATGTAATTTGGTCCTTATGCAGGTATCACCTCCCTGTGGATATTGGATAAACCAACATCTCTCTTCAACCCTTTCCCCCATTGAAATAATAGCTTTTGACTTACATAGCTTTTGAATTTGAGTGGGTTTTATTCAAAGTTTGTAGGTGTAATGTACCTGGCAACTGCTTTTAAAATTTCAGCATTTTTACTGGAAAGATAGAAACATATGTTCAAATGTTGCATTAAAATAAACTTGTAACTTTGCCCTGGATCGTTCCATAGTACAAGAAAGTAAGGCTAGAAATGAGCTCTCTAATTTGTCTGCGGTTTTAAACTTGTGCTTCCAGTTCTCAATCGTGCTGTTCAAATTTCCACTAATGTACAACAAAAAGGAAGTATTTGTTACAACTGATGATCGGGAGTTACTAACTATGCATTTCCATTTTGAAAATAAGCAAATAAGCAAATGAGCAGTTGTGTAGTAGTGATATTTTGAAGATTTCATTCACTACAAACAAATCTGAATGGATGAAATTTTGCTGTTGAGCTTGGCTGTAATCTTCCTATGTGGCCCCCTCTAAACTCTAACTTTGTAATTCATGATTTCTATAGGTGTGTTACTTATAAAAATAACAACCCCATGCTTCATTAAATGTTGGCAAACAAAACATTTTTATTTGTTTTAACAATTAAACATTAATCAAACAATTGAACAGCCATGCATCTTTCCTTCTTCAAGGAGAGTCATTGAGGGGAAGAGGATATGATGTTATCAACTCCACCAAGAAGGAATTTAAACTTGTTTCATTTTGCTGACTGTCTGAAGGAACTGCTAAAATTTATTTTGAAATTACTTTGAAAAACTTACTTTGAAATTAGATGAACTTCAGGCAGAGATTTTTATTTTTTTAAAAAAATAATGGTTTAACTATGCTTTCTTTTATTATCACCCACAAATATTAGTAAAATGCTGATGGTGATGATATCCTGATTTTTTTTAAGTGGATGTACCTAGTTGTTATACCTAGATTGAAAGCATAAAATAAATAATTAGAAAACTAAAATATAATTCCCATTAAACAATCATTTTAGACAAAAAGAATTCAAAGACACTAGCATATGCTGCACTTCCTTGATTTTCCATTATTTATTTGAAGGCCCACTTAGAAATGTGGCAGCTCCACCTAGTGAGGGAGATACGCTACAACCTAGTTGTCTGAAATTGCAAAATTGGTTTGGCTTTGACAAGGTAGGAGTACTCAAGGATGACAGTGCCAGCTGGCCAAAGTAAGTCTCACTGGTTTTAACGAAAAAGCTTAAGTAATAAATGTGTTCTTTTACTAGACCATTTTCAAAGCACCTACTCATGAACATTTCTACATGTGCAGAATTAGATAGTGATTTTATAAAGATTATAAGGCAAGGCAGGAGTATGAAATAGCCAGCTAGCATGGTGTAATATTTTGGGTGTTGGATTAGGACTCTGGAGAGCAGAGTTCAAATCTCCACTCAGACATGGAAACCCACTGCATTATCTTGGGCAAGTCATACTCTCTTAGCCTTAGAGGATGGCAAAAGCAAACCCCTTATGAATAAATCTTGCCAAGAAAGCCCCATGATAGGTTCACCTTAGGGCACCGTAAGTCAGAAATTACTTGAAGGCACACAATAACTAAGGAGGATGAAATGATATCTGACATGAAGCATATTGTTAAACATCTCTACCTCCTCCAATCTTTCTTGTTAAAATCAAGTGAAGAGGACAAGGCCATTTCCGCACTACACTGCTATAGTTCTATTATTCCACTTTCAACAGCCTGTGGAATTCTGGAGTTTGTAGTTTACTGAGGCCAAAGAGCTCACTGGCTGAGAATTCTAAATGCCCCTCCCTAAACTACAAACCCCAGGATTCCATAGGACATTGAAAGTGGAATAATAGCACTATAACAGTGTAGTGCAGAAATGGCTTATTTTTTCGGGGTCTCATATTTGAAAGGCTTGAACTGTTATGGACAAGGGCATGGTAGAAGCTTTTTGTTGATCATACCATCTCTCCTGACATCCATTGTCTGATTCTTTACTCAGTTATAAGGCTCCTGTTAGAATTCTTTTATTAGAATCCTTATAATAGCTTGATGAAACTGCTGTAACTACAGTCCTTGGCCCTTTTCGCACGGGCCTTCTGTCGTGCGACAGCCCCGTGAGCCTCGCAGGAGTGGGAGTGTCACTCTGCACGACGCACTCCCACTTCCGCCGGGCTCACGGGGCTGAAGCGGCGTGATCGCGGGTTTTTTTATTTTCGCGTCGAAGCGAAAATCACCCACGGTCGCGCAACGCTCCCGGCGCCCACGCGCACTTACCTCCTGTGTGGAGCGTCGGGGAGGCGGCCGGGTCGCGCTTCCTTCCCTCCGCCCCTGCGGAAGGAAGGGGCGGGGCGCTAGCACGACGGACGCAACAGCCTCCTGCTTCGCACGCGCGGGGGGGACGGACGGGACAGGCTCCTGATTCGCCCGGGGGGAGGGCGGCTCGCACGACGCTGTCGCTTCCCCCCTCGTTCCTTTGCCTGCGGAAGGAAGGAGGGGGAAGCGGCAGCCTCCCAGAGAAGGCTTCTTGCGCGAGCCGCCCTCCCCCGCTCACGCTAGAAGCCTTAATGCGAAAAGGGCCCTTCTTTCCAGCTGTTTTCATTTTTAATATGGTGATTTTCATATACAATTATTTTCATTATTTTTTGTAGTTTGTTTTTTGTTCTTGTTGTTTTTATGGTATGCTAACCTGGGCATATGCATTGATGGAAACACAGTATAGAAAACAGACTAACATAGCAGTCTGCGTGTGTATGTGTCTTCAAGTCACCTGTTGCCTTACAGCAACCCCAAGAATTCCATAGGATTTTCTTAGGCAAAGAATCCTCCAAACTGTTTTTGCCAATTCCTTCCTCTGAAATACAGCCTACAACACCTAGTATTCCTCGTTCTTTTCAAAACCAAAAAGAGAGAGAGAGAGAGAGATAGTTAATATTTGGGGTGTTACATTTGATAATTATAGATGTTTTATGAGATACTAAATCTATCAATTCAAAGGAGGGGTTGTGAAGAGCTAATTTTACAAATCCCCTCTAATATATGCTAGGACATTTTCTGCCCAGATAAACTTGTCATAAGACCACTCATATATTCATTCAAACAACTCTTACTGTAAATGGCAAATTAGGTTGGAAAGGTCACAAGAACAGATTATGTGTGGTAGATTGCCTATACCAATGCATGATAATATATAATTATAGTAAGTAATGATTTATAATGTTTTTAAAAGTGTTGTAGTGATATGGACAAACTTACTTGAAAAGATAGAAACCATAAATATCTCTATTTAATCCTAAATGAGAAACTTGAAATATTAATCGTTGGTATTTAAACTGAACTAGAATTGTTGCCTCCCAGCCTTCACAGATACATCAAGTAACAAATTTTAAGGATTCTCTGTCTTGTATTATAGCAGTTTGAAAGCAATGAGATAACAGGTTTGATTTTCTCTATAGGTTAACAATGCCATTGTCCTGATTTTAACACAATTGTGGCACTGTAATTATAGCGACAAACCTAATTGCCTCTCAAGACTTCAACTATAGGAACAGCATTCTCCATTTACAAGATGTGAAGTAATGTGCCAGTGTTTGATTAAGGACATGAATAGCATTATCATAGTGCATTATTTTTATACTCAGTCCCTGATTATTGCTTTTGCTGTAAAAACATATACATAATGTACTACTCCCAAGGCTAAATACATTTCATTTCCTTAACAGAGACATTTCTTAAGCAATATAGGAATGATACACTAAGTTCTGGTTAGTTCCTGCATCATTAGTCCCTCGAGCTTGGATGGCTTTCAGAGTCAGAATGGTGAAGTCCCAGCATATATATTCACTTCACAGTTACCTCAACTTCATATCTCTATAACTGTTATGGCTCCACCATATTGAATCCTGTGACATGTATTTAAGTGAAGTACTTAGAATTTCCTATTACAGAGTTCTGGTGCATTTCCACAAAAATTGTAAGTAGTTCACCAAACTACAGTCCTAAGATTCTAAGATGGACCTATGATGGCTAAAGTGGAAGGAAACAGATATAACTCTGTAGTGCGTATAACGGTCCATATGTGTCTGTTCACCAGTTTCAGACACAACTTTTAGCATGTTGTTACCCTGCCTCATTCACTGTCACTCTCCACTTGTAATCCTCCCTTACTTTTCCATTGTTCTATCTGACTTTTACCTAACCAGAGAAAATCTGTTGAGAAAAAACAAAACAAACAAACAGAATAGATGTACAGTAGCTTCTAACTGTAAGGATCCCTGTGTCTGGAAATGCCTACAGTCTATGCAACTGATGCTATCAAACAACTGAAGCTACCATGACAAGTTATAGGTATCCAGCTGGTAACAAATATAGCATTGGAAGATTTTTCACTACATATGGAATGAAATCTTCTTTTTTTCCACAAGTGAAAGCCACAGTCTACAGAAGGATTTCATTCTCTGATAAGTTTTTGCTGGATAATATCACCCCCTTAGAAACAAAATTTCTAAGAATGTTTGGAGGTTAAAGTTCTTTCTGCTAGTTAATTTTAAGAGAATTGATTGCAAATCCCTTTTTATATCATCAACAGGTAACAACATGGAGAATAACACAACAAATGCTAAGGAGAAAAGCACTGGTGAAATTAAAGATAGTCCTGCAGTAAAGAAGAAAGTGGTAAGTGATATATTTTTGTTTTGAAAGCAGTAAACACGTGAACAGACATTTGGCATGGACACAAATTGTCAATGAGTCAATTAGAATATGTTATGTGTGTGTAATTTTACCAGTTTGATCATGCTCCCAACTTTCCTTGGGCAATGTGGAGTTCATGTGCTTGCAACTGTGCTCCATTGATCCAGCCTCATTTTTGCTGCCAAGAAAGGCAGCCAAGACCTGGAAAACATGTGCATTAGGGTGTCATATAGCCCAAGGAACACCAGAACAGTATCCATGGTACTGTGTTTGATTGGAGCAGTCGAACAATTGGTCATATATGTCCCACCAGAAGAAAAGCGGGGTGAGGGAGAAAATGTTGCTTAATTTTGTTAAATCTCATTTTCATGAAAAATAGTGACAATACCACCTATTGGTGGCTTTCCATCAATCTTTTCCTAGCTTGTGGATGATTTATCTGTCAGCCCTTTTTCATGTTTTATTATACCATCATTTTAACTTAACTCTTAAATTCTGCTGTCCTCATAAATCTCTAATAAATCATTTTCCTTAATACACTACTGGTGTTAGAGCAATCAGGTATTATGTTCCCAAGCTTCTGCTATCACTCTAGACAGAAGCTCTATGACTGGGCTGTGGAGTATCTCCACAGAGAGGACTCTGAGCACTACCAGAAAATAGGCAGCTATTCTGTCTTTCTTTTCTTGTGAAAGGAGGAAAAAGCTGAAAAAAGCAAGGACAAAACACAGCAGGGCCATAAATGGAAAACAATGATGTCTCCACCTGATCCTGGTCCCTGATGCCTTCCCCAGGACCCAGGCATCTTACACTCTGCCTACACCATGGCAGCTGCCCAAAGCTGCTGGTTGGTCCTCTGCTGCACTGAAGCATTGCCACCGCATGTGATTGCATGTGAGAGACATGCAATACATGTGCAAAGCACATGGAAGGACTTTGTAGGTGAAAGCATACCAGCATGTTAAGGGAAATGACCTTATGCTTTCCTGCACAAGTCAGGCAGCACAATGTATGTATCACTTTGCTGGTCTGTACTACAACTAAGTAAGTCTTCCTCCCCTGACCCACAATGAGTGTCTTAGATGAAAATATAGTTGCCAGGCAGCTGCCTATTGTACTTGTTTACCTGCTTACCTCCAGCACTAACAACCTCTAATCCCAGTTTTATTTATATGCATTTCATTCTGATTTATTTTACAGAAAACCTTCACGGTTATCTCAGAGATGAAATTTCCTAATATTGTATCAGTCATCAAAATATGTACAAAACCACATGTTTTGTGCTATAAAAATAACTTCAGCATATTTTCTGGGCTGTTGGAACAGTTACAATCACCTAGAGGCAATAAACAGTTTTAAAACATTTTCTGTTAAGAAAAAAAAGCTTGCTTTCTCACATTTTAATGTAAAACTATTTACTCAAGTATGGCATAATATTTTTCAAACCACCATGCAAATGCAAAGTTCTTAGAATTACATTATATGCATAGCAAGGATTTTCAGAAAGCACAAAATCTATTTTCCACATGTTACATAATTCAGACTTAGCTAATGAAGACTTTGGGTGGGTGCCTTGTTATATGATTTTCTGTAACAACAGTTTTAGCCTTTACCAAAGTGGCCAAATATTACAAATGCCACATTTGCTTTAGTGTCTGCTGACTTATTATGCCTGTCATTCTGATTTTTCACTTATGGGTACAAATAATACTAGACAAGTAGGCAGTGTTTATGAGTGAAAGTAATACAACACAGGTTCTAATTAGTTTATATTAGCACTTTATTATTCTCATAAAATAACTACTCATCATAGTGGAAAATCAAGTAAAATTGGCACAGCATGTATTAATGAGAAATGTATGACTCCAGATTACTCAGAACACAAAGCTAAAACAATTTTAAAAACTAATACTAAACACAAAACTAAAAAGCAATTTAGAAATCCAGATTAACTATTACTATCAAGATTAAACTCTTCAGGTATTATATTTTTCCATGGTGTTGTAGCATGGCACCTACAGAATATTTCCTGAACCTTGGCAGCCAGCCTAAAATTAATAGTCATCTTTCCCCAGGGAGTGGGGTCAATTCCCTAATTCTTGCTACACTTCCAAAAAATGCAATTGTACGACAAAGTCAGGGAGTGTTACCTATTCTCTTTTCCAAGTTTAGAGCAGCAAAGAGAGAATTAGGATGAAGTAAAATGTAAAAGCATGCCCACTGGGCTCCCTCTCAGATTCCCAAGCAATCACAGTGCTGTGAGAGTGATCCCATGCTCCTTCCAAACTGAGGTTGGTGAGGGGGCGAAGACCAGAATTTGGAAAATTTAGCTTTTTTGAACTGCATGCCATGCAGCATTGACCATGCTAGCTGGAGATTCTTGGAATTAGAATTCCAAAAAAGTAACTTTTTCAAGCGCTAATGAAAATCGTGTATGTTCCTTTCAGCTCTAGGAGTGGGAAGAAGCCTGGAGCTTTGTCATGTACAGGATAACCCCTTGCTCCAAAGAATGCACTCTGAAGTTAACAGTGGTTTATTCAAAGGATAGTCAAGGGTAACAACTGCACACTTCCACAGAAGTTGCCAGAACTGAATTGTACAGCATGCATACATACATGCATATATACATACGTGTCCCCGCCTGTGATTTAGTGCACTCCCATAGCTGCAGGCAGTGTTGTGGATACTGTCATATTGACCAGCAACTTTGCTTCCCTGATACTGGAGCAAGTTCCAACAGATGGCCTAGTTGCTCCCGTCACTCTCTGGATCATCTCTGAGGTCCACTTCCTCTCATCTAATTATTGTTTGTCTTCCTGGTCCTGCGATTCCCTTTGAGATTGCATTGGGCAGCTGTAGAAAGCATCTCAAAGTCCCGGTCAATTATAGCAGTTCTGGCAAACTGTCATGTACAAGATAACCCCTTGCTCCAAAGAACAAATTCTGAAGTTAACACTAATTTATCCAAAGTATAGTGATGGGTAAAAACTGCACACTTCCACAGAAGTTGCCAGAACTGAATTGTACAGCATACATACATTTTCTTATAAGCAACCATTACAAATTCATATGCACTAAGTTTTCACTGGTTAGTAAAGCTAACCAATATTTTTCACCAGATTGATGCTTTCTGACTTTCTCAACTTCCAGCACTTGTTGACTCTCTTCCTTAGCCCTTACCATTATGGCAACTAACTTCATTCTCATAACACATTTCACACTTATTTTTCCACTTTACTCGCCTCCCACCGCCTCCTAGTTACATTATAGCAATTCAACACACAGAGGTATTTGCAGATATGCTGTTCTACATGACAGCAAACAGAGCCTTAGCAGGAGATAGGATAAGCAATAGGTAACATAAGCGTGTCTCAGGCTCTATATGTTCCATGTTATGACAGGGAGGCTTTGCAATGACATTCTGATGCCCTAAAAGCAACATTACCCCTCAACCAGGTTTACAGGGATGGGCACTATGAAATATCTTTATTTAGCAGGGAGCCCTCACGTGCTCAACATCCACTGTCATTCACTGGCGGGCACGTGTTTCCAATTTACTTAATACTGTAGTTGCCCTTGTGTTTCTGTGAATCCAAGATTTCAGAAATCTTAAAGTACTGGCCCTGTCCCACCATGGTTGCTGGAGGTGGCACAGGAGGAGCTGGACACCACACATCTGGCTTGGCTGCTAGTTTGAGCAAGCTGAAATGAAACACAGGATGGATTTGCCTGTAAGACATGGGTAATTCCAATTCCACTCTCACTGCACTGATCTATCATTTTATCCTGAAGGGCCCTACATGGTCCCAACTGTTTAGAGGGCTGAGGGCGTTTTAGAAATTTAGTGGACAGGTACACCTTATCTCCTACCCTGAAATCCCAACTCTTTGCCTTCTTTTGATCAGCATACTTTTTAATGTGTTCTCAGCATAATCCAAAGTTGGTGTTCTAAAAAGCCAAGCACCTTTAAACTTTTTTGCCCAATCAACTCTGGGCTATGGGTCAGTTTGGATGATCTCAAGGGGTAGCAAGTGTTTCAAAGGTTGTTCATACACAATTTCAAAAGGGGAGGTGTCCTGTGTTTTGGTGGACAGCATTGTTACAAGCTGCTTCTGCAAAAACGATTGGAGTCTGTTACCCTGTTTTCTGGGGGTCCCGGGAGGGACACCTAAATGCGCTCTCAATTATATAAGTTGGGGAAATTAGCTAAGAGCACAAGCTAGCAATGTAAGAGGCAGGGCAACAGAACAGAATCTTTTAGCCAATGTCTACAGGGTCAGGCCGAGTCAAGGAGCAAACAGGATTGGAATAATAAATGTTGTTCTATTAAAAATACAGTCAAACAGTGTATGCAACACACTCACTCAGAGAACTAAAGAAATAAAGGTTGGAGTGGGATAGAGGGATTTTTAGAGGAGTTGTTGCTTTGGGTGATAGATACTACACCTGTCCTGAAGCCCGGGTAGTCTGCAGCAGAAGTCCAGAAGTATGGAGTCTCAGTACATGGGACTGAAGGGAAGGCTCACCAAGCAAAGCGGCAGCAAGGCTGGATGGAAGTCAGGAGCGATCCAAGGAAGCTCACAAAGTCAGGGGTTTATATAGGGGAGAATGTAGCCACAGGCTAGTCCATACTTGGGGAAAACAATGAGTTTTGGGCTGGAGACAAAGCCTCTGAAAGGTCGGAATTTAGCATGATTGAGTTAAGTCCGAATTGACAAAGGAGTAGACAGTATGCAAACGCAGAGTGCTTGACAGATGAGAATTCTCCTAATCAAGCTGCCTGCTCGGGGCAAGGAGGTCTTTGTAAGTAGCGTGCATACATAATAGAGTACTTGCCTTTGAGGTCTCCTGAAGCGGCAGGATGGCTATTTCTGGCCAGCTTGTATTGTTTGGAATATTACAGCGATTAGTGGCCGTGCCTGTCTGCGAGCTTGTCCGGGGGACCTCGCAGACACGTGGAGAGGGATGGTAGAAGAAAGCCAAATTATTGATATCAAAGTGATATCTAATATCCCACAAATCCGGGCTAGCAACTACAGTAACAAGTTTCCCAGTTAGTTTGCCGGTAATTTACATAGCAGTGCGAGTACTGCTTCAGCACTTGACTAACCCTTTTGTTCAGTCATCAGTTTCTGGCTGATGAGCCATATTCATGGCTTGTTCCACCCGCAACAAGCTCAAAAATACTTTCCAAAATTGTGAAGTGAACTGACTTCTCCTATCTGAGATTATCTTACTTGGCACTCCATGCAAACTGTACACATTATAAAGGAACAATCTGGCTAATTGCATAGCTGTAGGGATGGAATTGCATGGCACAAAATGTGCTTATTTGAAGAATAGGTCCGTACTATCCAAATGGCAGTTTTTTATTACTCTCTGGTAGATTGGTGATAAGATCCATACTACATGTGCACCCATGGGTGGAACGGGGTTGTGAGTGGATTGCAACAGCCCTCATGGTCTGCCTCCCATCCACTTACTTTGCACACAAACCAGACACCTCTTCACATAGCTCTCCACATATGTCTCAGTCCCAACCACCATTAGTCCCTTCTGACCAAATGCAACCTCTTAAACCAAAATGCCCCACCAACCTGATGTCATGCCAGAGCTGTAATTTGTATAGATTCTGGCACATATGTTTTCTCTTCTTTACACCTCATTCCCTCTCAGCCTGTGAGTTCTGTTTCATGGTCTTTGGTCCAGCTATTGAGTTTTGTGGACTTTTTAAAAAACTCTCTAACAGAGTTTCTGGGATGACTTTGGGTCAGTGTTCTCCCTGAGCTTGACTGCAAGTTATGACCACTAGCCCCAATTACTGTGGAGTAAGCATTATGTTTTGAGTTTTTGGCTATTATGTTGAGGAAGGCAAGACAGTGCATCCACTAAAAAAAAATCTTTTTTCTCTGTCAAATACTTGATGGTGAACTTAAAATTATAGAAGAATTTAGCCCACTGCTCTAAGCTTTTGGCTTAGCTTGTGTCAAGTCTGTAAAGCCACTAAATTACTATGATCCATCCAAATTTCAAACGGGAAGCTATCCCCTTCCAAGAAGTGCCTCCAAATTTCTAGGGTTCATTTTGTTGCTCCTGTTTTTCCCCAAACTGGCCAGTTCAACTCTGATTTGTAAAATTTATTCAAAAGGTAGGCACATGGCCTCAACACACACACACCCTCTTGTCCTCCTATTCCAGCTCACAAAGTTGCATCACTGGCATCTACTTGGATCATTAACAAGTGCATGGGGTGAGGGTGTTTTAAAATTGGTCCAGTACTAAATAACCTCTTTAGTTCCTCAAAAGCCATTTGACATTACTGATTCCACTTAAATTTTGAATTCGATTTGTGCTTAGTCTGGTTTGCCTCTTGTACAGTTCCCTTTTTCTTGGTTTTAACAAATCTGTCAGGGACAACACAATTTGGGCAAAACTGAGTATGAACTGCCTACAGAAACTGGTGAAATCCAGGAAATTCTGCCACTGCCTATGGGTTTTAGGAGGTTCCCATCCCAGTATCCCCAGTACTTTTGCTGGATGTATCAATATTCCCCAGTTAGAGATGCAGTACCCCAAGTAATTTAGTTTGTCAGTATGAAATTCACATTTTGACAGTTTCACATACAGATTGTTATCTAACAACTTCTGCAACACCTTCTTAACCAATGTAGTATGCTCCTTGTATGAATCAGTACATCATCTAGGTATATTTGACACCTCAATAATGAATTTCATGAAAACTCTAGGGACTCCAATTATACCAAAGGGCATAACTAAATATTCAAAAGCCCCCAAAGGCTTTTGAACACAGTCTTCCACTTATCCTGTATGCACACTCGATTGTATGCATCTCTCCAATCTATCTTTTTGAAAATTTGCCATCACCACTAGCATCAACAGGTCTTTCATCAGAGGTAGGGGGTACCTATTTGAAGTGCATACCACGTTTAACTCCAGAAAGTCCATTACCAGCCTCAAAAGCCCATCCTTCTTTTCCCTGAAGAACATCAGGGCTGCCGTGGCTGATCAAGCTGGCCTGATGAACCCACGCTATAGGTTTTTGTCTATGAATTCTCTTAGCATCTCCATTTCTTTGGGAAACACGAAATGCAATTTGCTTTTGGGGCAATTTAGCTCCCACTTCCAAATCAATAGCACAATCAGTATGTCTGTGGGGTGTCAGGATGTCACATTCCTACTCCAACCCCCTCCCCCTCAAGTCTGAATATTCCATAGGAATTTTTCACACCAGCTTGTCAATAATCCTTCTCAATTTTCTGTGATTTTGTCCATTCCTGTCCTCCTGTCTCCGCACTTCCAGGTGCATGGATTGCAATTAATTTAATAGGAGCAAAATTTGGTGTAGTGCTCCTGCTCACCTCAGTCTCATGTCATTTTGAGGAAGTTGGCTTACCTTTGGCACTCAGAGCAGGCCCAACCCATTTCTCTCATCACTCTCCCCAGTAGTCATGGCAGTCTATTCCCCTTCTGGGACACGGCTTTCCTCCACTGTTAGACCTGGGGTGCTTCCTTGATCTTGCTTTTAACCTCAGTCTTCTTTGTTCCCTTCTTACTGGCCACCTGTGCCTGTTCGGGGCAATTGGCAATTCAGTCGTCCTTGCAACCACATCACAAGCACAACCTCTGTCGCATGCATCTGTCTCATTTTCTGACTATCAATCCTCCACTCTCAGCCTGATCTGATGTTTCAGAGGGGGGTCTGCTTTTGCCTGGCACTCTTGACTCACTGCCTCAAAGTCTCCACCTCTTTCTTGGCAAGATTTATTCAGAGGAGGTTCACAACTGCCTTCCTATAAGGCTTAAAGGGTGTGACTTGCGTACATGGGGATCTGAACTTTGGTTCACCAGAATCTTAGTCCAACTCTCAAATGGCTAGTGTCTAATTTCCCTACAGTATTCACAACTTTATACACCTCTATCACATCTTTTTCTAATCCCCAAGTTTCCTTTCCTTATAGGATAGTTCTGTATTTCTTCTAGTATTAGAATATGTTATTTAGATGCAGCGATCAGAACCGCACACAGTATTCCAGATGTAATCATATTAAGGATTTCTACAAGGGCAGTATGATAGGGCCAGTTTTATTTTCAATGCCGCTTCAAACAAGCCCCTGTATAGGATATACCTTTTTTTAAAAAAATTGCAGCTACACACTGATAGTTTCACTGTGCTATCTACCACAATCTCAGGAGCCCTGCCAACTCAGATCCCTTCACTGCCAACTCAGATCCTTTCAATGTACAGACAAACCTTACTTGTTTGTCTTAATATATCTAAGTTAAAATATAGTAGTATTTTGGTCCTAAACATTTACCTTTGGCTACAGATACCAGCAGAATAGTGATTGATTATTTGATTGATTGATTGATTGATTGATTGATTGATTGATTGTGAGAACAAACAATCAAGCACTTTCTTGTAGTGGCCCCCTCCCTTAGGACTGCCGTACTCGCAGTTGTGCACACAGCTTCCGCTC
Source organism: Ctenosaura bakeri (assembly GCA_948474755.1). Classification (NCBI taxonomy): domain Eukaryota; kingdom Metazoa; phylum Chordata; class Lepidosauria; order Squamata; family Iguanidae; genus Ctenosaura; species Ctenosaura bakeri. The sequence goes on from CAOLHI010003331.1 coordinate 27,894, forward strand.
TATTTTTACAAGTCTTATGACCTAGTTGTTCCAGACGGTAAATGTAGTTTATTGTTCATACTGTTGTTTTTATTGTTGTGGCTGCCTCAAATGATTTTATTTCATTTTGTTTAACATTGTAAAGTAAACAGGTAAAATTTTGCCTCAAAAGTCAGTAAAGAAATATATAAAATATAGAAATATTTAAGTAAATAAAAATAAATATATGCAGAAAATTAACTCCGAGAGTGAATCCTTCCCTATATATGGTCTATTAACCTTGCAACTGCTAGTCTCTTTCTCTGCTCAGTGGGAGTACACCTACACTCTCCCCAAAAACAAAACAAAACAACCCTCCAACAGTGCAAGATGAAACAGGAAGACTATTTATTTTTTTCTCTACTAGAAAGAATGTAACCCAGAGGCAAATGCTTAATTACACTTAATGTGTACGACAGGAAGGAAAACATGCTTCCCTCCAGACATTATTGCACTGTAGGTCACCGCAGCCCTACTTGGTATAGCCAAGGGTGAGGAACTCTGAGAGTTGCAATCCAAGAATATATGGAGGGCCATATGAATCACACCCCCAAATAAGAGATAAAGAAGAGAGAATGGAAATAGGTGGGTTGCTTTCTTATATTGTCAACTCATAAGCAAAGCTCTCAGACCATCTTCCAAAAGCAACATACACTAAAGAGATTAATAACAGTACTGTGTGAATACTGCTGATTTAAAATCAATATTAGTGTTATAGAGTTAGAAGGGACCTTGGTGTGCTTATGAAAACTCATTGCCATTTATATGCCATATAACTTAGAATATAACTTAGAATAGGAAGCTAAAACAACAAGGAATTTCTTCACATATCACATGTCTTAACACCACCAGTTATGTAACTCTTGAAGTGTCAAACCGGTTTGCCCCTAAGGTTATAAAAGTGTTTAAGTACTATTTCTTTCACAATTCCCTGCATTTTAATGCATAACACACTCTGTGACACGGCAAATAGAAGTTTTACTATGCCTATCAGGTTTGTGAAGATTTTATCCAGGAAAGCTAGCTACAAAGCAAAGCAACAACATGTTTTTGTGAAAAAAGTGCCTAGTCTCCACTAAAAAAAAATGCAAATTAGTTCTAGCAAGAGATTAAAAGAGGACAGTTTCAACACTCTTAATTGTAGCACTTTAATGGATGTGAATAGTGAGAAGTAGTGTAGAATCTCATAGTTCTGCTGCAGGCAGTTTTGGAAGAATCAGAAATGCACATATTCTGTTCATCTAAACTACAGATAAGGATTCAGGCATCAACCTTAATGCAGACATGCCTCCTATATGGGGAGAGAGTTTATGGGCATGTATGCTAGTTTTTTCCATAACCCAATCTACCTTGCCTTCATGTATTCTGTAGAAAAGTCTTAATGGTCAATGCATTTATAAATTGTTGTTTCATTAGGAAATCTAAGTGGACGGGTTGTAGATTGCAAGGAAGCTTCTATACATATTCAACTCCTTCAACACAGAAGCCCCCTTCAGATGTTACTGATAAAATTTAGCACCTAAACAGGCCAGATGAACTGGATGGGGACACTACAAAATGTTCCAGTCTGTAAACTCCTGTGTCCTATCTCCACTTTTAGCCCTCACATATGCAGACAAGTGTCAGAACGTAGTTACTGAGGAATCTGGAACAGATTCTTCAGCTATGGTCTGCTCCAAGGATGGATAAGAAAGCCTACCTCTCCGGACCCTGATGCATTTTCCCTGTGCCTCACTACAGTTGTAACATACGACTAGTTGCAGTTGGTGACTCCAGTGTCAGCTGTACATCCACTCTAGATTTTAGTTCAGATTTTAAAGAAGCTATCCAAGGTACTGAACCCTACCTGCAAAATAGGTTGGTTGCCTTAGCTAGCTTCTTTAAAAGCACAGACTAAAATTCAATGGATTCCTCATCCTACCAACATGGAAGGCACCAGCCACCCCTGCATGGGATACCTCTGTTTTGAAAAACTGGAGGATTGGGACTGAGGCCTATTGTTAATGCCAGCTAGGTTGGACACACTGAATTCATGAGAACTTAGTACACCAACCCTTGTGCACATTCCCATTGATTCACTGGGTCTTCTCATCCTGGGAGTAACAACTACGTAGGCTGTTGTTTTCTTGCAATTTTTTTAGATCCCTTTGCTGGCACCCTGATATGATATGGCAGTATAGCATGTGGACATTGAGATGGTGACGTTCTCTGGATGCGTCTCAACAATGTATTTTGATAATACAGTCCATGTGGCCAGTTCCAAAGCAGAACCTGGGGTTTCTTAACTAATCATAACTTCCAAAAAGACTTTAAAGTCAGTACGTTACAATAATCTGGTGCCCTTCAAATGTTCTGGACTACAATCCCCATAACCACTCCCCACAGCCAGGGAAGCATGATGGGAGTTGTAGTCAGGTCCAACCATTAGGTGGAGTGAGGGCAGCCACTTCCGATGGTTGATTTGGAAAGTCATAAAAGAACAGCAATTTGAAATAACGTAATATGATTGTATTTTTACTGCAAGGAGAGAAGAAGGTGTTTGTAGGATTTTAATTCTTGAGGCAGCAGAGTAAGTTGACTAACTTTGGGTTCAAGGAACCCTGACCTGGGAAGAGGACAAGCTGTTTCCTGCACAACATCCCTGTTGCAGTCCAAAACCTCTGGAGGGCACCAGATTGGGGACAGTGGTAACAATCTAACCTAATTATCAAGCCAAGAATCACTGAGATACATTCTCGGTCCTATTGTTGGATGTGGACATACTGGTACTACCTATCAATATAGCTATTCGGGCACCTCTAAAGGCAAGAAGTCTTTTGTATATAGACTCTACAATCGTGTTATAGCTTGATTTTGGTTCACATTGATTTAAGGTCCATATCATGGGAAAATGTCCCCAGTCCCCTCCCTGGTGGGCAGTGGATTAGAAGGAATCCGACGGAAAAAATAGTGATGATGATCCAGGGACACCCCATGTCCAGCCCCCTCCTGGTCTGTCAACTTTCTCCTAGGGCTATTCCACTCCCCACCCTCCGGGCCATCCTATCACTCAAACTGAGGGAGCCAGGATGGTGTGGTGGTTTGAGCACTGGACTACGACCCTGGAGACCAGAGTTTGATTCCCCATTGGCCCCCAGAGACCCACTGGGTGACACTGGGCGTGACAGGCTCTCTCCCCCTCACCCCAATACAGAGCTTTCCAAACTTTTCATGTGGGTGACACACTTTTTCGACAGGCATCATTTCATGACACAGTGGTTCAGGTTTACTAGCAACCCGGAGGTGCCCAGCGGCGTATCTAGGGAGAGGAAAGGCAGCTCCCCTGATCCTGGCCTCGCCAGGAAAGGTCCCACCGAGAGCGACGGCTGGGGGGGCAGAAGGCAGCCCCCTCCCACCTGGTCCTTGTTGCTGCCATCCTTCTTGCCGGGGAAAGGCCCCACCGAGAGCAACGGCCGTGGGCCAGGCGTGGGTAGGAGGGTGGGTCGTCTCGACTGGGGAGGCGGCACAGGCGGCGCACTAATGTGTCAGGAAAGCCCTGCCCTAACAGATTCACCTCAGGGTCGCCCGAAGTGGGACAGAACAACCCTCCTTAACCCTTCCTGTTATTCCTCCCTGGTCTTGGGGGGGGGGAAGCATTCAGAGGCATGACATAACGAGCCGCCTTCAGACAAGGGCTGGAGAACAAACGGTTTCTTTCACGGCGGAAAGTCGTCCGGTCCTTCTGAAAGCCAATCTGATCCATCGCCTCTGGAGCGGGAATTTCCTTGAACGGCCCCCTCCCCGTCTGCCGTCCCAAACAAAACCGCGCTTAAGGAGGCGCGCCCGGCTCTCGCTCCCGGGCTCAGCGGGGCAAACAGAGACCGGGGAAGACGGCGAAGGTGGGCTGTTTGGAAACACGCCGAGAAAGAGGCAAAGGCCATTTCCGCACTAGACTGTTATAGGGCCCTCCCGAAACGCAAACCCAGGGATTCCATAGGATGCTGCAAGTGGAATCATAGCGCTGTAACAGTCTAGTGCGGAAGGACCAAGAATGGAGACCCCTCAACACACACACACCGACGCCTGGGCCCCTCTTGGTCCTAATTCGCTGCTAGTACACTAGAATCCGGCGTCCCTCCGTATCTGCCTTTCGTGGCCCCGGGCGGCGGCGGCGGCGGCGGCGGCGTCTGCAGCTCTCCCGGCCGCGCTCAGCCAGCGGCGAGCGGCTTCGTCGGGGACTCCACCTTAGCGATGCCCCGCCCGCCCGCCTGCCAGCGCCACACAGGTACCGCGGAGGTCTTCCGCGGCCCGCGCTCAGGTGCGCCAGCAGCGCCCGCTTCTCGCGAGGCAGGAAGCCCCGGGCGCCCCCGAACATGGCCAACCTCGTGCCTTTGATTCAGCCGGACCGCAAAAGAGGAAGAAACGTAAGTAGCGGCGCGGCCTTGCCCTCAGGCCGGGAGGGGAGGGGAGCCGAGGGAGCGGCGCGCGGGGTCTCCTCTCCACGTGGCTTTTCGGCGGGGGTTTCCTCAGAAGGAAGTCCAGAGGGGGCTCCTTCCCGAGTAACCAGGAGGGACCCTTCAGAAAGTGCTGAAAGTTCGGCGGGTTTCCAGTTTCCTTTCTGGAGAAACAGTCTGAGACTGAATACTGGCTGATAAGGAAAACGTAACGTTACTGTCGTGGCTCGTTTCCCTGAGAGAAATGCCTCAGGACTCAAGAATTAAAAAAATGGGACTCTCTTCTTCTTATGCCTGGCTCGCGCGCTTTGCAGCTGCTGAAGGACCTTAACTTCTGCCCTTAACCATTTTCCCCCTTTGGCTGGCACCACATGACCTCTACCTGAAGTCAATGGGAAACTTTCTTCAGAGGAGAGAAGCACTTAAGCAGCTCGCGTTCATTTCCCAGTATCTGACACCGGCGGAACCTGCCCGCTCGGTCCACCTGTTGGGTTCTCTCCCTCACAGCCGGGGCAGGCGCACCGGTGACAGGCTGAGAAGGCTCTAGGCAGGTTGGGCTCCAAGCGTGGAGGAGCCAGTCGCCCTTGTTTGCCTTCCAAGCAGAAGAGCGGGGTAGTTTGGCGGTCCTCCCGGCCTCCCTTCCCTCGGAGAGGGCTTTGGCACAACAGCTGTTGCACTGTGGGGCTAAAAATACTGCCTGACACAGAGACTATTGCCCAAGAAGTGGAAGAAGGAAACAGAAACCAGCCAGGCTATTATTAGCCCTGTCAGAAAGGACCTAAGGAGAGACAAAGTAGAAGTACAGCAACTTGGCAGAGTTTTCTGCCTCTTCCCTTCCTTGCTCTGCTCCTCCCCTCACTTACTCTCCTTGAAGTCTTTGGCTTAACCGTCTGGTTTTTGTGCCAGCAGTGGTAAACTGAGGTACACATGAACTGCAGTTAATCAAATTAATCTGTTGTTCACAGTCTCAGTACCAGCCTAAGGCATTTCTGTGCTTGGTGCTGAGCCCAAGTTCATTCTCACTCCTGCCAAAACTTTGAAAAAATCTTTCAGATCCCTGTCCCAGTCATGGTCTTGCCGCCAGCAGATTGTTCTCCCCCTCCTGCGTGGCAGTCAGCATTAACCACTCCTGCTACCTGTCCCCACACCACTTCACTTCAGTTGGAAGCCCATCTAGGACTTCTGGATGGGGGGTTGTTTATGTTTGCTGAAGTACCATACCTGCTGATGACACGCTGTTCATTGATAACCATGCAATCAACACAAACTAGAATAGTATCCAAAATCACATAAAGATGTGGTGCAGCTTAGGCAATGGCTAGGCATGAGAGCTAGCAAGCCCTTGTCTTAAATCTCGTACAAGCAGTGAACTTGCCAGGGGGCCTCTTTTGGAATTCAGTGCCTGTTCTCCATACAATGCCACAGCTGCACTGGGGGCCTTGGAGACCTTCTAGGTCTCTTCCTGCATGAGCCCTGAGCCCAGTGGTCAGCAGGAAGGCTATTCAGCTATTCTGTTACCTATTCTGTTGATATGAAGTAGCCCTGTTCCCTTCGTGCAGCGCTCTGAGCAATGAATGCAAAGAAATGCGGGTAACTGATGAGCAGCACTCAACCCATTTCAGAATACTGCATTTTATCTGATGTGTACTTCGTACAGTATAATGGAGTTACCTTAAGTTTTGTTGCTCTTTGCTGATTTACCTCACTTGCCTAGGGGTAATGTAAAGGTCCCTTTGTTACAGCATTTCTGACTTTGGGCCTGGTTTACATATTAGCATAATAATATCCGCCTAGTTCATAAGGTTATTATAAGGATTAAGATAATAGCCAGAATGCTGTTAGGACACTGCACTCGCTTAATAGCTGCTGGTGCATTCACAGAGTTTACCTAAGCTTGGTTCCTCATTTCACAAGCACACACAAAGGCCCCTCTCATTGACTTGGTGGATGGCAAACTAATCCTCTGTTTTGCCACAGATAAGGTCAAAGTCATGGTGTAATTTGCACAGTTGGTTGTGCAACTATGGTATCTGGCATAACTGTGTTGGTATATATTTATGCTAAAAGTTAATAGGCTCTTGGCCAATGAGTGTGAACTATTTTGGATCACTCAATCACATTCTTTCCAGATGTGCTGGACCATCATTCCCAGCAAGCTCCTGCTGTGTTGGTCCAGTTATTTTATTTATTAAAATATTTTATTATCACCTTCTAATCATGAGATCTCAGCATCATGTACAATTAAAAGTATCAACTATTTAAAACAATTTCAGATAATAACTGCGTAAATAGGTTTAAAACATATTAATTAAATATCAAGTTAAAACAACAGAAGAAAGGCTAACAGTTGAAACCCAGTACATGGACACTTTATAAAAGTAATCATATTAAGCCCCAAAAGCCAGTGTGATGGGAGTTGTAGTCTAGGTGATGTTTGAAAGGATTACATTTTGCCTACCTATAATTTCTAGGCTCAGTTTGATCACATGTGGAACGAAGGTAGCTTCTAAAGGTTCCTTCTAAAACTAGAAGGAAAACTGCAGGTCAGCTAGTCCAGCCCGCTGCCCCGTATAGTACCTGCAGTTTTTAATATGGTTCAATATATGTGAAGTACCATGTTTCATAGTTTTAACCAAAATGACACAATTTTAGGCTAACTCCTCCACTACTAGTGTTTCAGAGACCGACAATGGAACCAGGAAGTTCTTCAGGTTTCTTCTGTTCCATGAAAACACAGCATAATCATTCACTTACATGCTTGTGCCTCATCTGCAATATAGACATTTATGGAGATAATAATACTAATCAACCTTCTGCTAATGTGCATGTCCATGTGAGCTTTTTGTGAAGTACAGGAATATCTTGATTAACAGACACCATTTCCACACTAGGCTGTTATAGTGCTGTTGTTCCACTTTTAGCATCCTATGGAATTCTGGGGTTTGCATTTTAGGGAGGGGTCAGCCGAGTTCCCCAGGGTTCCATAGGATGTTGAAAGTGGAACAATAGCACTGTAACAGTCTAGTGCAGAAATGGCCAAAGCCTCTGATAAAGAAGCTCTTTTTTACAAAGCCTTTTTATGGGTGCAGACTGCTTTGTTCTCCTTATCTTCCGCCTAGCTAGACTTTTTTTTAGCAGCATTGGCACTGAAGATGGTGTAGGAGGGCTGGTGAAGTGCAGACGTTCAGTGTCAGGTCTGAGAAATGTGTCTGCAGTAAACTATTGAATAAAGTTTGAACTGGGAAAGAATGGGATTCTGCTCTAATTGAGCTTAGTGTAGCTATGTATATCTGCCTCAACAGATAAGGTAAACAGCACCTGTATCCAAAATTCTTTACTCAGCATGTGCGAACAACAAAACAAAGAGGAAGGGGGAAAGCCAATAAGGCTGCCCACAGCCTGCCCACAAAACTGGAGATCTATAAGCTTGGCCACCAAAATATAAATCAAAAGAATTGTGATAGTTGGTGAAAGAAAAAGTAATTCCTGAGTACACCTTGGAAGAAGCCTTCAAGTTGTCACTAGAAGATTTAAAATGTTTTTATCTACTTACCTAACCTGCTTGTTTCCTTTCACACATGAATACTGTTAGTTCTGGATTTAAAAGAATTGCTAAAACATGTTCAACTCCCCCGCCCCGCTTTGTGATGCAAAAACCTGTCTCTGTTCTTTCCATATTATTTTTGTCTTTCATACCAAATTTTCTGTTAAAGAAGTAATGCCCAAGAGCACATCTACTTCATTAACTGAGGCATGCATGTACTTTGCTTACTCACACAGTGAGCAGACTTCACTGTCTGACATATGGACTTTAGCCTTAGGAAATATCATACTTTGAATTACAGCAATCATATATGCAAGCTTTTTTGAACTCTTTGCCCTCCTGTTGCCATTGTAATAGGTCTGCCTATAACAGTCAGCTACCAAGAAACAGTGACAAGGTGCTTAAAGCAGAGTTTTTGCATGCCTAAGTGGAGATTAGAGAAGGAATTCTTGCATTTTGATCCACTTCTTGGAAATGAATGTGCTTCCCCCCGCCCCTTGCTTCCTTAAAAAGAACTTTTGAGAACGTCTTTATTTGAGATGATTGAGATCATTTTCATGGTACAAACATCATGGATGAAAAAATTCAGAATCACAGTTTGTAACTAATCTCAAAACTTAAAGCCAGGAATCCCGGGCTTTTTGTGGCTCCAGAACAGGAGTGGAAGGCTAGGGGGCAACATCCTTCCCACAAGAAAACTTTGAGGGCTGTAGCACACTGGCTCCCACAGCCCACCTCCCAAAATGTGTGTCTCCAGATGCCTTCTAGGGGACATTCTCATCATTTTTGGGGACCTTTCTGGACCACTAGAGGGGATTTTGGGTCATTTTGAGGCAAAAAATTTTTTGACCCCTGAGGGATCCAGGGGCTCCAAACATGGGGGAAATGTCCTCTGTACCTCCTAGAGCTCATTTTGGTGCATTTTGTAGCAAAACTTTTGATTACTAGGGGGACACTGGGGGTTACAAAAACAGCCCTAAGTTCACAAGTTGGCTGCAGGCTGCACTTTGCCACTCCTGCTCTAAATGTAAATGTAAATATAACACTGCTGTGGACAGGTTTCTGTATTTTCTGGTCACAAATTAAGAGAAAACTATATCTTTATTTCTATTTTTATGCCACAATTCACTGAGCTGAGTCCAGGGAGCCCTCACAGGGGGTCTGCAAAGCCCTGCTGCGGGATACCAATCTCAATAATTTCATTACAGATGGATACCAACAGCTGCAGCAGCAACAGGGACTTGCCCAAGGTCACTCAGTGTCTGAGCAGATTTGAATCTTAGTCTTCAGAAGCCTTTAATAAATAAATAAATAAATAAATATTTACATAAATATATGAGTATTCAAATCTAAATCTAAATATTTAAATCTTGAGTTAAGTCTTGGGGGACCCTGGCAACATATTATATTCACAGGGGATTCCTCGTAAAGAGAAAGTTAAGAACCACTGGTCTACAATAATAGTTTTAACATTGGATTTGGCAGGATATGTTTCCAGTCTGTATTTCTGCAAGCAGTACTTAAAAATTAAGCCATTTAAAGACTTGAGTAATTTTTCTTTTCATTTCAGGACTGGTCTGGTAGTCTTATTGTTGCTTCTGTGGCTGGAGCCTTTGGATCATCCTTCCTGTACGGTTACAATCTTTCTGTAGTGAATGCTCCGGCAGTGGTGAGTCAATAAATTTTAAAAACTACATTCACTTTGGGTCTATACAATTGAATTATTATTATTATTATTATTATTATTATTATTTTTATTTGTGATTAATTTTTCCTTGCTTGCTTTCCACAAGATCAAGTAGCTGCATCTAAAGGTACATGAGATCCAGAGTATTGTAGTGGTCTGAGTGTTGGACTACAACCCTGGAAACTAGGGTTCAATTCCCCTCTCAGCAATGGAAACCCACTGGGTGACCTTTGGTGTGTCACATACACTCAGCCGCAGAAAACCACATGATAAGTTTGTCTTAAGGTCGCCATAAGTCAGAAACAACTTGAAGGCATGCAACAGCAACAATAAGTATATGGCATGTTCTTGAAGTTTTAGAAATTCTTGCATTTTAAATTTGTGTAATTTAAAAATCAAGTCCAGTAGAGGGCAATGTAAGCATAACTATTCCTATTTTAGAGAGCAGTTGTAGTTGTAACCATTTAGTAGAAACAAACAAAGGAGAAATGATAGTTTTGATATTCCATGTGTTGCTCTATTCTCCCTTCACAGGCACATGGAACTACATGGGAGTTATTTATCCCTAATGCTATTCCACATGACCCTCCCTCTCTCTTTTCTCTCTCGGTGTGTGTATGTGTGTGTGTGTGTGTGAGAGAGAGAGAGAGACAGACAGACAGAAAGAGAGAGATTGAATACTGTAGTTAAGTGGACAGAGCTCATTTCCTAGTTTGGAAGCCCTGAGAACAAGATGCCCTTGGGTTCACTTGGTGAAAGCGGCCATGGCTACTAGGAGTGCTTGGACAGACAAGCAATCAGTGGTGTCAAGGAGCAGCAGTCCCTACTGCATGCCCCTCCCATGTCACTGGTAGCAGCTCTTAGCAGCTCTTATTGTTTGCTTACACAACTGAACTGAGGGAATGAAGTATATAGGTTGCAGCAAGGAGCTGCCACCAGTTACCCAAAGGTCATATTTCAGTGTATAGGTGAAGTAGCTGGAAAAGGAGCTTGGGGAACTTTGTAAGATGTATGTTGTAAGTTGTACTGTACTTCCCCAAAATAGTTTTCTAAGCTGTATGCCTCCTGTCTCTGTGCATGCATATATTTGACAAACGTATCTGTCACCTCTCACTACACCATGGTCCCGGAGGTAATGTACAATAGATAGAAATATTTAAAAGTTAAATACACAAATAGAAACATTTAAAAACAGAATAAAACAACCTTTTTTCAAATGGTTTAAAAACCAGAAAGAGTTAAAACAGACAAACTAGGCACTCCTGATTTTAAGAATAAAGGCTATGTGAAAGAATACAGTCTTAGTTCTCTCTCTCTCTCTCTCTCTCTGCATGCACATGTGCCTTCAAGTAGCCTATCAACTTATGTTGATCTCATGAATTTTGTAGAGTTTCTTAGGCAAGGAATGCTCAGATATGGTTTCTTCCTATGAAAATGTAGCCTCTCTAGATTTTACAAAATATTGTTGCAAAGAGAAATGGAACCAGAGATGATAAAAGATAATATGGTTAGATGGGCTCAAAATATTGGACACCCAATCCAAATCGAGTTGGATACATGGGTGAGGGCATGGAAAACAGATATAAAATTTACACCGAGTTTAAATTTAAGGGGAAATTATTATAAAATGTTATACAGTTGGTACATGACACCTGTAAGGTCGAAAAGAATAACAAAAAATGGGAATGGAAAATGTTGGAAATGTGGTGAAAAAGAAGGGCCTTTTTTTCACATGTGGTGGACCTGTAAGGTAGCAAGGACATTCTGGAAAGAAATACATGATGAAATTCAAAGAATATATAGCTTAAACTTTGAAATGAAGCCAGAATTTTATTTGTTGAACATGTTAGGGCAACAAAGAGAAAGAAGATCTTATCAGAAAACATTGTTATATGTAATAACTGCTGCAAGAATGACATATGCACAGTACTGGAAAGAAGGAAATTATATTGATATAAAAGAATGGAAATTAAAAGTTCTGGATATGGTAGAGATAGAAAAGTTAACTTTTTCACTTAAAAATAAACCAATCCAGAACTTTGAAAGAGAATGGAAAGAAGTTTTGAATTGGATAAAGGAATGAGGAAAAGAAGAAACAAAGGAAGAGTGTTGGAAATGTTGGTAATGAAAATTAAGGATGTTGTAGAATAAGTATGAGTTGAATGTAACAACGTTAAAAGTAATAGTGTGATAGTGTGATTAACTCTTAAACTAACTCTTAAATAGAAATAATGTATAAATGGGATGTAAACACAAACTCAACTGGAAAAAAGATGCTCGGAAGCGGGGGGGGTATTTTTCTGTGTAAAATTTCAATAAAAATATATACGAAAGAAAGAAAGAAAGAAAGAAAGAAAGAAAGAAAGAAAGAAAGAATAGCCTCCAGCACCTGGTATTTGTTGGTGGTCTTCCATCCAAGTATTAACTAGGGCTGACCCTGCTTAACTTCCAAGATCAGAAAGTATCTGGGGCCTTTAGGGTATTTAGACATATAGTTTTATTTATTACCAACTCAAAAGTGATGGAGCAAGCCTGGCGTTCCTTGGGAGGGAGTTCCACAGTTGAGCTTCTGCTACAGAGATAGTCCTGTCAAGTGTACCTATCCTAGTCACTTGGGGTTGGCAGAAAATGAAGTAAGGTCTCCACTGAGGATGTCAACTTGCAGCAGGCTCCTAAAGGGGAAGGTAGGCTTCTTTAATCTGCAAAGCCACATAGGGCTTTGTTAAGTCAAAGCCAACACTTTGAATCAAGCTGGTATGCAAGTAGGAAGCCAATGCAGTTCATACAAGATCATGATGTGGAGTTTTTAAAACACCCACCTAACAGCAGTCGGATTCTCTCATTTGGTTCTAGTTCTAGCTCTAGCTTCCAACGTATTTTCACAGACAGGTTCAGGTAATTAAAGTGTGAACCATTATAACCAGGTCTGCCCTCCCAGTAGTTAGCCCTCCTTAGTGCTGTGGATTTTCACCTTCTATGGCTGTCTTTCATGGGATATTTCTGGGGAGTGGGGGGCATTTTGGCTTTTGATTAGTGGGAATCAGTCATATTGTCTTGGATATTGGGAGTGTGGCTAGTAGTGTTGCTCCATTCTGTTATTTTTGAAGTGGTGGGGACTTTTTTCTTCCTTCGTTTTTGTACCAGGAACCTATAGAATATTGACGTATTATGATGTTGTAGCAGGAGCCTGAGAGACACATCACAGACATTCTCATTGCAAATGTTAGAGTTGCATACAAGCTGTCATATTACATATTAAGGGTCTGAAGTGTCTTGCTAGAAATCCCACAATTTCTCCAATGTAGATGTAAGCTCTGAAAACCAAAGAAAACATATATAGTGGTTTACAGCTCCAGGGCTGTTTCTAAGCCAGAACAATATCAGGTAGTTTGTTTCTTAGACATTCAGGTTAATTGAAACATGCAAGAGTATCATGTGGAAATTTACCTGAAGAAGCTTCTAGTTGTTCTAGAGCTTGAAAGTATTACAGAAAGGCTAATTAGGAATCTATAATCCTGAGTTTGCATGTCGTTTTGTTATACCTCAAAAGTAAAGAATGTTTGATTACTATCAAGGTACTTCCTAAGTTAGGCATGGTATAACTCTCAGCTTACAAAATTGCTAGAGTCTCTTTGAAAAATCTAAATCCAGTCCTGGCCATATTTCTTCTAGATGTGCAATTTTCTTAAACATTCATTTTTTAAAAGTGGCAGATGCATTATACTCTGGAATCTGAATGTAACAAATGCCTGGTCATTTGGAGTTTCTGACTTTCATTGTGCTAAAATTTCTTGCTGTTATTTTTGAAGCAATTTTAAGAACAAATATCTGGAATGATACAGCTGCTGATGGATTGGAGGAATTTAAATATTGTCATAAAACTTTGTAATATTAATTTGCAGTTATGAACTCATGCATTTCATAAAATTCCCTAGTATAATAATTATTATAGTAGTAGTAAATAGTTACTTGGTTTATAACTCTCATATATTACCAGACAGTTAATCAGGGTAAGTAATTTACTGAAGGGTTGATGTTCTGTTAATAAATATGAGAAAGCCATCACCTTTACAAAGAGCCCCTGCACGTGACAGGTCAGGGATCAGCTTTTCAAAATGTTGGACCTCAGAGTTAACACCCTTGCTATGTAGGGGGAGAAAAAGAATTCTAGTTCCATTGTCATAAGTGAGTAGCTCTTCTAATAACTTCAAAGGGGAAGGAATAAATGCAGTTTTTCTTCCTCATTGTTCAGTGAGCAGAGTCCCACAGATTGCTCATTATTCTCCCTTTCATCAGCAATTTCACATGCCATCAATGCAGTTGAATAAGAGGAAGGCAGCAGCCTCTCCCTTCCAAGGAGGGCAAATGAGCAATTCTATAGGAGAACTGAAGACAGAACAGTGACATGTGACAGAGGAACCATAGCTCCATGACAATGCTTGTGTGCAAACATTCCCAGAATAAGTTCCTAACACCCCTATCATCAGACAGGGAAAGACCTCACTCTGAGATTCTGAAGAGATCCTGGTAGCCTGAATAGACCATAGTGGGCCATAGCAGCCTTCCTCAGTATCAGAGCTTGGATTCAGTACCTTAAAAAGCATCATATTACTCATTAGGCATTTATTTTATGAGTAGATCATTAGCTGTGTGTAATAAGTATTGCAATGTATATTAGAACATTATAGAATCATAGAACCATTATTGTCAACATTATTTTTGCAACCTTGGGTAAAAATGACAAAAAAACCCCACACACAAAAAAAAAAAAATCCACATCAGAATCCCCACAAAGGAAGATTTTTAAAAATAAACAGTATAGTTTATTGATGAGTTCTGCAAATTATCTGTATAAAAAACCTTAACATTTGCATTCTGTTTGTTAAATTGTTTAAAAGTAATGGTGTTTCCCCTCATTACTTAAAACAAAGGTACCCTCTTACAATTAGCAATGTCATTTTGAGAGTGTTACTTGAAAACTCTGCTCACTGTAAAGGCAGCTTGGTATGTTCTTCATATATCAGGGTGGGAAGGAATAGGAAGATGTCCTCTCACTTTATCTGTCTTTATCACTGATTTATTCATGGTTAAAAACAAAAATCAATTTGTGCCTCTTTTATTAAAGGATGAAGGAAAAATTATAGCCTCACTGCTATTATTAGGAACTAACAAAATGTTATCTGCACACAGAGAGGTCTAGCACAATTAGTACCCTTTAGAGACCCATGCTTATAAAAATTTCCTTTCAATTTCCATCCAACAATGCAATGCCTATTTTGTGGTCAAATTGATTTTCCCCATCTACGTGAGCAATGATCTGGCTTTTATTCCTTGGAATAGGTATCGGAAATTTCCATTTAAAATCCATCAGTTTGACTGGTGACTGGAGTATAAAGACGCTTAGCAGACAGATTTGTACCTAATCCATTGATTTAGGCAACACACCTCAAATGGTGGCTCATTATACAATCAGCTCTCTGCATTTGCTGAACTTAGGGGTGCAAGACCCTGCAAAAGAGTAAAATAGCAACTATCAAAACATGTGTGAGTCTGTGAGAAGAGGGCTGAGGCATGGTGGGAAGAACAGACACCTAAGTTCCAAACCCAGTCAGGGAAAGGAGAGGGAAAAGGGATGGGTCAGCCTGGAGGCACCCTACTTCCCCTCTCTTGCCCATCTCTTTCCTTGAGTATGGGGAGGCATTGAGAGAGGGTTTGTGGTGCTGAGAAATTGGGCTGCAAGCTGTCCCTTAGTTGGCCAGGCAGCAGCTGGAGGAGAAAGAGGAGGACTACCAGAGGCGGTATTTTAAAGGCTGCACGGCCTGATCAGAGCATCTGAGATGGAAGGTTCCACCAGAAAAAAAGCACCTGAGATGAGGATTCAGGAGTTGGAGAAACTCGCAAATAATAAAATCTATGAAAGTTAAACCCTCAAATATAGAGGGCCAACTGTAATAGATATGATTACATAGTTCTTCCAGGATCAATTGTGGCAAATTGCACTGCATCTTCATTCTCTTTCTTTGTCTCCACATCAGTCTCCTTTAGTTCTTTCATACTGGCTAAACTGTTATTCACCATGTTGTCTTTCTGTGGAGTAATAGGATCACCCTTTCATTGTATGTCTTGAACTTCTTCCCTTGTTTGGTAACTTGATTCCAAGATCACTCATACTGTGTCCATGATAACAGTATCATGGGGCCCTTTTGTGGTCTGTGTTTGAGATGAATCAGACACACTTGAGGTACTACTCCAGCCCTCTTTGTGATCCCAAATGATCATATACCCTTCCTCATAACATCATCATTTTGTTGTTTCCTAATTTTGAACAGGTTGATCAAGCTGATGTCTGGGAGCTTGTATTGATTTCTCCATAGGCCCATGGAAAATTGCATCCACTCACACTGTACCCTTGCACTAAAATCCACCCGTGCCCCCAGGGACCAAACAATATTGCCATATTTTGGGTACTTTTTGGGGTTCTGCTATAGGTCCAACAGAGGCCTTTTTTTAGCCATGGAATAAACCCAAAGTCTAAAAAACATAATCCACCGGCTTTAAAACAGGTGGCAGGGGGCTCAAGACATGGTGAAATTATATCTCCACCTGTTTTACAGGACTCATTTGGCAGGATTTCTAGTTGACTGAAGAGCTGGGGTGGCTCACTACCGATGGTATAATAGCATATAAGATTCAGGGCAGACCCTGTTACTCCAATGCCACTCACCATAATCACCTGGTTTCTATTACCTTGAATTATCTCTTCGTGTATTTCAGTGATGTATTAACCACTGGTGACCAGGATATACAGGTTTGGCCCATACCAAAAACAAGTTCTTCAGTGCAGCAGCTCATTCACTCTGCCCCATAGGAATGAAGTTGTTGCTGCTGCTGCTGCTGTTGTTTGCTTTCCAGTCATTTCTGACTTATGGCAGTGGATATGCCCTCCATAACCTCTGGAAGGCATTTGGAGGAATTTTGGAATGAAAGATTTGCAAAAAAAATTACCTCTGGTGGCCCAGGATAACTACAAAAAACAGCTCTGGGAGCTTCATGCATCCCATAAGCCACTCTTTACCCATCGCTGGGATAGATGTTGACAGCAGTATGTTTGATTCACATTTCCTTTTTGGAAATGTAACACATACATACATTTTTTAACCAATTTTAATGTTTAAAATTCTTTTTCAATGTTTATTATTTTAACTGATCAGCATGTTTTTGACATTCTGTTTTCTTTTCTTTTCTTAGTTCATCAAGAAGTTTTACAATGAAACTTGGGAAGGTAGATACAACCAGTCAATGACAGAACAGTCAGTTACCTTGTTCTGGACTATATCTGTTTCCATTTTTGCCATTGGTGGACTTGTTGGAGCTTTAATTGCTACTCCAGCTGTCAAATATTTTGGCCGGTAAGCATGTACATATGCTGTGTCTTATACATGTCTGTTTTCTTCAGTTCTTGTTCACCATATTATTAAAAAAATAGCATATAGTAGGTCCCCTGTATTGGCTGGATAGGTATCCCTGGTTTCATTTATCCATGATACAAAAAATAAATAAAATCTCCTCCCAGCTGCTCACAGGCTCCCTGCAGAGGGGAGAGTGATTGAAGAGAAAGCTCACATGATGGGGCACAGCTTATTATTCTCAAGTGCCAGGACCAGCTGGAGGGCAAAGAGCCACATCCTGAACTCCTGGGCTCTAGAGCCATGACTGCCACTGCTGGCTATGACCATTCTTTGCCTTTTTTTTTTGCCTTTTTTTTTGCTTTATTCCTTTTGCCAGTTTCCCAGCTCCTACAGAATCACTGCAGTGGATGCTCTGCAGATGAAGGCAAGGGCAGTGGGAGAACCAAACTGCTTGTGCTGAGCTCCTGAAAGCAGCTCAATCCCTGTGTGCCAAATCCAGCAGGAGGACTGGATTGGCTGCGCAGAGCTATGTACATCTCTCAGTTGAGAAAGGAATACCTGTCTCCTTAGTCAGCCAAGAGAGGCATGTGGCTTCATTCAGCCAGCCTTCCCGTGCCTCTTTTGGCTGAGGATGGTGTCCATCTCTTTTCCAGTGGAGAGAGGGATGTAGTTCCACAGAGCCAGGATTACTGTACCTCTCTTAGGCAAGGAAGGAGCGTCTGTCTCCTTTCCTGGCCAAGAAGGGTGCACAGTTCTGTGCAGCTGGGCCCACCACACTTCTCTCGGCTGAGGAAGGAGTTTCCTTCCATCCTTAGCTGAGAGAGAGAGATGGCTTGTAGAGCCACGTGCTTCTCAGCCAAGGAGACGGTACGCCTTTCTCAACTAAGAGAGGCACATGGCTCTATGGATTTGGGTCTCAAGGAGTGGGCTGCTCACTTCAACTTGGAAAGAAGGAGGGCAGGCAGGCAGGAAAGAGGAGCTGGACAATGGTGCTATCTCCGTCTCTCAACACCTTGCCCATCTGTGAGGTCAAAATAGCAAATAAGTGCTTTATTTGCATTTTTCTCCATCCACAGCAAGAACATATCCCCCCGTGGATATGGAGGACCTACTGTAGTCTCATCTAGTTGGCACTTCTAAAACTTAAATTAAAACTTTGTGTTTCTAATAGCCTACACTATCACTCCCAAATAAGAGGTAAGTGTTTTTTCCATATGAAATGTTGTGATACTGCTTCTTTGATAATGTTTAGGGCTTGGTTTTAAGAATAATTTCTTGTCATAAAGTTTCTAATAACAATGGGCCAAAGACCTAGTAGGAACCAACCTTTGGGCCAAATCTGTCTTGTTGCACTGAATTGTAGCATATGGCTGTGACAAAATGCTTAAAATGTTCATTTTCCCATCAGCGCTTTACAATATTGTCCAAAAAATATCTTCTGAATATATGAAACTTAGGCCATTTCCACACTACAGTGTTACGGTGCTATTATTCCACTTTCAGCATCCCATGGAATCCTGGGGTTTGCAGTTTAGGGAGCGGCATTTAGAATTCTTTAGCCAGAGAGCTCTTTGGCCTCAGTAAACCACAAACCCCAAAATTCCACAGGATGTTGAAAGTGGAATAATAACACTATAACAATATAGTTCAGAAATGGCCTTAGACAGTCATGGTATCCCAAGACAAATGTAGCCCACTCCAAGATCTCAACCAGAATTCTTGGTAGCTCTGAAGATCTCAGCTAGAAGTCTTTCACAACCATGGTATGTGGGATCTTTTCAGCTGGAGATGTCAGGATGACAGTTAGGTCGCATACATTGAATTAGGAAGTGCCTGTGCGTGTGTCCTCTCTTCAGAGAGCAAACAACCATTTTACATAGTATAGAGTGCAACAATCCTGTGTTTTTCACAGGAAACACTAGCAAATTCTTGCTTTCTAATTTCTAATGTATTTGGATAGTACATGTTCAGGGGTAGCTATGTTGGCTGTGCAGCAAAATAAAACAAAGTCAAAAATCCACAAGCAGCAATACTGTTTTTTTGTGCCAAACTTCAAAAGTATAAAATACTTTACACAAGCTTTTGAAGCTTCACTGGCTTTTTCATCAGGCAAAGATGATAAAAATCATAGAGAAAGAAAATGGTAATGAGTCACAGGCCTACACTCTCTGTGGGAAGCTGTCAGTTAAGATGATATTGGGGGATTTCAGTACAGGTGGCCCCTTTATTGGCCACATGAGGACTATGGACGAAAAGGAATAAAAGAAAGGTAGCAACATTTTAACTCCGTTAACAACAGAAAAGTAATCTCTTGAGGTCCAGATGTCTCTATTCTTTGTGAAGCTAACTGCTTATCAGATTGTTCTTGTTGTGTGCTCAAGTCATTTCCAACGTACAGCAACCCTGATATGAACCTATCATGGAGCTTTATGAGGCTGAAAGGTTGTGATGTGTCCAAGGTCACCCAGTGTGTCTTCATAGCTGAGCAGGAACTTGAACCTTGGTCTCTCAAGTCATAGTCTAATGTTCAAACCACTATACCATGCTGGCTTATCAAGCACCTGTTGTGAAATATGGGGATGAAGTACCATGTTACTAGAATTGGCTCTGTACAATTAATTTGACATATTGAGAGATTTTATATTTCTGAGTTTGCAAAGCATCATTTTCAGTGTGACTTCAAACACACTCATGGTGGTAAACCTCTCAGGCAATATCTACATAAAATGTGTACATATCACAATAATGAAGATAAGGAAGAGGTTTTTGGGTTTTCCCCCTAAGATTATCTAATATAGAAATAATTAACCATTTTCCCCCAATAAAACTTTTGTTAAGTGGCAATGACTAGAGATTCCAGCCTCAATATAATCATGGTTTATTTAAGTGTTATATCTCCACTGGTATTCAAACTCAATAAATAAATAAATGTTACAATATGCACATGAGATCATGGTTGGTTAACTAACTGTTTTAAAACAAACTGCAGTTTCTGATAAATGAATGTAAAGAAGAAGCTGCAGTGTATTTAAAACTGCAATATGTGAAGCAAGAAAGAAGTGGGAAGAAATTTCATGAGTCTAAGAGCCCTCAGTGGTGAGCTGTCAATACATTGTGCTACCTGATCCATACCAGACTTGCTATTGCAAAGTTATTCTCTTTAATGAAATGGTTCATTATGATAACAACATTTGACTACAACATTTAGCTTTCTTTCTTAAGATTTCCTAACCATTCATTTATTGCAAACAGAAAGCCTACTCTTTGTGATGTATTTTAGAATACCAAATGTGAAAGTTCCTCAGTATAAGTGTCTTATCTTTAAGAATCATGCTGGTGTCTTTAAAAGTGGGAGAGAGCTGACATTCAAAATGATAGTCATGTGCTGAATTCACAGGCTTTCTCTTTAGCAACAGGTGTGGCCAACTTCTAGGCTTTTGACTTAATGCAAGATCACTCTCATTTGGCCTGCCAGCTTTCCTTTCCTCCCTTCCAAGCTACACTGAGGCATTTAAAAAATCCTAAATTGATGTCAGGGGAGATTCTTTCATAATCATTGTGTGGGAAGAGAGGGTTGTTACGGAGGAGAGAAAAGCTCCCATGTTTTGATTTTTTTGACTAATTAAAAAAAATTTTTTTAAAAAAAAATGGTTAAAATATCCTCCTGCACCCCTGAGGAGGCATTGGAGGCGCTTTTAGGGAAAATAAATAACTATAATAAATTTCAGAAAGTTTATAAATGGGATGGCAGCACCAGAAGTATCCCTTCCCGCAGTCCTGTGAATTCTCCAATCTGTAGCAGTTGCCTACCCCTGCTTTAAGATACGGGCTTGTTGAAGTAGAGGTGACAGAGAGTGAGTGGGGAACTTGAGTGCCCACTGGCATTCCTTGCAACATGCAATTCCACCCTCAACACCATCCTAGGACACTGAGCTGCATGCTTATACGATGCACCGTTTGCCATTATGGATGTTAAGGTTTCACCTGTTCTGTCGTGTGTCATATTTAATTTATTATGCCTTCTGTTAGATGGCACTGTAAACATGTAATATGTGTGTGAAATATAGTTTATTTCTTTCCAGAAAGCGTACACTGCTGCTAAATAATATATTCGCCATTGTGGCTGCACTGTTGATGGCATTCTCTCATCTGGCAGGTGCCTTGGAAATGATGATTGTGGGCCGATTTGTAATGGGCATTGATGGAGGTATGAATCAGTGGAATCTATTCTATCAGTTCATTCCCATCTCATTCGTCTGCATACAGTGAGCCCTTGGTATCTGCTAGGGTTTGGTTCCAAGACCCCCCATTGATACCCAAATCCATGGATTCAAATCTCATTATGGATTCAAGTCCCATTATGTACAGTGGCATATAAAATGGCAAAATCAAAGTTTGCTTTGTGGATTTTTAAAAATATTTTCATGCCATGGTTTGATGATTCTGTGAATAAGAATCCATGAATATGGAAAGCCTATCATATATTACTTCTATCTTGATTTGAGTGCTGCAAGTAGAGGGTAGACCATTGCTTTTAGCCTTCATTTCTCTTTTGTGTTGGCCAACTCCAGCCACCAAAAAAACAAAACAAAACAAAACCTGGCAGAGAGTGTTTGGGGCAGACACTGACTACAGAGGACATCTGGGTGAGGATTCTAGCACCATCACTACAGTGATTCTTCTAGCCTAGGCTCACTGGGAAGGTAGAGAGAATCTAGATTCAGTCCTAGTAGCTGAAAATGTCCTCACCTGCACCTCACTTACTGCGATGGAAATTGTGGAAGACAAAATATTACAAAATATTGTACAAGTGAGGCCTTTAACAAAACTATGCTGTACAGTCCTGTTCAGGTTTCCTATCAGCCACCAAGATCTTCTAAAATATTTTGTTCCATTCCCAACCTTGTGTTGTTGTTTTTCTTTCAGCATCTACCATTCTGGCATTTAATTTTTTTTCTTTTTTTGCCTCTTCTGTAAGTCCCTCAAGTGTTCTGTTCCCCTGAGAATGCTGATACTTCTTTCTTATTTGAGGGTGGTGCTGTTTTGGCTATGTAAATATTCACATTCAGGGAATGATATTGTGAATAGGTAGGATTTGAAACCTAAATACTTTTAATTTCTTTAATGTAACCGCAGATATTTTTCTGCCATGACTGTTTTGCAGCCAGTTGGTAGGTTTTCTCATCAAACTTTGCGGAAAGGGTACTGGGAAGTAGTCTCGTGGGACCACCAGACATTTTATTTGTAGATTTTCTGGAAAACTTGGTGTTTAAATAGGAGAAGAAAACTACAAGCATTTCTATAACATATTTCCTTCATGTTTATTATCTCAGTAGGTACTGTGGTGTATGACAGTACTATGTAGTTATATAACTTTTCAATAAAATTGTCAAATCTACAAACAAAACGGAACAATTTCAAAAACAAAAACTCAGGAATTATCAGAGCAGAAGCACCACGAACAGTTCAACTGTAGGACTCTGAGAAAAGCCAGTAAAGAATGAGATGTCCCCTGGCATCATCAGTAGTTGTGTAATTTAGGGCTTTAAATGTCATAATCAGCAGCTTGAATTAGACCCAAAACGAATTTAGCAAGTTCAGATGTTTTAAAATGGGTAATAAAGGAAATTGATTCTGCTGGATGAACAATCAAGCAGCAGCACTTTGGGGTGGTTGAAGGTTCCACGTTGTCTTTAGCACATAAATTAAGTCTGGAAAGCATGAATGACAGCGGCCAACTTGTCTGGCCACTAATGGATGCGGCTTTTCTTTCCCGGTTTTAGAGTGTAAATATGCAAGACATTTTTTCCTACTAAAGTGCCACATACATAGATGATGCTGCAGAAATAATAAGTAACAATAACCCCCCTGTCTCATGATGGTAGGGGCAAGTCCTGGGCCCGCCTCAAGGACAGCATTTATCCTACACCAAAGGGTGCCATAGGTACTCACCAAAACCCTTAGACCCCCCCCCACCAGCCATGGATGAGGACAAGTGTGGCTGTGGAGACCTATTTAATACCTAGTTGAAACACCACCTTATAAAGCCAATTGCCCAATCCCTTGGCGCAGTGTAGGGTAGGCAAAACCTCCCCCCCAAGGGGGAAAAAATTCCTACCCAGCCCCGAAGCGACCAGCAATCTTACACTGAAATCATAGGGTGGGAGGGTGGGTCACCAGCAAGCAAAGAGGCTGGGGAAGGGGCGGTGCAGCCCTAAAAGGGGTCTGCAGACCCCGCCCCCCAATCCTACTGTGCAACCCTTTCGCACAGTGATTGCATGGTCTCTACTCATGGGAGGCCAGCAAAGGTGTCCCCTCCCGCCACACGT
Source organism: Ctenosaura bakeri (assembly GCA_948474755.1). Lineage (NCBI taxonomy): Eukaryota > Metazoa > Chordata > Lepidosauria > Squamata > Iguanidae > Ctenosaura > Ctenosaura bakeri. The sequence goes on from CAOLHI010003331.1 coordinate 51,314, forward strand.
GGTCACGCGGACAGGGGGAGACGAATTCTAGGAGCAATGCTGAGTGTGCTTAAAACCTGATCCTTTCAGAATATTGCATTTCTCTCTAGGACTGGTATTTTCCTAACTAACTTGTTCCCAGAAATTATAAAACCATTTTACCACAAACTTTGATCTTATTTGGATTAAATTTAATTACACCTACTTGATCAAGCTCATCACTGATCTCAACCATACATTCAGAATCATCATTTCCTTATATTCCCACATTTAGGAAGTTGCAGGGGCATGGAGGAGGATAATGGTTTCACTGTCAGGTGAAATTCTGCTTGAAGGGTTGGCTGTTTTGGAACCAGTGGCTTTATGGCTCATAGCAGACATTTTTAACCAATGTGTCAAATTAGCTTACAGATTCTTATTATTTCCTGGATAGTTCAAAGATTTTATCCTTACAAGCTTTTAATATTCTCATTTGGACCATAGTCTAAATACTCGTATTCAAAGTTTCTTAAATATGCATTAAGGATGTTCATTGGCTTTGACTTTTTCTTTGACTAATAAGTTGTTTTTCCCTTTCTGCTTCCCCCCCCCCACAGGTGTGTCTCTGAGTGCCCTCCCAATGTATCTGAGTGAAATATCTCCTAAACAGATCCGTGGTTCCTTAGGGCAAATTACAGCAATCCTCATCTGTGTTGGTGTCTTCACTGGACAGGTTTTGGGGCTACCTGAAATATTTGGGAAGGTTTGTCATATTCTGCGTCCAACATTTTTACATTTAAAGAAAGCTAGGTTATTTTAACACGGTTGATTAAGTTAACTATGAAACTATAAATCCAAATTGATATAAATTTGCACCTCCCTCCCTCCCTCCCTCCCCTCTTTCTGTCTGTCTGTCTATCTATCTACCTGTCTATCTTGTATCCATCTAAAGTATAAATACTTATATCTGTCAAACATGAGGTACAATCCACTGTGAAATTCTTTTGTCTAAGTACCATTAAGTGAATAGAAATTGCAGAATTCCCAATCATTCTGATAGAATTTGTGCAGAGGGATTGCTTATTGTATATATGACACTGTACACACACACACACACACACACACACACACAGCCATTGGACAAAACCCCAGGCCCTTTTGTGTGTCCAAAAGAATATGTAATAGCTAGCATTGTTTTATTACTAGTTTGTTGCTCCCATTGCTTCAACTGCTTTTGTTGTATTAATTTCTCAAACTGGTTCATAGACATAGAAAAAATGGGTACTATAGTTCTGCATATGGCATATTTAACTAAACGAAAAGGAAAACAGTCGTGTGTTTTCCTGTCACAGCTATATTCCTAATGTTGGAAGTATAACTATGCATAAATGGCTTCTTGAAATTCTTCACCCTCTTTGTGGACGGTTAAGTGCAATTAGGAAATTAGGGGCACAATTTTGCCAAATGATTCTTCAACAGTTTTTCAAAAGTGGGGCTTATGGCTAGGAGTGACTATAGGACGGTTTCTTTTCTTTTTCCTTTTAGTTTTTTGTACTGCCTGTACAAGTGGCAGCAGGAGCAAATATGCTGGTAGCTTGATTACCCTTTGCCAGTCTCCACAGTGCCATCTGCCAACTGTTACTATTGGGCATTGTCATAGCGATAAGGAAGCAGCCCAAAAATACTGAAGAAACTTTGGAAATAATATACAACCTGGCCTTCTACTTTAGAGAAGTAAGAAAAAACATTCTCAAAATGTTTTTTTCTCAGAAATACGTTTAGTCACTAATGTAGAGCCTTAAAATACAGATCCTTCCCTCTAAGACATTGAATAAGTATGAAGGAGCGCAGTGTTGTACAGGAAAGAAGCAGACATAGTGCTGTACCAAAATTTGCCCTCATCCAAAAAGTTTATATCCCTATGTAAGAGAATTCTGTTCTTCTGGCTTCTTCTCCTTCTCTGTTCTTCTGCCTCCTTCTTTTTACAATAGCAGGGATGGGGGTGTTAATTTATTTCATTGTAAATTAGCCAAAGATGCTGCATCCATTTATTTTTCTTTTTGTTATGCATCTCTTGGCTGTGTACACCTCCTTACCTGAAAAGTCTTGCAGGATCTTCCCTTGGGTTTAAATTGAAGTTTAGGAAGCTGGGATGGCTGGCAACCATCACAGAGGTGATTGCAGAATGAAAGAGTCACTTGCACATGCTCCGTGGCAACCTAATAGCTTGGATAAGCAGCAGAATCTTAAAATGTGGAAGAAATTTTCAAGAGAGCACTAACTGACACACTTTGCTTGTCATCCTGCATACACCTACCGGGAGCTAATCAGAATCATAGCCATTAGCCCAGATCTTGCTCCACAGTCCTCCACTAATTCCTCTTGATTGATGAGAACATCATTGCTCATTTGCATTATCTGCAGGAGATAATTTGTGCAACTGCAAGATGTGTAGTGCTCATGCATTTATTTAGGCAACAAGTAATCTCAGTGGTGGAGCTTGAAGTGTTGGGGGGCGCAGAGGCAGGCAGGGCCACTGTGCCTGGGGCCATGGCTGTGGTGCATGGAGGTGTGGCCACGGTGTGTGGGGGCATGGCCAGGGTGTGCTGGGGCATGACTACAGGCTGGGATGCCCCAAAAACACTGCTGCTTAGGGTAAACAACCTCACCCAGAAATTTTGGAAATCTGGAAATTTTTAGAGGAAGGTGCGAATGCGTATACAAAAATACAAGCCCAAGTGCAGTGGCCTTTTCCCACGTGAGCATGCTAGCTTGCTTAAATGTATTTGTACACTTTCATACTGATATCAGAATATCACTGTGTAATCAGTCAATCAAAATGCAGTGACATTGTGTAAGGCATTTTGAAGAAAAGGAGATTTTTGTCTCAGAGAGTCGTTAGGTATATTCTTTGTATGTGTCCGTAGATGTTGCAGAGGTGTCACAAGCCTCTGGGCAACACAGAACCCCCAATCTGTTTGTATAGATAGATAATGCTTTGCTTCTATCCCCTTCAGCATTGTGAAACAGCTGTCTAATTGGAAAACAGAGCAACTGGATATAGAAAACCTCAAACTGTAGCTGACTCCAATTTTATGGCCACATGATGGCAAATGCATGTGATACTTTCACCTTTCTATCATTCTTCCATATCTCTCTGTACCTCATTCTTTATTTGTTTATTCCAATATTGATTTGTATCCGAACATATACATTAAATAGTGTTTGCATGGAACTGGAAAAGGTAAAATATGAGTAGTTCAGGATTGTGTGGGGGCTTTAGGCTAACATTTAAAATAGGTCTTAGTAGTTCAAGAACCAAAAATAATCTTCTGGACACATTCCTGCTGCAAGGCAAGACTGTCCTTCTGAATGCATGCGTGAGATCAACTTAACCCAGATCTATTGTAGAGGGAGGAAGTTCAAGAGGCAAGTGAAGGTCCCCAATGGAACTTATAAAACCACTTATTTTTTCTCTATCAAGTTTTCATTTTCAGGGTTCAGAAACTGTGTTCTGTGTAGAACAGAGGGAATGCTGACCCACTAATGTCCACAACTGCATAGCTCAGCATCATCCTTTTGCCTGTCCTCTTCCATCTAGTAGTACAAAGAATATAGATGTTTCAATTTATAGCCAAGGGAGAGTGGCTCTGGCCTACAGACACGTGGCATGGGTGTCTGGATGGTAGATTTGAGGTAGCAAGAGAAACAACTGTTCTGGCTTGTAGAAGAGTGTGGCAATCAAGCAGATGATGGGGGTACTGAAAGGCTCCAGGTGGATGTTCAGGTCAAAAATAAGGGAGGTGGTGATTGGTTGGGGGCAGTGCTGATAAAGATATTTCTGCAGGCAAGATGTATAAAGGTGACACATTGGCGTGGATGATGAATGATGACTTTGAAAATGATTGGCATTGGCTGCTTTCCCAAAGAAAAATGGTACAAAATTTAAAATGTTAATTGCTACTTACAGGAGTCTGGCATTCTGCCTATTTGAGTTTGATAGTCCTGACTTACACAAGCAAATACCAGGTGTTTTGCCTAACAGTGCCTTCAAGATTAATTGTAAAGAAAGAAAGAAAGAAAGAAAGAAAGAAAGAAAGGGAAAAGGAAGGAAGGAAATCATTTTTAAAAATAGTTATATGGTTAGCTTACACACAAATACACTTTTAATGGGTTTTGTGGTATTCATAAAAAGTATCGTTCTAATTTTAGTATATGTGCTGCCGAAGCGAGCACCATAAAAAGTATGTATAAAGTGGTTATAAACTAAAAGATTAATTATTTACGTTTTAACCAAAGAGCTTTCCAGTATTTCTAAATTATAAGTAACTTTAGAACTAAATGTCTGCATTTGTGAAACAATTATTTTGAAGAAATATATGGCTTATTCAGTTGCACACCAGTTTTGATTCCTATAGCATGGCAAAATGTTCAAGCATGAATGATATGGAGTTGACAATCTAATGCTCCCCAGATGTTTGGAGTTACTGCTCCCATAATTCCTGAATATTAGCCACATTGACTGAGGCTTATGGGACTTGTGGCCCAGACATCTAAAAGGCATCAGGTTGTCTACTCGAAAGGCAGCCAGAGATCTCATTGAAGAAATGTAGTCAATGTCGGAGTGTGTTTTCAAGGTGTGATTTGGCAGGCTACCATTCTTGCCCAGATTTTGATAAATATGACCCACAATACATTGGTCCAATTAGCAAGTTGTTCGAAAGTGTAAGCACAGTGGTGATTGTAGTAAATTTACCATCTTAGTTAGGCTTGAACCGAAATACCACAGGGTGGTTTGGAAGCAATTAAAATAATGAGAGAAGCAAAAGGAAGGCTAAATAACAATATTTGTCAGGAAGGCTGATCAGTGATATCCAGAGAAAATACATTGTCAAAGATGGAAGAAAGTTTTGTATTCTCTTCTTCAGTGTGTCTTCAATTCTGTGGGCTTAGTTTTTCCCAGTAGGAGTGAACTTACCTTTAGCCTCTTGAGATGGAGCAAAATTTGTTCCAAATTATATCCATTGCCCAAGTCCCTGCCTGTTCATCTGCACAGCCCATCCTGGGTTGTGGTCTTAGTTATGCTTGACTGTGACTTAATGTGGAACACTGGCATATATAATTATCTGTCTAAATAAGAACAGATTAGATTCTTTGTTCTGCACTATACTTTTGGCATAATGTAGTTGAGTCTTCCCTCGTTTCTTGCCTGGGGTATTGCATAATTGGGGTACTACAAATTATGAACGTCAAAGTCATAAAAGTCAACATTTTAATTCTGGTTGATTAGTGATCAATATCATATGAAGTTAATCAAGATTTATAGATATTCAAGTTGATAAAGTTTGAGTATTTCTCAGAGAAAGGAATGTTTATTTCAAAAGAAAAGATATTTTATTTCAAAAGGTATTTCTGATTATTTTTTGGAATATTATATAATGCACTACTTAATGTCTTTGAAAGGTGCAAAATTATCCTAATGGAAGAATAGTATAGTTTGAGATAGTACCTGATTGTTGGCTCTCTCACACATGAGTAATGCTGCTTTAAATAAAGGATTAAAATACTCTGCAATTTCATTTTATTTGAGTCTCAAGGGTATTAAGCTGGTAAATGTATTTTAGATATATAACTCTGAGCCAGAATGCCTCTTAGAAGGGAAAATAGGATTTGGAAAAAAAAAGAGATAGTTCCTTCAGTCTTGGTGAGGAGTAAAACTATTACTACAAAATCAGTATAAAAGCAGTATAAGCTATAGAGTATTTAAATGTTTGTTAGGGGAATACCAAATTCACAGACCTTTTCTATATTTAACAGTAAAGCCATGTGTTCTTGAACTGAACTTCTAAATTAGGCATTGACCAATCTGCTTCCAGCATTGGCTTTTAGGAAAGAGGACATAAGCAAAACGACCCACTCCTCATTTGTCCTCTTTAGGAATTTATAGCGAGAAATGTATTCACTCTGATTATAGAAGGTTCATTTTGCTCATAGTCTTTCATAGACCTATCCTCCATCATTCTGCCTAATCTTTTTCAAAGCCATTTAATGTAGTGTTTCACATGTATTACCACATCTGGTGAAAGGAAAATGCGGAGGTTTGATAAAGATATACTTTCTTTTGTCTGTACTGAGTCTGCTGCCACCACTTAATTTGATTTGCTCTAAATATTACAAGAGAAGGAGAAACATTTCTCCCTGCACTTTTTCCACATTCGTTTTCCCTTCTCTCTTTTCTAAACTATAAATATTCAAATAATTTTACCTTACCTTGGCCTCTTGACCATTTTGCTTTCTCTTTTATGTACCTGCTCCAGCTCCATTCCCTGAGGATCCTCAAGATCTTTCTGGTGCAGTGGTCTCTCTAACAATGCTGAGCATAACTATTCCTGACCATAGCAGCTGTTCATAGCTGCTGTGGCCGGTTTGTTCCTTGATACCAGCCTTCCAGTGATGACTCCATATTTAACAAGGCTGGTCCTTACATGATAGGCACATTCTGCAACTGGGGCCATACTCAGAACTCTATGAGCTTTGTAGAATTTCCCAGAGCTTGTGCTCTGCTGACACATTCTTCAGAACCTGGTGTCATCTCCGCACAATAAGGCAGCCATAATCTTTACTTAACATCATAGTCTTTTTAAAGAATCTAGATAGAAACAACCACAGTCTGTTTTTATGTATTTCTACCTTGAACTGAACCAGACCATTGGCCTCTATGGCCCAGCAGGGTCCACTCTGAATGGCTTGTTTCTCTGAAGCCTTGAGTAGATCCTAACCTTCCCACATGATATCCCCCCCTTTTTTTGAAAAAGTGGAGATTCACAGCAAATGAACCTTTAGCAAGTGAAGCCAATGCTATGCCACTGAGCTGTTGACCTTCTCTGAGTTTCTGTTTGCTTGTTCATTTTATTACACTTGTATTAAGATTTTACCTTGACTTTTTTTTTGCAGGAATCCTTGTGGCCCTACTTATTTGGAATTATTGTTGTTCCATCCGTCGTCCAGATTGGGGTCTTGCCCTTTCTTCCAGAAAGTCCTCGCTTTCTTTTGCTTGAAAAACATGACACAAAAGCAGCAGAGAAAGGTACTCCTCTATTATTTTTCATCATAATTGTAAATCATTTCATTTCATGTGTAGCTTTAAAAAATAATATACATGAAGGGACAAATGTGCCTTTGTTTTGCAGTTTTTCTTCTTCAATGCAGGAGCACAGGGTATAATTATTATAATTATATACACAGTTAAGCAAACATTATAAGCAGTAATGGCTTGCTTCACACTTCATACAAATCTGTCCCTGTTGTTAAGGTAGGATATTAAAGACCTCTGTGTTGTGAGTGTGTCTGCACACTGACATATATGTACTTTTTTGGAATTTCATGCAATTTTTAGTTGATCAGCCTTGTCGAAATCTGTTTCTTGAATGTTGATATGCTTCATTCTGAACTAAATAGTGAGGGCAGTTAGGCTGCCCAACTACCTTTTATTTCAGAGTTAGAATGATATGACATAGCCAATGATGAAGGATGAGGGGAATTACAGTCAAGTGGCATATGGACAACTGCATATTCCCACCCTATTCTTCAGACTTATCCATATATGAATCTAGTATTGAGTTAATCTACCATTAGAAAGAAAGGAGGCCTTTACAGAAGTTTGCCTCTATAAATGCTTGGAGGAGTCGTTGAAGTAAACTTGCTGGCCCTTGCTGGATCCATGAAGTAGCATGACACATTTGGCTTAGCATCCGTGTGTTTAGCATGGCAAGAAAAGGGTTGAGCTGAATGGACCAAGACAGTACTACAGTCATGTGTGTGTACAGCATGTTTTTCACATAATGAACACATAGACATGTAGACATTGGGCATTGGGCAGATGAGGCCAGCAAGATAGGGACCATGCAGAGAAATAACCATTCCCAGGTTCATTTTCTGGAAGTTTCTTTATTGTATGTAGGCAAACTTCTGAAACAGATTTTTGTTCTTGTAATCTTTTGTTCATGTAACATTTAACATGTCAGTTAAGTCTCAGCACAGCAGAGAAGAGGAGAGTCTGATCCGTACTTGAGGAGATAGTACACAGTTAATTCCTTCCACCTATAATATAATTATGTCATTGGTTTTAGCTGGACTAAAATAGCTTAAAAACAATCTAGTGGGGAAAAATAATCTAGCAGGAAATCCAGTGGCTTTTGCCTTGGGAGCTTGTTGTTTGAACTTCTCTCTGATTAAACACTGGATGTTTCTGTCACCAAGAGAAAATGAGCATCATAGAGACCCACATATAGTTCTAGTGATACAGGCTAGAGTAATTTTATAAGCTGTACTGTAATGCAGTTTACTTGTACTGTAATGCAGTTTACTTGTACTGTGATGTCAACAGCAAAGTTTGTCAATGTTTCTTTGTGTTCTATTTGAATGATAGGAGTAGTCATTTGCATGCCCATATTCCCGTTATATGTTGTGATTGTGATAATACTTTGAGTCATTGACACATTTAGATTCATCAAGCCTCTAAATGGTTTGTTAGATGGTTTGCTGTTACAAGCATGTTACTCAGGCTTAAATGTTATCTTTCTTCTACTCTTTTAATGTGAGGAGAAAAGATCAGAGATTTCAGTGTGTAGTCTGAACAAAGTAGAGCTTACTTTTTCATCTCAGTCCTCTCTTTAGAGCCAGTGTGATGGAGTGATTTGAGTGCTGAACTACAGCCCTGGAGACCAGCATTCAATTCCCCCATAGAAATCCACTGTGTAACTCTGGGCATGTCACACACTCTCAGCCCCAGAAAACCCTGTGATAGGTTCACCATAGGGTCTCCATAAGTCATAAACAACTTGGAGGCATGCAACACAACAATAGCAGAAGTAGGGAACCTTCTTCACCCTAAGGGCCAAACTCTTGGTTAGAACTTGTAATCATTGGCCAGCAGCCCAAAGTAGGTGGAAATACAAGAGCCCTCACAACATATTTCACACATTCACACTTACACCTTATTCTCTCTTGCTCTTGCTCTGTTTTTCATACACATATAAACATAGTGGCCCTTTCCGCATGTGGGGTGGAGAATGCCCGAAAACGGAGCTTACCGGCTTTGTTTTCCGGCAGGCCAAGTCCGTCGCCACGAGGAGCAGCGTGAGTTCACTGCTCCGCAGTCCTCTAGTGTCCCAAATGGCAGCTTCCGGTTGGTGGAGGTTCTCCACCAACCGGAGGAGCTCGCCAGCTGAAAGCCCGCCCCCGGCAGATCTGCAGGCACGCACTTGTGCACGCCTGCAAATCTTCTCCGGGGCCAGCCGACAGAGCGGCATGGGGTTGTGCGGTCCATGCTTTTTAAAAACCTCTAAGAAGAGGTTTTTAAAAAACACACTGCGCGACCAGTTCTGGTCGCTCTGGAGTGGACTGAGGTCTGGAACTACAAAAAGTAGTCCCGTTGGAGGTCGCTCTGCACTGTTTTAATAGCCCAGTGCAGAAAAGGCCAGTAACTTCATAGAGAATGAGAATGAGTGATAGTAGTAGTATATAAGAGCTTGTGTTATTTGCTCTTTCTAGCAGCTGGTTGAGTGCTTTTTGAGATGAGCTTCTAAGTGAATGATGGAAACATTCAAATTGTTAAAGATTTCTGTTTTTCTTATTTATTTGCCTTGGCTCAGTCATGAGTCAAAATGGAGACTGTAACAAGATATCAACTTGGAAGGGGACTTATGAAGCAACTAGATAAGATCTTCAGGTGTAAAGATGTATCATTGACTACCAGAGTTAGAGTCATCCATGCCATAGTATTTGAGATTTCTAGGTATGGATGTGAAAGCTTGACAGTGAAGAAAGTTGAAAAAGCCAATTCATTGAAATGTGGTGCTGGAAGATAGTACTGTGGACTACCAAAAAGACAAATAAATGTGTTTGAGAGCAAATCAAGCCTGAGTTTTCATATCTAATGTTGGACATATCATAAGATGACATGACATAAAAGAGGCTAATAAGGGTCTAATCTGATTGGATGATTGAAGGCTGATAAGGATATAAAACTGACCCAGAAGAGCATCAGACTGGCTTAGTGTCAGCCTCCCGCATATAAAGGCAGCTGTTTGTGACAGCTTTAAAGATGATTAGACTGTTCCTGTCTGCTAAAGGATTCACACAGGGCTGGTAAGATTGAGGTTGAGAAAACTCCTGCTCTCAGAGAGGTTATATTTCATATCTCTTTCATAGATAAATGCCTGATATATACATTCATTGGATGCTGCTATTCATATAGCAGTGTCTGTGTATTTATCCATAGACATGACAGTTAATGTTCCTCTGTGTTTTAAATATACAGATGTCTGCCAGGGAAAAGCAGATAGGTTTTAGTTTAGGACACTCCAACAGTAAGATGAACAATGCCTTATATGTAATGTAATGAATGTAATGTCCCTATATTGAGAGCCTGTGTTTCTTCTTGAGGTGAGTGTATCTATGATTGTAAATAATAAAATAGCTTAAAAGAATAATGGGAAAGTCTGCTCATTCTCCCATATAACCTGTGATTCCAAATACTTAGTACTTAAACAGAGCATTGATGTTAATTCTGCCTTTTTGGACTTTACTGTGGTTCACAATTTGGAATCCCAGTCAACTAGATGGTAATAAAAGAGACCTCCAATCAGTTACAGATAAGCTGGAAAATGGCAAAGAACCATCAATCCCTCAGAGAAAAGAAATGAAGTGGGAAACCATGCCTGTTTCAGTGTCTTGCATGTTAAGTATCTGACTTGGTGTGACTAGTATCAAGTTATGCACACAACAACAGTTTGAATTATAAACAAATGTATTAATTGTGGTTTTACAGCATTTCAGACCTTCCTTGGGAAATCTGATGTGTCATATGAAATAGAAGAAGTTCTGGAAGAAAGTAGAGTGCAGAGAAACATTAAAGTGGCTTCAGTCTTTCAACTGTTACGTGACAGCAGTAAACGATGGCAGATATTGACTGTAGTTGTAACCATGGCCTGCTACCAGCTCTGTGGCCTCAATGCTGTAAGTAATCACATCACTATGGTGCTGGATATCTCAGTGATTATGGTAAATAATATCTCTTAGAAGATTCATGCTAACATATGCTCTAATGTTTAAAGAACTTGAGAATATCTAAGCAATATTTTTATGAGGTTAAAGGTACAAATGACGTTAATCATATGGTTTGCCTTAAATCCTGCCATCAAAACTTGATGCAACCTCTTCCACATCTGCAGCAGGTGGCAGAAGATATCCAGCTACCAAAGCCAAGATCCCAATAAGAATTTGACTCTCAGTGCTGGCTGTTTCTGACAGCAAAATGAAATACTCAAGGTCAAACCATGTAATTAAAACCTTTATAATGAAAAAATTTTAGAAAGACAAAATTGTCATTCTGAGGCTTCATTGAGTCACACCTGTGCCCCTGAAGCTGGGCCCTGCTTGGATGGTGCTAGATTCAGTACAATCATTCCTGCACTGCCAGACTCCCTTTCTCACATCTAGCTTGAGTAGGCTGGCAGTTTGGATGGTCCTCTGCCATGAAGTCTTCAGGTGCAAGGCTTTGACACTCCAAGACACATGTCTAGGAGCATTATTGCTACTTTAAGATATATTGCAATGTGATATGTATTTGAAGATTATTTGGAAGACTTAGAGGTTATTGGAGTAACACAACCAGTACAATATATTGAAGTTAGGCTGCTAGCTGATTCTAATAAAACTTGTCAATTATTAATGAACTACACTGAAGACTGCGGGCCAATGGTGCTGTGGGCCGCATTAAATATTGTAGATCCTTATGGCAGTAGGCTAATATGTTTTCGCAACTGACCTACAAGTGAGATCCAAAGTAATATGATTGTGCCTCTCTGTTACATGCTGTGATACATATACACCTGTGGTGCATATGCAGCTTTTGCCTCTACTCAGCAGATCTAAGGAACTGGTGGCAGCACAAGGCAGGCTGGCAAGCTTGATTCACCATAGCCAGGTTCTAGTTCTACAGCTTTCATCTATTTAAAAAATCATTTCAACCCAAATAGCCACCTAAAACTATTTTTAAAAAGGACAGTAACAAAGAATAAAAACAATCAACTAAATAACTCAGGCAGAAGCACCAGCATGTAGATAACCAAAATGTTTAAAAGTCGAAGAGAAAGAAAGAAGAGAACAATAGGAATAGCAAGCAATATGCAGGAATGTACTCTTAAAGAGATATTTTCAGTTTCCATGTTTTGTTTTTATCTGAAAATGCTCAAAGAGGTGAAGAGTCAAGCCTTCACTGTATGCTGATGTGAAGTCCCAGTTACTCACAAGGTAGAGGGCTGTGTAAAGGGGCGTTTCCTGATGGCCTCAAATTTTGGGTCATTTTATATGGAACAAGATCATCTTGCAGTGAATCTCGTCCCACATTATAAATCTTCTAGCTAGGCCTGTGAATTTCTGGGATTGATTCTGTTGGTATTTCTTACTGTAATCATGTAGTCAGTATGCCCAGCCCAGGCACTCTGGGCAAAATGGGACATTTACAGAGCACTTCAAAATATGCAGAACACAGTTTCTTTTCTCATAGAGGTTGACATCTGTGTAAGACATTTTAAGGACTTAAACACCCTGAATGAACCCACTTGTCTTCAAAATAAGCTGTCTGAGTTGCTGGTATGGTCACGTCCAATTAAGACATAACTTGAAAATCAGTTGGTATGCTGGATGCAATTATATTTAAAAAGAAAACATGCCCCTTCCAAGCATTTTGTTATTGCTTGTCAAGGACAAATAGCAACTTTTCCAGTATCATTGTAAGAGTTAATTAGATGTTACTGACAAACTTTTATTGCCTGCTAAGAATAAGATGAAAAATAAAGTGCATCATAGCTTCAATAAACCTATAAATACGCCCCCCAAAAAGTATAGTTTTCTGCTAACTGTAGGATTTCAGTACTAATGACAGTCTTCTTCTGTTCAGTGTTGCAGATATTTTACTGAGAAAAGACATGGAATTATCTTGTCATCTACTGTTTTTAGAATAGCTCTACTTATAATTATACTTTGCAAGTGATAGGAGAATGGCATACACAGTGAAATAAACCAGTTTCTGCCAGGTTCTTTGCTCGAGAAGCTGGAGGAGGAGGAGGAGGAGGCGGAGGAAAATGGAGTGGTGTTAATTCATGGTCAGGAATGCACACAAGTTTAAAAGTCGATGTATACAAATACATACATTGAGGGTTCTGAACACTGATACTCTGTGGTTTGTGTGTTGTCCAATTAAAACCAGTAATAAAGTACAAAGTAATTCCAAGATAACAATGTTCTAAACATTCAGATATCAAAGATTAAAAAAAAACGGCTAAAAACACTTTCTTAAACAAGAAACCCTTCACATATTGTAAAACACCTTCAAAGAGGCTGCCGAACAAGCATTCCAGTAGACTAGGAGGAAAATTCCACAGTGTTAGGTGCAGTGCTTTGTCCTTATATGTTTTGCCTCTGCCAGGGCTGGGAGATAGATAAGGGCCTCGTTGTCAGACCGTAGGTGTTGGTCATTACAACATCCTGACCAAAGCTGCTTAGAGTTTTAAAGATCATCCCCAGCATTTTAAATTGTGTCTAGAAACAAACTAGTAACTGCTAGAGACTTTGCGTGATTGGTGTGGTATAGTCCCATAGGTGGGTAGCAATCATAATTTTTAAAAAAAAAAAAAAATAGAATGGAAGGGGTAGGTGGCTCAGGAAGTACCAGAGGAAGTGCCCAGGGTTGAACGGGAACTCACAGGAACCACACTGACAGCTCCTTGTGGAAAACTGTAGTGTGTGCATAATGTATTGATACAGTTTTATTCCTTTTTAATCTGTAGTATCAAGGTTACATAATACTATTTCAAGTCAGTGCTTTGTACAGAAAAGTTAATTAGGATTTTTAACCAGATAATAAAGCCAACGTGGATTTTAAACTTGATTTATTAAAGTATTCCGTCAAAAGTAATTGGAGTGTAGGATTACTGTGTTAAGTGTCACTGACATCATTCAGATGTAAGTGTATGTTAGCTTGGGCTGGTTTCTGTGACCCAAGAGCTAGGTGCTCAACAAAATCACTTATGTCCCTTGGAGAGCTTATCATTACTTAGGCATCAAATATATGTAGTCTTAAATTTTAATTAGATGCTGGAAGATCCTTTTTGAAATCAAGTAACTGAAAAATGGCTTCTTGTTACAGATTTGGTTCTACACAAATGACATTTTCAAAGGAGCTGGGCTAAGTCCAGAAATTATTCCATATGTTACCTTAAGCACAGGAGCTGTTGAGATTCTGGCTGCTGTTTCCTCAGTAAGTATTGTGAGGTTTGTGTCCACTGTATGACCAAAGAAATAACCCAAAATCCTGCTTAGTTATGTCACCAAAGTTTGGAAGTTTGGCAGTTCATGGTGATGGTGGTGGTGCTGCTGCTCTTCCTCTTCTTCTTCTTTTAAATAAAGGGCAAGTATCATAACCTGAGGGGTCTTGTTCAGCGCAGAGACTAACATCTCCTTTCTCTGTCATGGTCTGATGTTGTCTGCCTTAACTGCAGTGATGGCAGAGGAAGTGAAGTTTTGTAGAACTAAGTGGCTTTCTTTTCACCGACAGAGCTTAGAACTTCAGTGTTACAACAATGTTGCTGATGTAAATTGCTCTCATCTGTTCAGACAAAGGTTAGGGTAAGTGAGAGGCCAGGAATAGTTTTCCAAAATATAAAGATGGTTGGAAATCTAATTCTGACCATGGTGCTGTGATCACGGACATAATAAAGTGCCCAAGACTGAGACTTCAGCTCAGGAAAATCCAAACCATTTCTCCACTTTTTCAAGTAAAAAGAGAAGAGAAGGAAAGGTGACAGACAGTCTGTTATAATACTTAGGTTGACAATCCATAAGAAGTGTGTGGGTCCCACTGAGGGAATAACAACGCTGTTGAATAATCATATTTTCTTGCCAGGAAGAGGAAAAGGAGCTACTAGAAAAGTCACAAGTGCACCTTCATTGGAAGTGATCCCCTTCAGTTTTCTGGTAGCTGGGAAAAAGCACAAATATAGGAAACAGGAGAGGGGGACTGAAGTCCTCTCAAGGAAGTGGGAAACTTGGTGTGCTAGAAGGTAGCCTGGGAACAGCTAAGAAAGACAAAGGACAGTAGTTGTGTGATTAGTAGTACACAACTTATGCACCCTTTGCCCAGATACTAAGTTGATCACAATGAATGAATGTGTGTGTTTCCATTTAGATGCTCTTCCAAGTCCCTTGCCTCACCTGCATCCCATTCAGTTGCATTGGCCATGGAGTAATGCCAGTGTAACCTTGATGATATGTCAGCATAGAATCCATGACATTTTTTTAAGACACTGTAACTTTTTAAGATTTTTAAATTAATATCTACTCTTTTCCAACCTGCATAATTGGCTTATAGGACTGAAGTGTTAATTTCCTTCAAGACAACAACACTTGATGTTTGAGTCACTGAGATCCCAGTGTTCTGGGTACATGCATTTGGGCTCATTAAAACAAATTCCCCTGTGTTTTGCCATAGGCATTCCAGAATGTTGTTCTAAATGTAACAGGTTGAAAAGAAGCTCAGGCATCAGAGGTGGGAAAGAGCTCTGCCTGAGGCCTTGGAGAGCATCCCTGTGCATCAGAGGAGGCAGGAGTGAGTTAGAAAGATGCATGGTTGGTCACAGTATAGGCAACTTCATGTGCTGGTATGTTCAGCTTAGGTTGCTAATGGTTGTTTCATACCAAACTTGGAAATAACAGTATACTAGCACAGAGAAAATAGTATTGACTTACCATAGGGAACTTGTAAGAATTGCTCAGATACAATATTTTTCACTGGGGGAATTTATACTTTTAGTCGGGAGTAGACAAGTAGTCAAGTGATGCGCATGCATAAGTGTTAATACTCATAATTGTACATATTGGCCCTGATACTCTTTTAATACTTTCATATTAATTCCATTAATGTGTGATTTCATAAAATGTTATTTTAGTAGATGTAAAACAGTATCATCTTTTAATCCCTGCATAAACTTCAGAGTCCTTATGCCTAAATCACTGCAGTAAAAGGGTATTTCCAATTAATAGTGTTTCCTGCAATGGATATTTAGAGCCAGAGAGTGGCAAGTTCCCTGTAGAATTTTACTACAATTGACTTCTCTTTTTAATATGGTTCTACAGAATGAGCACAATTTACTAATTTGTTTTGATGGAAACTACAGCTTGATCATGCACTATGTGATTTTGTGATCTAATAATGCATTGTAAATAAAGAAAATTGAAAACTCATGAGATGAAATTCTTTGTTATGCATATTCCACCTTAGATACCTTGTTTTTCCTTTGTAAACAGCATTTTACCTGTGACACATTCAGCAACCATAGAGATCCCTGAGGCTCATAAACCCCATTGCTTTTGGATTAATTCGTTGAGAGTTACAAGAGTTGACAGCATAAATATAGAACTGCTCTAGTTTTGTGAGAAAAACAGTTACCATTTCTTTTTCTTCAGGGCTTGGTGATAGAAAGGGTTGGACGCAGGCCTCTTTTAATTGGCGGATTTGGCTTGATGGTTCTCTTCTTCGTAATACTTACTGTGTGTATGACCTTACAGGTATGCAAGTATTTTCTGCTCTGCTTCCTTTGAAATGTTAAACTATATTTTTACTTACTCTGTACTAATATATGATCTTTAAAATGTGAGTACAAATTTATAAACATAGGCTAACTGTTACATTGCGCAGCTTTTATTTCCCTGTTTATTTGTTAGACAGGAAACAGACAATTTGTCCTTGAAACTGTTTCTTCAGTGTACAAAATGTGCAGTGAAACAGTTAGGTAATGAAGTAATTTAAGAATGAAGTATTTTGGTCATTAAATAACTAAGAAACAGAATTAGCTCTATGCCACAACTTCTCATTATATGTATTAGAAATTTCTAGGCTGCTTTTCTCCACTCATAACAGACTAAGGAAGTTAAAAGATATTAGATAAATTATAGTTCAGTCCTGTAAATAATCCTCAGGAAAAAAAGTCCCAACTATAGTAGTTCAGCAGAACTTATTTTCTGAGCAGTATGCTTAGTTAGTTCAATCAGTTAGTTTATTGGTTCACAACACAATATTGTGGATATTCATATGGAAACAAGTCACATTGTGTTCAAGTGACATTTACTTCCAGGTAAGTATGTGCAGGATTTCAACCTCAGTGTTGTTAATTGCCAAAGAGAAGCTGTCTAATGCAGACTGTAGCATTGGCAGCACTGCAGAGGTATATAGAAGTCTTAAAGTTGTCATATGCAAAACCTGTTAACAAGTTAATAATAACCTAAC
This sequence comes from Ctenosaura bakeri, assembly GCA_948474755.1. Lineage (NCBI taxonomy): Eukaryota > Metazoa > Chordata > Lepidosauria > Squamata > Iguanidae > Ctenosaura > Ctenosaura bakeri. The sequence continues at coordinate 68,619 of CAOLHI010003331.1, forward strand.
ATTCAGAAACCTTTTAAGGGTTGAATTTAAGGCTAATTTATCTCATTTTTTCAAATAAACAGAATATATCATAAAATTGCTTAAAACTGCCAGAAAGCTTTTATACCATTTTCCATGTAGCCATGTCCAAAATTGTCAACAAGAGAGCAAACCATTAAATAGAATTCTAAACCCTAGGTAAACTTAATTTAGAAAGACAATTTTGTGCTCCCATCAGCAATTGTGCTTTATCATGACAAACCTCGTACTGTAAAACATTCAGACTGAGCTCTTCAAAAAAAAAATGAAGCTTCTCCATAACTGTTTCCTGATCCTTTCAACTTGAGGCACTAAAGACTGAACCAAGGACCTCTGCATACAAAATGTATGCTCTTCTGAACTGAGGTAGCAAACTGAGAAATGAGCACCTGTTACCATGATCAGCTGGTCTATGTTGAAGTAAAACTTTAGTAGTTTGAGTCAAACCAATTGATTTCTGTTGGCTAGACAGTACCAGAGGGTTTGATCCTACAATACTCATCTGAATAGTAGCATCAGAGTATAGATCAATGCCACAGTGAAGGAATCCTTTGCCATTCTTATGTGGCATAAGAACAGAAAAACATCCAGTTGCCATAACAACTTGTTTTGCCATAAGGTTTTTTTTCCCCTAGGAGAGTTGTACATTCCTTACTTTTCATGAGGTGCTTCTATAGCTGTAGTTTTTAAGAATCAGAAGTTCATCATTTCTCAATTCCAGGTAGCTTTCCTAACATCTTTAGTGGCTTGGGAGGCAAGGAATGTGACAGTGATTCTGGCCTTCATGGAAGAGACTGTTAATGAATTCCGTAATTGCTGTATAAGAATCCAAGCTCTGTTGTTGCTGAATATATCCTGTTACAAGACTGTTGGGTGGCTGGTTGAGTGGTTGGTTGGTTGGCTAATTAGGACGTGATTATGCTCATCAGGTGTTATTCAGAATCCATTTATTGGAACTCTGCTTAATTTAAAATTGTAAGTAGTTCCTCCTCACAAAGACTCAACAAGGACAAAGACAGGCAAAGAGGAGTGCCTAAGAGTGTTTGCTGTGGGTTACTTTTGTACCAGGAAACCATGGCTTGTCTATGTGTCTGAATCATACCATAGAGGCACTCAGGTTCAGCAGGAACCAAATTCAAATCTCGGAACAAATTGTGCTTTTGCTTGAGAAAGAGATTTGTTCAGAGGTTTGTGTTCTGGGGGCAAAAGGACTTGGATTACACAATACTTTCTTTTACCTCTTCTTTCTGCCCCATTTTAACATATTTGCTTTGCATTATATGTGAGTGTTGCTGATTCCAGTTAAGGACATTCTTCAATGCCAATTCACTTATAATTTTTGATGTTGCGGTTGTTAATGCATGATTAAGACTACCATGATCGCTATATTATTTCTTTACCCGCTCAAAGTCTGTATTATGTTTTCACCAGCTCAAATTCTATGTTTTGAACTGAATATGCATGTCTTTAAAAATACCAAATATCCTGTTTATAAAGTACTTCAGTGGAACAACTTATCCCAGTGCTGTTGTAGTTTTTGTGAAATTAATTTTAAATATTGAATTTCAAAAAGTGAACTTTGTTATTTATTAAGGGTCAAGAGCCTGACATTGAGATACAGAATTGACATTTGTTTTCCAAGTGGTTGTTTTTAAATAGTAAAAAAAAAAAAAAAGGTTCAGAAGCAGATGACAGAACCAAGTGGAAGTCAGTTTAATCTCTACCTTGTTTATCTTCTGCTGATATAAATTATTGTACACTTCCTTCTGTTCTGGAAGGCTTTTCTCAAACTAATGAAAGCTAAAATTCTGACAGGTTAGAAAGGCTTGCCTGGGTGAACTCTCAGCACGTTATATTTCTGGAGGCAAAGTCATGATCTCAATTCCTCACACAAAGGTTAAAACATATTTCCCATGATTGCTAGAGCGGAAGCAAGAGTGGCTTTGAGTAGTATACAGACCTGATTATATCTGATCTGTGAGTCAGAACTTGGATATAAGAAGTTGCCTTGTCTTATGTTCAGGTAGCTCCAGGACTATCTGCACCAGCTGGCTGCAGTTATCAGGCTTCCTGTGTTGCCTACAGTCCTTTGAAACCAGAGAGGCTAAGGAATGAAGATGGGGACTGGCATCCTGTTTGTGTTCACATTTACAATTGTGGCATCATTGTCATGACCTCAAATGCCCCAAGCCCAGCTTGAAAAACTAATTAGCCCTCTTGAGTGACAGAGTCTTGTAGTGCCAGCAAGCACAGAACTGCATGATGACCTGGCCAGCCCACTCCCACCAGTGCGTGACAGGGTCTTGTCACCAACTCATTGTTGTACTATGGCTTGGTGGCAGGAGAGGACTGGTCATGTCATTCTGCAGTGCCTCATTCATCAACTTCATATAACTCTATTGGTTGGGACACCTGACTGGTTTTTAAGGTGGATTTCAGGGGTCAGATCAGGAGATGGAGTGTAGCTACAATATCATAGCTATGCCTCTGAGCCAAGGTCTTGTACGTGCACATTATGTGTTCATTGCTCTATTATGACTCTTCACCAGTTGTGTTTACTGACTTCTTTGAAAGACCTATCCTACAACTGAGGGAATTTTACTATCTGCCAACATAAACGTGCATCCCAAGCACTTGCAATATATATTGTGTTATGCTGAAGTAAGCGTTGAATTGGTAATTGATTCAAGTGGAACTGTGCCAGGAGAGATCAGTAAATTCTGTCACATATGCAAAGAGTCATGTGGAGCCTGAAAGAGTAACAAGTTTTATTTGTCATAGATGTTTGTGGGTTGCAACCTAATCCACAAGAGTCTGCTTTTTTTCTCCAACAAATTAACATAGCTGTCATTCTGGAAACCTTTTGAAAAATGGAGACAAATTTGTATGGGAAATTGTATTACCCCTATCCCACCCATATATAATGGAATGGAGGCTTGGAAATGTGTTTATAATTCTGTGGCCAAGCACCAATATTGCGTTTATTCCCATTCCATATTTGCTATCAGGTACTATTATGGCTTTCAAGTCTTAGTGGGGTCCAAACAAACTGAGAATAGGTTTCAGTACAAGCTCACAAGAATCATGAGGCAAAATGCAGAAGACACAGTCAAAGACAACGTGTTGATCATTTACCAGCTTAGGCAGGTAGGAATCATAAGACCTCAGGCAGAAAACATGGCAAAAAACAGGCTGGTTAACAGGTAACTGTTGAAGGCAAAGCAGTTCTTCCTCCAGTGAGTTGCTTAGGGTGAGCAATAAAGTTTGGAGAAGAGTTACAGAGATCCAGCCAGAACTCTGATGTTTCCTCAAGTCACCAGTCCCAAAGAACAGTTCTAGCTCTGGCCACTGCTATAAGTGGTACAGCAGTCTAGGAGATATTGGATTGTCCACTCCTTCAACCAGAAAGCTGTCTGGTTGGACATGGAATCAAATGCCTGTGCTCTGCTGCCAGAGTTCCTTGTAGAGATCTCTGATGCAATCATCCATAAGTGCAGTTTTTACTGTTACAGAAGCAAGTTGTGGGATTCAAGCTATAAAGCCTAACACAGATTTAGTTTTTATTTATGTTGAACAAATAACATTGTTATTGACATTGTCTAAATGTATTAGTGAATACATACCAGCCTGAGCATGTACAGTGGCCCCTCCACTTTCACAAGGGTTTGGAGTGCAGAACCTCAAGCAAGTGGGAAAAAAAAGTGAATAACCCCCACCCCTGGTAATCACTTGTGTTCCCATTCCCTTTTAGAGCTCCCCCTCCCATTCCCTTTCCTTTTGCCTGGACACATGTTCCTTCCTCCATTCTTCTCCTCCAATTACCACTCGTGCCTCCCTCCATTTTCCTCCTCCCATTCTCTTGCTTTTTGCCTGGACGCACATACCTTCCTTCTACATGCCCAGGCAAAAGGCAAGGGAATGGGAAGGGGCAGCCCTACCTACAAAGGCACACATGTGCCTCCCCCCTTCTTCCCCTCTTGGCTTTTGCCCAGGCACACTGCCTTCCTTCTCCAGTGAATGAGTTGCCCTATTTGCTGGCATATAACACTCACTTTTCCCCAAAAAAAATACTGTCTGAAAATGGGATGCATCTTATACATCGGTGCATCTTATATGCTGGCAAATAGTATTTACTGCTGTATAAATGGGATGTGTCTTATACACTGGTGTGTCTTATATGTCGGCAAATATGGTATTATGACAACCGAAGAGTTCATCTTTCTTACACACATTTGTCTGTCTTTTTGTGACTAATAATTATAGATTACAGGAAACCTGTGCTATTGCTTGCATTATAAGCAGTATCTAGCATGCACTTTGTACATTAATAATGACAAAATTGCAATTTTATTTTTCAGGATCAGGCCATTTGGCTTCGATACCTCAGTATAGTCTGCATTCTTGCAATAATTGCATCATTTTGCATTGGACCAGGTAATTATTTTTCCCCAAAAAATGTGTTTCTTATGTGAATACTATGTTGTTCAGGCCAAAATAATCATTGCAGTAGTAACTAAGCGGTGTATATATTTTGTGTTATTGGTCTTGAATATTAATAATGGTAGGGGATGGGAAACAAGAAAGAATTAGATTTTTTTTTTTAAAATCACTGTTTACAATGTTAACTTGATCTATGCTGCATAATAGAAATGTTCATTTCTCCTGTGTTTCCCTCTGAATACTGGAAGAACACCACTGCCTACCACTGATCTGATTTTGTTGAATGGTCACTGTTCAAACTGTGACCTTAAGGTGTTGGTAGCTGTGTTTCAGTACAACTGTACAATAAAGAAAAAGATTTTCAAGAAAAGTATGCTTATAATGAAACATTGATTTTTTCCTTAAAGTGCACCCCATACTCTTTAGCAAGAGCACAGCTCAAAGTCAGGCACTTTAGTTTCTTTGATTTCAATAGATCTTGAATGTACCTACTTTGTTTGCTATATTGGAGCCTTTGCATATAATCCATTGTGAAGTAGTCTTACATGCTGAAGTTGATGAGGTCTACATTCTATGGAAAATGTGGAGAATGAAGAATGTTCATGGAAGTGAAAAACATATGCAGAGTAGTGCTCTTGTACAGCTAATATTATGTTAATGTTGCATGAATGGGAGTGTTTCCTTTGGGAATTGTACTCTTTGTCTTTTGGGGCAAATCCCCACACAGATATATACTTTCCACAGTTCTAAATGCTCCATTCCACGGACCTGAACAAAAGGCAAGTGAATGGGAGGGGGAAAGCCCTGCATGCATGCCTTCTCTCGTCCCATTCGCTTGCCTATCACCCTGGAGCCTGGAAGGCAGTGCATCCAGGCAAAACACAAGTGAATGGCAGGGAAAGGCATGCATGCACACCTTCTCTACATGCATGCATGCAGCTACCCCCTCCAATTCACTTGCCTATTGCCCTGGAAGGCAGTGCGCCTGGGCGAAACACAAGTGAAGGGGGGAGGCGTGCACATGGCTGCCCCCTCCCATTCACTTGCCTATCACCTGGATGCGTGGAAAGCAGCATGCTCAAGTGAAAGGCAAGTAAATGGGGAGGAATGCATGCAGGTACACCTTCTCTGGGTGCGCAACTGTCCCTCCCACTTGCTTGCCTATGGACCAGGCACCTGGAAGGAAGGTTGTCTGCCTGGGAAGAATGCAAGTGAATGAGGGGGACCCCTGAAAGGGAATGGGAGGGAGAGCACTCACTTGGGCAGGGAGAGGGAGTTATTTATGTTTTTTTCATTGTTGTTTTGTTTTGCTTGTTTTGGCTTTCCTTTTGCAAGGGTTCTGCAGCCTGAACCTTCGCAAAAGGCAAGGGGCCAGTTTAGTCAAAAAAGATTTTTAAAGTATATTTAAGTACCCTTTGTAAAATGATTCAAGGCTTCCCACTGTCATGAAGGAAACAACAGGCCACGCCCTTGCTCATGCTAGCCCTACCTAGAGCACTACCCATGCACATGGCCTACTCTTCTTACTACGTCTGCCCAAATAACAGGAGCTTGCTTCACTTTTGCCAAACTGGCTTGCCAAAAAGGATGAGTCACTCTGGTTCTGTTCCTGTCAAACAGTCTGTCCAGAAGTCAGTGAAAACCAAAGATTCTTATTATTTCTGGTTGCCTTTCCTCAAAGCATTAGTTCATTTTCCTGTCTCTATTTTGCTAAGGTCAATACAGAAAAAGATAAAGGGAGCGCATCTGAGTTGAATCAGTGCCACAGTTGTGTTTGATGCAGCAACCTTCTGAATTTATTTTGCAACTACCTTGCTATGAGACTTGTAGGCTAGCTTTCTAGTATAGCTTTTGTTAATCAGTGCCAAAGAAGAATGTGTTTGCACTTTGAAAATGTGTGAACAGACCCTTCTAGATGGGGTATCATGTCTGGACCATTTTATTGAGTGGGAGAGGTCTTTAGCAGTGTGATGAATCAATGTCGCCTACCCTTATCATCTACATTGTATAATTGCAAGAAATTATAACAACAACTTATAAAATTGCTGGGGCAGCTCTCATTGGTTGGTTGTTTTACCCTCAAAAAAATACTACTAGTAAAGTACTAGTGTGGGTGTAGGTGAGTGTAAAACTCACACAAAGGGCAGGAATGAAGCAAAGGAGGGCCACCCTCATTAAGACCTCTGTTATGCTGAAAAGGAAAAAACAGACCTTAAATGGCTATGAACTTTGTACCACATTCTAATATATGGTGTGGTAAGATTCTCTTTAGCACTTGGCAAAACAGAATTTTGAGTTCAAAATTTGTAGAGAAGGAAAAGTTATCCGAAACTGGGGGTTAATTAAAGAAAGGTTGCACACTTCTTCCAGCCTGTTCTTCCTTGATTTTGAAAGTGGCAGCAGCAACAGTTCTTTTTCTTTTTTAAAAATCTTTCAAAATTGTTGATTGTGGTGACTGCAAAGCTCCAACCTTGCCATTTTTCTGCCCCTCAAATGCTCCTGTAATGACATGGGATTTGGATCTGTCATTCAAAGGAAGAATTCTAGAGGTGAGATGGAGGGCCCAAATGGCAGTCAGCGTTTTCATTTTAGAAGCACTTGCCAATGCATTAGTGGCATTCTGGGTTGAGGGGGCAGGGAGATATCAGCCTCTGCAAGGAGCTCCATTATTACAAACATGTAATAATCAGTGAAATGCAATGAGGAGGAATTGCTATCACCAGAAAAGTCAGGGGTGACTCTTGAAAAATTGGCAAAATGGTCCTCCAGTTTTTACTCCCATAGACACACTGCTAAATTGGAAGGGTTCACTTTACCCCTCATTCAAAGAGTCCATATGGATAAAACATTGAATCACCATCTGCCATACATCCTTTCACAGCTTTTGAGAGCTACATGGTGCATGGCTTTGATGGCTGAGGGCTGTAATTTAAAGCAAGCTTTCCAGAATCTGAGTAAATACACTGTCTTGACAATGAAGAATACAAAGTGCTATAGAATCACACATTCAATTCTTCTTCCAGAGGCATTATCAAAGAGCAGTGTGTAAACATTGTTGAAGAGCCCTACCATGGAGACGATCTTGGTGTTCCTTAGATTCATACCATACTGAAGCTACTATCTTACTTTATATTATTAGTTGGTATGCTGCAGTTCAGAACTGCTTGTTTGCTTGCTTGCTTACTTGTTTAATGTATTAATTTTGATTCAATCGGTTTATATTTTGTTAGTCACTCAGAATGCCCTTTTTATGGTGAAATATACAAGATACTAGTAATCTGTTTTCACTGCTAGATTCTCCAAATTACCCTAATGTATTTTAGTGACAGAAAATAGAGATGGAGAAATAAAATAGGGGAATGTGGTCTTTCTGGTTAAGAAGATGTTTATTAAATATCTGATTCTTGATTACTTCTTTGCAGGTGGGATCCCATTTGTGCTAACTGGGGAGTTCTTTCAACAGTCTCAAAGGCCAGCTGCATTTATGATTGCTGGGATAATCAACTGGCTCTCCAACTTTATAGTTGGACTTGTTTTCCCTTTCATTCAGGTATGAACTCTGAATCATATGATTTTGGTGAATGCTGGAAATAAAGTTGATGATAGAATGAATTAATGTATTGATAGCACTACATTGTAATCATAAACACACTGTGAATTACAGTATTTCCCCCATGGTCTATTGGAAGGAAGGTATTTCTTGTGGAGTGGAAGTATATCCTTTTTAGTAATTTTCCCCTCCCTCTATTGATCATATTCTGGACTGATTTATATATTGTCTATTGTATAACATACATTATAACATTATTTGGGGCAGACAGAAATTAACTCCTTGCCATTCTTTAGTGTATTGGTTAATTAAACGGATAATAAATGAAAAATTTTCCTCAAATCTATCCCCTATTTCTTTCTTTCTTGGCTTACTCTCCCAACCCTTTCCGATTCTGTTTTTCACCCATGTGTCTCCTCCTCCTTCTTACTCACTCCCACAGTTTACCGTAACCACAAATTAAGGAAAAAAGGGTGCAGAGAAGAGTGGGCTTCTTAGGTATGTGTGTAGTGTTTATGCCTTGAAGTTGTCTGTGGACTTATAGTGACCCCATTAATTTCACAGAGTTCTCAGGAAGGAGTACTCAGGGGTGGCTTGCCGTTGCCTTCCTCTGAAATATCTCTGGCAGCACCTTGCATTCCTTGGCTTGTTAGATACTTGATCATTAAAAACTGCAGGTGCCACAGATTATTTTAAGGATCCCTGGCTCCTGCATGCAAAGCGTGTGTTCACTGATCTTTGCAGACCACATTTTTTGATGACGAGTGGAGAGGTAGAAAAGATGCTGCATAAAAATTTTCCGCTCTTGATTCAGTGGCCAGTTGTTGTTGCTATCCACTTACTGCTGTACTTGCAGCGGATGAGTTCCCTTGAATTGGAATAAATAATTCCTTGTTAACCTATAATAAACAAGGCTTTTGAAGAGTGAGTGGAGCATATGTATCTGGAGGGAGTGGAAATAAAAGAGAGATAGAGATGAGTAACAAACTGAATTGAAGGGCCTGCAAATATGATATCCCATGCTTTCGAAACATACTTTTCCAATTTGATAGTTCCCACATGTGCTGGATTCCCAGATTCCCAGACAACAATCCTGCTACGGTTTTTGTAACATATGTGGGGATAAATTCCAGAAAGCCTTATCTAATCATGTAATAAATGTATTAGCCATTGATGAAAGATGGAAAGGAAGTTGTGCCTATGTTATTCAGGCCCTTGATGATTTAGGGTGTCATAATGTTGGAAGCTAAATAGGGTCAGTCCTGATTAGTACTTGGATGGGAAACTGCAGGTAACTGGAAGCAAGCAACTCTAACAGGTTAAAAAGTGAACAACTGGCTCTGCAGATGGTGCTGCTGGGAATAGTTTGGCTTCTTGGACCATAGACTGCATTTTCATGAAGATGGATTTCTGGCAAGTGATGGGTTGCACCTCACAGTAGTTTGCAGTAATGTTTTTACGAAGAGTCTCAGAAACCTGATCAGGAGGGCTTTAAACTTAGTTATGGGGGTGCAGGGAGATAGTGTTCTTGAGTGCAGGAATTCATCAAGTGCTGGAGATAATAGCTCAAATCTTATACAGAGAACTGGGTGAATGGCACAAGAACCCTACAGTTGGAGGAGAAAAAAACCCTTAAATAAGCAGCTAGGATTTTACACATCTCTACACTAACATACAGAGCATGGAAAATAAACAAGATGAACTGGAACTCTTATCACAGCAAATCAAATGGAATATAATTGGCATCACTGAAACCTGGTGGGATGAGTCTCATGATTGGAATGTAGCAATAGAGGGAAATAACCTATTTCAAAGAAACAGACTAAACAGGAAAGGCAGAGAAGTGACAGTATGTGTCAAGGATGTTCACATCTGTGAAGAGATCCATGACTGAAATCCTGGAAACCAGGTTGAGAGCATCTGGATAAAAATTAAGGGGGAGAGAAAAAAATATCAATGTCATTGTGGGGGTTCTACTACAGGACACAAAAGAAAAAAGGGATGGGGAGTTAATAGTCTTTCTGCATGGGTGGTGGGATGACCTTGCTTCTCACCATTTTTTCTGCTGCTGGAGCCCTTCTAATAGTTCCTCTTCCAGAAAAAGAAGGAGGAGGAGGACGAGGAGGAAGGACAGGTGGGCTTACATGCTCTACCATTTGCTGAAATTAAAACCAGTTATTCAGAATAAGGTTTTCAGACAAAGCAGGAAAAGGCGATTTCTCTATTTCAAAAGGAACTCATTAATGATATCTATAGCAGCATACTACTATAATTTGTTTTGACATATTAACCCAGCTCTTATTCAACATATATTCAGAAGAGAAGGAAAACCCTTTATCCATATCGTTGTTTCTGCTAATGTGATACTACTTGCAAACAATAAATATGTAGTCTTCAGTCTGTGCTGAGATAAGAACTGATGTAATGAAGCCTGACAGTACATTCCAGGGACTCTCAGGTCTCATGAACTTTCTGAGTATCCTTAAAGATATATATGCCCAGGGCAGGAAACCATGTTATCCTTTTGAGAACTGTAGCACTGTTGTTAGGGGAAAAACTGGTTTGAGCCTGATATGTGTGGGCAGTGAAAAGACTAGCTGAATAAAAAGCTAAGAATCTTAGAGATGTGAATTCTAAAGAAAACCTGTTCATTAATATATTAAGCCTTTGAAAATGTGTTGTGCAATAGGTTTGAGACATCCATGGTTACTGACCAAAGCACACTTTCACCAGTCAAATAAGTAAATCAGTAGGTGGCATCCTTACTCACCTGATACATGATCAAGAAAATGTGACTATGAACGAGATTTTGAAAATATTATGCTTCCCCAACAAACTGTGAGATGGGCATAATCTGTCACAGGCCATTTCTGCACTGGACTGTTATAGTCCTATTATTCCACTTTCAACATCCTATGGAATCCTGAGGTTTGCACTTTAGGGAGGGGCCAGCCAGCCCCTCCCTAAACTGCAAATGGATGTTGCAAATGGAATAATAGCGTTATAACAGTCCAGTGCAGAAATGGCAATAATTATAGCAAAAGCCCAGCAAGTGCTTCAGTTCTATAGTCTGCTTAATGTAGTAATTACTGTACAACTCAAATGAGAGTATTTCTAATTGTTTAATACAGCCTGTAAGCAAGTAAGGATCCCCCTTCTGGTTTTGAAAGAAAAGCACTACCGTAGTTAGTAGTAGGCAGAAACGGTAAGAACTGAATGCCAGTGGAAGAGATAACCTCAGGAGATGATGGGTCCTGCTTTGCTAGGCAGAGGCTGAATGGCCATCTATTGATGATGCTCTAGATTGGAGGGAGCAACTGTGGAAGATGAGGTGGCAGATTAGTCCCCTGGGAGACCTTGCTCTTGTAAAAAAAAAAATTTTTTTTCAAGTTTTGCCCCCCATAGGCCCATGGATCAAAAAATGTGGTGGAAATGCACATTTCACTATTTCAGCATTTCAGAGTGAAAGAAATTAAAAAATTTCAAAAATTGTTTTTGACCACTGCAAGGCCCAGGGAGCATCAAAATGTGGCGGAGATGCATTTGGGGGCGTTCTGGAGGAAAAAAACAGAGACAGAAAGAGAGAGATTCACAAAAAAAAAAAAAAAAAGGTTAACCGCAACTGTCCTCAAAAATGGCCTTGGAGGCCAGATGCAGCCCTTGGGCTACACTTTGCCCACTGCAGCTCTAATTACATCCTGATTGCAGAGGCTACACTGAGCAGGGGCTTGAACTAAATTATCTCCATGATTCTAAACACTCAGTGAACCTTGTGAAGGGAACCTTGACTTACCTTGACACAATATGTGAAATTTTCCTGCATGGCAGGGGGTTGGACTGGATGGCCCCTGTGGTCTCTTCCAGCTCTACATTTCTATCATTCTATGCTCTTGAGCTAATCATTTTCTGCATAATTTAAAATTCAGTTGTTAAACAAAAAACTTCATAAAGTTCATTCTTGGATGATTTGTTCTAACATAAACAGGTAGAAAAATGTTTCAGAAATACTTCTGCCAGCACTTAACCTATAATATAGTTGCAGGAATATGCATTGGGACTTTTTATTTTATTTTGCATTTAATTGGTATCACAGCTTCTACATTCAAAGTCTAAATCTCTAACTGTGACTCCTCACTTGTCAATGAGGAGTCCTCTGAATATAGTTGAAGTCACTCTTTTGGTCAGTGGAGGCAAAAACATTGGCTCTCCTGTTAATACTAACATTGGCTTTGCTAACTAGGGCTGATGCAGGTTGCTATCCAGAAGCATCTGGAGGTACACAGGCCTGTAATACATTTTGTTCATATGTCAGATTGATTTATCTTTGTTGCCTTTTCATGATTCACAATGTTGTACATTTTCTTTTAACTTTATGTTTTCAGGAAGGTTTGCAGACCTACTGCTTCCTTGTGTTTGCTGCTATCTGTCTTGCTGGAGCCATTTATCTTTTTTTCATCCTACCTGAAACAAAAAACAAGACGCTTGCTGAAATCACCCAGGCATTTGCGAAGAAGAAAGTGCCATTAGAAATTCGTGAAATGAACCAGTTTGAAGCCAATCGAAAATCAAGCAAAGAACAGGAACTCAACTTCTCTTCTACACTGGAAAATGGAGAAGCCAAAAACAGAATAGTTTAAAATCCAATGTTTAAAACACTTTGTCCATCATATGCCTTGGTAATATTCAGTCTTTCAACCCAGGCATTTTTATCCTCAGTGTGATCATAGTGAAAATTGTTGTGACTGAGCTTGATCTGTGGGAAGGTATAATATAATATAAAATTAACAGAGGCAAATAATGGCAAACAGCTCTCAAAGAGATGCTCCTCAATGATTCATTTTTATACAGAAGCTAAGTCAAAACTGATAATTGTTTGCAGTGGACAAGGAGGAAATGGCAAGTCAAACTGGCCAATTCAGCATTTCAAATAGGAAATCAAGTGCTTCCATGTTTCATCTGGTAGGAATGTCATCAGTTCCCCATGGTCTTATCTTTTCTGGAGTTTACCAGAGGTTCTTCAGCACTCCTACTGCTGGCCTTGCTATTCCAGTCAAACTGTTCTGCCACTTTTGGAGCAAGAAAACTGATAATATTTCCTAGCAACTTTTCCAAGGTGCCCTTTAAACTGGAAGTGATCAGAGTTGGTTGTGGCACTGAAGAGCCTGGATGACCCTCTTCAGCCTAATCCTGGCTGCTTTCTTCATCTCATTGGGGTACATAGAAGAAATGCTGTCTGCAGCCAGCAGCTTCCTATTCTGCCAGCACTCCAGTGCAGGGAAGAACATGTTTTTGGGACTGATCTCTCCAGTGGGCAAGAATGCTCTAACTCCCACAGAATATGTCCTGCACTTGCAAACTATGACTGCTGTGTGCTTCCCTTGTGAGAAAAGGTGGCTTAGTCTGTACTGATGTTCCATGAACTGATTAATACCTGTTTAGCTCCTTGGAATTTAGTTTTCAAGGAATTACAGAAGGGACTGTTAAATACTGAATGCAGCACATATGCTATAGACCTCTCGGATTCAAAGTCAACATGCAAGACGTTATTCAAATCTCAGGGTTTACCAGCTTTTCCTTAGTTCCATTTCAAATTAAATCAGGTGAAATGAAATCTGCTATGTTTTATGATTTTTTTTTAAAAAAAGTGAATCAAATTATGTCTTTTTTCATGTTTCAGAATACTTTTCATGTAGCGGCAGCTGCTTTGTAAATACAGTTAAGGTAATCTTTATGTATTTCAAAATGTGACTGGTAAATAATGTTGCACTTCAAACTGAAGAAGGCCAGTTTAATAATGCAAGCAGTTTATGGCTGGAGTACATCTGTTTGGGCTATGAGAATTTCTCAGATGGTGTATTGGTTTACATCATTTCCAAGTGGTTTGTTTAATGAATTTTTATTAAAACTCAGAAGACCCCAAAAGTCTACAGTTGCCGTATACAGATGCTGTACTGGAGCACTCCATTGCTGTAAATGCTCAGCCTCCTCCTAGTCATAAGCACTGACCATTAAGAAAGTGGTTTATCTTTACAGCAATAGTGAGTGACTTGTGGCGCTCCAAATGTTGGACTGCATCTCCCATTAGCCCTATCCAGCTGGTGGTGATTACACGTTACACACCTCTCTGCTTTAGACAACCTATAAGAAAGAGAGAGATTGCTGACACTCCTGCATCAAATTAATGTTGTTAGCTTTATTTCAATTATACAGTTATAAAACCAGAATAATGGTAACAGATCAGCCCTATTTAAATAGCACTGATATTTGGAAATGAGAGTTGGGTATTTTACTTTTTTTTTTCCTATAATCCTTCTGTTATCTTTCAATCACTTTTTAAAAATATTGTACTGAGCTTGGTCATTTATTTTGGTTTGTGTTGCTTGAACCTTAGAAGCTAAAATTTGCAACTGCAACATTTTACTGCAGGTTTTCAATTGTCGTTTACTATGTTAGCAAAAAGATGAGACATGAGGTAGCAGATTTAGAATGTCAAATATAGGCTCCTTATTTATGGTCATCTAGTTTGCTAAAAGGAAAAGACTCCATGTTAACATGTTACAGCAGAAAGTCTTCAGCTTCTTCAGACCGCAGAGCTGTCATCTGCCCAATGTGTATTTCTTAATGGTTTGCCATATACGTTATGAAACTTAGTGCTGCAGTTGGGATCCACTCAGCTGAAGTCACCAGTTGAATATCAGTGTCAGAAGATACAGTACTACAGCATTCAGGTTCAATTGTAGGAAATACTGAAAATATCAAAGCTCTCTAAAGAATGACACAATAACTCATCGTCCAACATTCCTGTTGATGGCTTTACTTTTTCCTTTCTTGTGCTGCTGTTAACTTTAGTAAGAAGGGAAGAATGAGCATTCAGGAATGTCATAGTTAGTCTTATTAGATGTGGGTAATAGCTTACTGTGGAACCAGTGGATGTTTTGTTAGTGTTGTCACTAAATTCTAACCTTTAGCACTCTGTTTACCTGGAAATAAGCACCATAATAGGACTGTGCTGTTAGAACTGAACAATTGCTAGTTTAAGGGTGTTTTTTTTTTCTTTTCTTGCCTGTTCAGTAACATCCCAGCTATTCATGAGTCAACTCAGACTTTATTACTTGAATCTAACAATGATAGGATTGGTGTTAGTAACTGAGAAATAATGAGAATGTAACCTAAAACTGAATAAAATATAGGTATTATTTTTTTATTTATATAATACATATTTCATCTTCTTTTTCTATGACTTCCATTAAATTATAATTTATAGAAGGGTACACTAAAAGCACCAGATCCCATCTGGTCTTGGAAACTAAACAGGGTCAGCCCTGAATAGTACTTGGATGGGAGACCACCAACAAATCCCAGGTGCGGTAGGCTAAATTTCAGAGGAGGAACCTGGTAAACCAACTGTGAATATTCCTTGCCTAAGAAAAAGTTATGAAATTCATGGGATCACCGTAAGTCAACAGATGACTAGATGTATGTATCTGCATGCAGGTGTACACACATTCAACCTCCAGGTATCTGAGGGCCTTTTTTCCAGTCATAAAACTTTCTGAAGGCCATAGCAATCCCTTCACTTAAAAAACATTTCCAGTTGGGAAAAGTGATTTTCTGTTAAAACAAAGCTTGAAGAAGATAGATCACTATGCAACCTTCCATTTTTTCTAAATCATTTTGCAAAAGGTGGTTTCAAGGCCTGTAAATATAGCTTTGAGGTGCTGCCTGTGGGTTATAGACTTTAAAACGCTCTGATATTGAGACTTGAGGGCTAAAATCAACCCTCCCCCCCACACACACACATGTGAATGTAAGTAGAGAAGTCTGTAAAATAGCCTCAGTTAGTCATCTTGGCTTCTAGTGAGAGTTTGAACTTCATTTGCTCTCAGTCCCAATTTTTTGTCTTTTTTGCAGTTAATGGTATCTGCAGAACTCAGAATCATCCATGCCATATTATTTTCAGTTTCTATGCACAGCTATAAGAGCTGGCCAGCATATAGGAAGAGAGTAAACTCGTTTGAAATATTGTGCTATAAGACAGTTTGCAGACATCATGGACTGCCAGAAAGATGAATAAATGAGTAGGAGAGCAAATCAAGCCTGAACTCTCACTGGAAGCCAAAATGATTAAACTGAGGCCATTTCCACACTAGACTGTTATAGAGCTATTATTCTGCTTTCAACATTCGAAACTACAAACCCCAAGATTCCATAGGATGTTGAAAGTGGAATAATAGCGCTACAACAGTCTAGTGCGGAAATGGCTTGAAGCTATTGTGCTTTGAGAATAACATGAGGCAACATGACTCATTAGAAAAAATAATAAAGCTCAGTAAAGTTGTTCACAGTAGGAAAAGAGGACAGTACCAGGAGAAAGGCAGGATATAAATAAAATTAAAATATAATAAAGTAGGAAGACCACATTACAAAGACCCCGCATTTACAAGACCTGAGCAGGGCAGTTGATGATTGGGGTTCTTGGAAGTTTCTCATTCATACAATCACCATCATTCAAAGCCAGCTTGATGGCAATTAACAAGAAGAAGAGCTTTCTTTCTCTGTGCCCCATTGTGTGACATAACTACTGCTGGCAAGCTCAAGCACAATACAGAACACTCTTTTACAGCCCACGCTGTTGCAATGCAAAATCATCTACTGCTTTTCACCACAGATAATTGAAAACAAGAAATAAGAGGTGAAACTACATGAAACAGGTATGATAGACACAGCACGACTTATAAAGATGCAGAATTCTCATTTAACATAAAAAAAATAACTGAAATTAAACCTTCATTATAACTTGCTGTAATCACTGTTGATATGGCTTGCTCAAATTAATCACCTTTGCAGTCTATGAACTTTTCTTTCAAGCTTTCATTCATCAATATTTATAAACTGCTTACATTGAAAAAAATTTAAATGATCACAAATCACACAATATAAAATGATACATTAAGCAGGGAGCAGACTGGATGCTTTAGCATCCCTGCTCACCTGCTCTACAGAACTCTACCCCTCACTATTGAAACAGAATTTGGGAAGTTATTGTTGACAGATAACACCCACTTAATCTCTAAAATGTACAAATTGTTATTTAGATTTAATATAAAAGAGGAACATATAAAGGAATCTATGATATATTGGGCCAAACGAGTTGGACATAATATTGATTTGGAGCAGTGGAAGGAAATGTGGGGAAGGGGTTTAAATTTACTAGGTGTATTGATCTGAAAGAAATTTTTTATAAAATGAGGTATAAATGGAACCTTGCCCCTGAGAAATTATTGAAGATGTGTAGAGATCTGAACAATCAGTGTTGGAAATGTAAAAGACATGTAGGATCTTTCTGTCATATGTGGTAGAAATTGAAAAAAGCAAAGAAATATTGGATAAGGATAGGAGAATATATGCAAAAGATATTGAAAATAAGAATAACATTAAGACCAGAGTTATTTTTATTAAATATGATAAGTAAGAAAGATGGGGGAAAGAAAATACAAAAATTTGATAAGATATAACGGCAGCAAGAATTATTTATGCAAAATATGGGAAAAATAGTACAATACCAAAAATAAGTGAGTGGTTAAATAAATGAATAGATTTGACTGAGATGGACAAGCTTACAACATTATTGAAGGGAAATTTGATTGATTCATATTTGGAAACATGAAAACTTTTCATGGATTGTGTGATCATGCAAGGAACATAAATCGAGACTTGGCAATTATAGGATTTGATGTGTGAAACAAGATTGGTTATATTTAACAGGAGAATATGATAAAAATGGAGGTTAATGGATTGGGAGTGATGGGTTAGAATTAGTAGTGGAACTTGCAGCAGAAGAAGAATGAAAAGTCATTTTAGTCTAAATAGGTTGGATTCATCTTTGTAAGTGTGTATAAGATGTCAGGGGGTAAGAGTATTCCTTTTCTACTTTTCTTGTATGTATTGTCTTTTTATTATTTTTGCTGTCTCTTCTTTCTCCTTTTTTTCTTTCTTGTAGTGTCTACGTTTGTGTATAATTTTTATTCTTGGTATTTGTGTATGGCTTGTTTTTCTTATTTTGTTGTTTCAAGATCAAATCAATAAAGATAATTTTGAAAAAAATAAAAAGGAACTCTGCCCCTCACTATGGTTCCCTAGATTTTAAGGTGGGTTTGTGGGAAGTCAGACAAAGCACAGCTACAACATTGTGGCTACATGTCTGATGCAGAATCTCAGCCAACATCTATATTATCCATAAGAGTTGTTTTTGTTGTTGTTGTTGTATGCCTTCACGTCATTTCTGACTTATGGCAACCCTGAGGTGAACCCATGACTGGGTTTTCTGGGGCTGAAAGTGCATGACATGTCCAAGGTCACCCAGTAGATTTCCATGGCTGGGTAGGGAACTGAACCCTGATCTCCAGAGTTGTCGTCCCCCATACCATGGCTTGCAAAGCAGGCATATCTTCAATTTGTACTTAAAAATTAGAACAATCAGGACTTCTCTTAATATTTGATTTAGAGTATGGCACATGGTGGTTGCCACCAAACTAAATGCCTTGCCTCTAACAACTGCAGAGCAGACCGCAACAGTGTGTGGCATCACAAAGAAAACTCTTGCAGAAAACCTCAGAATCAAATGAATGTCATTAATGTTAGAAGTGCAACAATGTTAGCACTGAAGTATCAAAGAATGTCTTAGAATAGGCAGAATTATTAGGGCCAGATAGTTTGAATGACCCAAGGTTTCCTCCTTCTATGTATCCTGACCCCTCTGTGATGTAACTTGATATTTTTAGGGATGTTTTCTCTACCTCCTCTCTTCCCAGTCTCTCTCTCAGCTCTTTCCTAAAATGGAGCAGGATTAGATTAGCACCCTGAGCAACTTTCTCTGTCTTAGAATAGAGTTCCTATAATAAAGCCTTTAGTTTGTTTCCCCAACCCATTGGTGTCTTTGCTCCTTAATCAGGATCTCAGTCTGCTGCGTGCACTCTCCATCAATAACACAGAAGGCAAACAAGGCCCAAGTAGTTTAAGGGCTTATGTATCAACAACTTTTCAACAGGGGTACTGTCCAGTTGTGAGCTCCAGCATTAGAAGAACCAAGATTCCTATGCCTGCCAGTCTTCAACTGGGAAGTATGGTTCTTGTGCTAATTTCATGCAGATGGGAAAAATCTTGGGGAGAGAGGGTGGGCCAAGAGGCTAAAAGCTACAACGTACAAAATAATGGGAAGGGAAAGAGGTCCTTGCAAGCAATCTATTCAGACCTGTGGCAAGAGAGTTTTACCTCTTCACCTACAGCCCACTGGGCAGAATAGAAGTGGATGAGGGTGCAGGCAGAAACAACGAGAGAGACGTTTCCAGTCCATTTTGGTTTCTGGTCCCTTCCATCACCACCATGTTGTCCCCAACAGATTACCACTGCCACCACAGAAAATGCTGTCCCCCAACAGGAGAGGGGAAGATTCCTACTTCCTATTGGAGAAAGTACAAGAATGTGACTCAGTATATTCAGCATGCACCTAAAAACAAGCACTGTCTAAGAAGTATTCCATATAGTGGATGCCATCACACTAAATGTTCTGCTTCTTAACAACTGCAGAGTGAACCTCAGGAGCTGGCAAAGATATTTCATCTATGAGGAACATAAAATTGTACAGGCAGTCCCTACTTTACTCTTGGAGCTTTGAAACAATAGAAAAACATTAGAGGCTTTTTTTTTAATGTGAAAATGTGGGCGGAAATTGAAATCTAATACAGGTTTTTTTTTAAAGAAAAACAAACGCAGTATTTGCAAGATATCCAAGGGTATAACAGATGCAGAAAGTAACCTTTAACAGCCATTTAACAAACCAAAGTTGTTGAACATGGTGGGAGTGGAGGATTAGATGCTCTTAATGATTTGGGCTAAGTGAGAAACAAGGTGTGGGCTATATATTCAAATTACAAACATCAAATAAAATCAAATGGTATGTTAATTGACAGCAATTAGCAGAAGAACGTGGAATATTCTTTAATAAACTGATGTATACAATTATATATTGGGGTGGAGAATAAACCAGACAAATGAAAATGACTCTGTTTTATAGAACATTGTAATTTACAATTACAATGAAGAACAGTTTTGTGCATTACAGTTATGCTCGCTATAACTGCAATTTGGAAGCACCCACAGAAATGACTGGAAACTGTGCAAGAATACAACTTGTGCCCTTGAATGGCTCTGATCAATTTCAGTTTGGATCACATAAAAGAATTTCCTCCTCAGTTGTGCCCTCAAGGCATGCAGCAGGACTTTTAAAATGCTGCAAGCATTTAGCTTCCCTGCGAAAGCAGCCAAGCTGAAGTTTTGAGGACAAAGACAGCAGAATGGAAAGGGTAAGTAGTTTCACTCTCAGAGTTCCTCTACTTAAATTCTATGCCTTTGTGGCTGCTCTCAATAGAAAGTAAGAAGGAGGGGAAATATTCCAGAGAAAAGATACATGAAGCCAGCTTGTGTCCGTACTCTAAAAGACCATTTCTCCCTGTCCAAGCCTGCACAAGTTTTAAGATTTTTGGGACAGGGCTTCCTCTTGAATGTGGTGTACTGTATCTTACAATACAGTATAGTTAACCTGTTTTAATTATGTGCTTTTAATAGCATTGTTTCATTGTTTTTAACTTTTGTATATATGATTTTATCTGGAGTTTGTTTTAATTTTTTTGCAAGCTACTTTGAGTTCCTTGCTGGAACAAAGGCAGGGTATAAATTAATTACATATGTATAATATCTAGTCTGACCCATGGAGAAGGCATAAATAGCTATTGCCCTCTGCAAGAAGAATTTTCTGTTTTTCTGTAATGCATAAGTGGGCATATGAATTGAGACAAGTGCTGCTGATCCACTTCTCTGCTAAATAGGAAAATATGTGTGCTGTGAACCAGGGTATACATGCCTTCTCCACCAGGGGCCTCCACCTGCATGGAGGGAAAGGCAATCTGTGTGAAGCAGCTGCTGGGACAGAAATACTGCTCTCAGAAGCTGCATATCATAGTTTTTCTTTCTGTATACTGGTGTTTTGTGCCTCTTAATCAGCTCAGTTTCTCTCGTAATCTTGCTTTGTTAATGTTACTAGCATAGCCTGGGATGGAACCTGAGGGACAAGGGCAGCCATGTTGCGTTCAAGCTGTAATAATAACCGGTCTTCAGTCCGCACATATATTGTTTGATTCATCTGGAAGAAGACTTATCAATGGCTGCATCTTCATAATTGGTTATATAAGTCACAGAACTGGATAGGTTGCAGCCATATAAAGAATATAAAGAATGCAGATATGGTGAGGAGTGATTTGTGCCACAGAATGGCCTCTTAGGAAGCCAGAACGATGCTGACACTATTACAAGTAGACTAATCAATTCTGTTATTCCTGAGACCCAGTAATACAATCTGTCACCTACTGTTTCCTGTGGTGCTCCGTGCTTCATTGTTACATGGGAAATATTTGCCCTTGCAAGATGTCTCAGACCAGCATCCTGTATGGCTACAACTGGCCATTTACTGCCCCCCCCACAATACCTGCAACACATAGCAATCCCCACATGGCCATTCCATGCTTACTAGAGAATGGGGGGGGGGTGTCAGAGAAGCATCTGGCTATGTTCACATAACCAGATAAGAAATGATTACATTATCTGCTGGCATCTGCCACTTCATTTCATGTCTGAGTAGGGGAACATAGCCAGTTACTTCTACAATCCTCCATTTCAGAGGCAGATCTAGGGTGGGGCAACTGGGGCAGATGCCCCAGGCACCCATGTCAAGGGGATGCAAAAAGGAGGAACCCTGCCACCTGGCCTCTGCCCACTCACCCCACTGCTGCCTGCCTGCCACTTGCCCCGCCCCCATCTGGCTGCAGAAAAAGGCAGCAGAAAAAGAAAAGTATCTTCATCCATCAGGTTGTATCCAATGGTTATGAGAGGGGAAGGCTATTCTACACATCCAATCGTTCCCCTCCCTTCTTCCCTCTGCAGCCCCCTCTGCACCTTCCCCAGTTTCTCTAGGTGGGTCAGGAGTTCCTCAGGACTGTGGCAGTATCATGCTACAAGTTGCAGCAGAAGCAAGGAGTCACTCCAAATCAGGCAGGAGAAGCAGTGGGATGAGCCTTCCTTTCCCATGTTGACCCTGCAAGATTTCATTCAAGATTGAATGTGGTGGAGTGATGTATCTCCATTGCATTGAACAAGACCAAATTAGAAGGTTCATGGGGACTCCAGACATTCAAAGATCCAGTGAGCTAATAGAAGTGGCAGCTGGTAGCTTCCATGTGAATGTTTTAATGAATCACTCTGGATTCTAGTGTAAATTTAATGGAAATGTCCAAGGTGCTAAACCCATCCTTTAAAGTTCATACTAAAACCCAGATGGATTCATTACCCCACTGATATAGAAGCCATCATCTACCTTTGGCTGATAGCTCATTCCTCTGTTGCTGGAGAGCAAGTATTAGTCAGTTTCAGACCCCAGCAGTTCTTCTCTGGCTCACATTTTAATCCAAGCAGCATAAGAATGTCAGTGTTCATAAAGCATGCTTTGCCTTTGAAGGAAAGTGTTTTGATAGCTATTCAGTGATCTGTAGGATGTCTACCATTATATAACATGCGTATAGCTCCTTGTTAATGAGTCAGTGTTCCTCATGAGGTTAAGTAGTATACTGCAAATGAATGTGCTTCATAGAAGTGAAAAATATATATTCACTCGCCTGTGGAAATTGAATTACTTCAGCTTATCCACTAGATGTGACAACTAAGGGATCTTATTACAAATGACATTTCAAAATCCATTATCTTCATTAATTAGGCTGAATAATAGCATGTTAGGTGGCCCTCAGAAGCATAATAGTAGGGAACCTTTCACACAGTGAGCTGAGGCAAGCTTATAATTCTATGCAATCAGAATTAAAATATTTCTTCCTATAACCCTGCTGCTTTAAAATCTACTGTGGAATGAGAGTGTGTTCTTTGTCCATAGGAGGACTCCAGCCTACATTCTAATATCTTTCCGCAGATAAAGAAACACCAATGTTGCCCAAATCTTGAGGTTTAAGTATCCTCAAAGAGCTAAAATCCCACAAACATTCACATTATAAGAACAATGTAAAGATATTTAAAAATAATGTATTAAGTGTTTTAAAGCAGGGCTGTGTAATTGATTCAGACAAATCCCAGAGCAATATCAATAAGCATAAGCCCCACATGTCTATCATTCCAGCAAAGTGATAAGTTGGGTATATTAATTAAGATCAAGACAATTCACATCAAGTTTCCCATTCATATATTTCCTAAACAACGGTGTAAATCTAGCCAAAAAGCCATGATGATTTACAGTTATATAGATTAGAGTATTGGTGCACTCTCAAAAACAGGTCTAATGCCTCTTTGTTGCACTGCAATGCATTCTGGATAATTGCCCTGCAGGTAATGTCTTTAAAATATTTCAGATTGGGCTTCTTTATGGCTAGCAGACATGGTCACTTTTGAGGTTACGTATGGAAATACATGAAGCTGTGTATGGGCTCCAGCATGCTGAACTGCTTGCTAAAAGTTAAGGCCAATATTCTGCATCAACTACTTAGTTAAGTATATTTAATTATGTAACTTTTTCCTGTCTCAGCACTCCAGAATCTGATGGAAACATCATTCTGTGCTCAGATCACCAGCAGAATGGCCTCCTTTTTTCATGCCGTTGATGCCCAGAAAAGCAGGTGGGTGGTGGTGGTTTACAATCATGACAATACTCTCACAATTATGCCTTAGTAGTGATTGTGAACATGGAAGTTAAATTTTCTATGTACTTTTCTTCCCCCACCTACTTTGCCAGGCATCAGCTGCAAAGGAAAAGGAGATCCATTCTGCCAGTGATCCAAGGACAGGTGAATGATATTTCCCTCAAGCTGAGGGGGTGGGGAGAGGGTTCAGGACAGGAGAGGTTACTTCAGTAGCTTTTTATTTTTTTAATTTTTTAAAAATTATTTATTAAACAGAAACATACAATGATAAAAATAATACAAAAAACTAAAAATACAATACAAATAAGGAAAAAAAGACAATACATGGCAATACTATAAAATAACTAAAAGAAAAAAGAATATAAAAAACTACAAAAAACTAAAAATTGGTCCCCACCTTTGTTGCGAACAGCTCATATTAATCAAGCAGTTACACCTAACTAGAAAATCCTTCATTCTCGTTCTTAACTTAGGCCATTTCTGCACTACAATGTTATAATGCTATTATTCCACTTTCAACCTCCTCTGGCATCCTGGGGTTTGCAGTTTAGGGAGGGACCTTTAGACTTCTCAGCCAGAGAGCTCTTTGGCCACAGTAAAATACAAATCCCAGCATTCCATGGGAGGTTGATAGTGGAATAATAGCACTATAACAAGGTAGTGCGGAAATGGCCTTAATCTTATCAACTTATTCTATAATCACTTATCAACTTATTCTATATGCTATATAGAATAATATGCAATCAACTTATTCTATATGCTATATAGAATAATATGCAATCAATCAGCAAGTACTAAGAATAAGCCATCAAAAAGTAATAATCTTCTAAGTTAATTACCTAATAAAGATAAATTATAATCACTTATCTTCTTAATTTTTCATTTACTTATTTAATTCATAAACACATAAGTCATTCTTAACTTATTCTATATTCTATGTTAATAATTCTTAACTTATTCTTCTATATTAGTATATAGTGTTGATAATATTATATTAGTATATTAACAGATAATCATATAGGAAATAATCTTATTGCACTTCTCATGCAATAAATATTTAAACTTTAAAACGTAAGGTTAAAAAAATTCATCATATCATCCTCATTCTTTTCTAAATAATCATTCAACCATCAAACATTAATAAGTCCATTTATTTTTTCCATTTTTCACCACATCCTTGCACTTTTCTCCTGATTCTTACAGATTCCTTTCTTTATCAGAACCATCTTCCTTCCTTCCTTTCTTCCTTCCTTCCTTTCCAAAGTCAACATTCTTAAATTTTCCAGAAGGCCATTTCTCTGAGCGGTCATGCTCGACCTGTGTCGTTCATTGTTGTAGGTAAAAATCAGACCTTCCAGTCGATCCCAGTTGTCCAAAGATTTCTAGTTTTTTCTTTTTCTAAGAAACTGTGGCAGAATTTCCTTCAAGAGCACAAGCAGGTTGTCCTGAATTTTCCACAAAAACTTCTCATTCCAAAATTTGATCTTTGCACTTTCTAGCTGACAGCAGGTTGTAAATCACTTGAAACCTTCATCCTTCTTGAATGTACAAAATTGGTTCTCTCAGGTTCTTGCTGTATACTTGTATCTTTTTCAATAATCTTGATTTCCAAGTCTTGAGTCATTTTTTGCAGACATCTTGTTTCATTCACATTCTCTTGAATTTCAACAATGGTCTTTTCAGATGTCTCTTTGATTTTTTTAAAGCTTCTCCTGTCACATGTTCTATGAATTTATCAAACTTATTCTCCATAGAAACTGTAAATTGCCTAAATTCTGCCAGACATCTAGCAAAATGATCAGGCACATTATCTTCCTCAACTGAATCTTTCTTGATTTGCACCTTACATTTCAAAATTGGAGCCATAATTACTTTGTATAAAAAGAAAAAAAGAGTCAGTAAAGTCAATTTCCCTTTTCCTTTGCATTAATATTGCATGGCTGTGAATTTTTCAGTGTATTTTCTAACAAGACAGCTTGTGTTCCAGAACATAGATAAGGACAATAGTTCTTGCACAAACTTTCTCTGGACAGTAAAAACCGGCACATTGCCAACCAGTCAACCAACACAGTCATGAATGTACAACAGGTTACTCATTCATTACCATCCTAGTGAATTCCAGCCTGCATTTTTAAATGCTACAATCCTAAAAATACTTGTTAGGCATTAAAACCTATTAAACTCTATGGGCCTGACTTCTGAATAAACATCCTCAGACATTCTACCACATCCTAAACCACCACATAAATTTAAGTTGCATCCGTTTACAGAAGTAGCCAAATATAGTGGCTTAAGGGAAAGACTAACTGCCACCACAATTTTCCAACCATGGAGCTAGCCATTCCCAGCAATCCTAGCCAACACAGCCAATGATATGTAAAGCTGGGAGCTTTAGACTCAGAACATGTGAAGATCACGTGATTCCATCCCTGGTAAAGCTGTAGGAAGTGCATGCTCAGACATATGACCTCTTAAGTTAAATGAAGCTTTTACACCTAATTAAATGTGCATAGCCAAAACCACAGCAAATGTTTGTCTGTCTGCTGTATATGTGTGTGGTGTGTGTTAATGTAAGGAAAACCATATCATTCTTGGTTTTTCAAGGTAAAAGACATTCAGAAGTGCTTTACCAGTGCTGCCTTCTGTGCAGTAGTAACAAGAGCTTACTGAAGTGGCACTGTTTTTGTCTCTGAAAGATCTCTTCCACTGTTACCTCCCACCACTGCTGATGTCCCAGAGCTTCTCCTTACTGCAATAATGTTTAGTTTGGCTCCTCAGCAAAACACTGGTGGATTTGGGAGACCATTTTTAACAGAACTCCTACTGTCAGCATAGCCTCTTGCCTCACAGGAGTATGCAATCCTCCCACCATGCTAAGGCAGTGCCATGGTGGCCTACCTCTTGTTAGTAAAGCACAGAAGGAGGCAGTGGTGAACTACTTCTGAATGCCTTTTATCTTGAAAATCCTATGATGAGATAATCCAAAATGAAGTAAGAGCTACTACCAGAAGATGAGATTTCCAGGCATTCGGCCAACCACCAGGGAAAAGAAAAGGACAGGTATGAGTAGTGTTGTGACTAATGATGCATCTGGACTCAAGCTGAAAGGATGTTCAGCTGCTGAGATGCTCAGATATGAAAGTACATAAAATCCCAAGCTGCATAGTACACAAGTAGGAACATGGAAAGCAGGAAGCATGAATTTGGGGGAAATAGAAATTGCAAAACAAGATATACAACATACAAACATGGCAATATTTGGAGTGAATGAGCTAAAGTAATCAAGAATGGAATATTTTCAATCTAGTAGTTATATAGTGTTTTACTCTGGAAATGACTATCTAAGAAGAAACAGAGACACATTAATAGTGATAGGAAATTTAGCAATAGCAATCAGGGGATGCATTGCAAATTCTTTCTGAATAATATCAACAAAATTTCAGGGAAAATCTACTGATATAGCCATAATCAAACCTTATAGTGCTACTGCAAAAGCAGATCAGGATGAAACTGAAACATTCTGTGCTGGTGTCCTTTCGGAGATAGCTCATGCTCTAAATTAGGTCATGTTGATAATCGTAACAAATAAGAATGCAAAAGTTGGAAACGATAAAAGCAAAAATAATCAGGGAATTTGGCATGGGATCAAAAAATAAAGAAGGAAAGTGACTTATTGCATTTTGTGAAGCCCGCAGTTTGTTTATTGCAAACATATTCTGCAGGCTGAACAGATGGTTGCATACATAGATGTCACTGGTTGGCCAATACAGAAATTAAATAGTACACATAACTGAAAGCAGAACATAGAGAAGCTCCATTCCATTTACAAAAACAAGACTAGAAGTATATTGAAGCACAGAACATTAATTTAATATCAAAAATTAGAGTAAAGTTAAATATGCACACTGAATGATTGCCACAGTCTATAGAGAATTTTTGTAGAGTTTAAATGCCATATAAAGAACAGATTTTTACTACTGGTTCTTGCTTGATCAAGAACCAGAAGAATTCTGGACAGAAACTAGGGACATTATCAGATAGAAGACAAAAACAAAGAAAATTTAAAAAAAAAACCAAAAATAAAGAAAAACCTCATTGCATAACAGATGTAACTCTTCAAATGGTTAAGGACAAGCAAGAAGCAAACGAAAATGTGATTGAAATAGGGCCATCATCCTAAATTCAACCTTTTGGCAACCTGTGTGCTGGCACAAAGAAACCTAATATGCAAAGAAATAACAGAAGACAACAAACAGGTAGAACAAGGAACCTCTTCAACAAGATCTAAGAAATCAAAAGAGAAATTTAAATGAAACTCAGCCATGTAATGATCAACAATGGAACACATTATATCATATGATCAGGACAAAATAAAAAGATGATGAAAGCAATACAGTGAAGGATTGTATAAAAGAAAGGATGACAAAAAGAATCTTTCAACAGCAAACTCATAATTTTAGAAAGTGAAATGGAAGTTGTTCTGAAAAGGCTTAAAAGAAAGAAATCACCAGGAATAGGTGGCATACCAATAGTTTTATAAGCTACAGAGACAGAATCTATCCCACAAAATATGCCTACAAACGTGGAAATAGTAGGGTACAGTACACAGGAATTGTAGCATTGGTTGCATTAATTTGCCAAGCAAGCAAGGGATGCTTGAGGTTTCACAACAAAGAGTTTTTACCATCTATGCAAGAAACAGCTCATATTGAAGCTGGTTTTGGAAAACAAAGAAGCTCTCATGGTTATACTGTGACCATATGTTGGCTGATGGAGCAAAATGTGGAGGGACAACTGTTTTGATCGTTCTAAAAGAAATGACCATGCCACAACATTTAATTGGCCTTTTGAGTAACCTATACTCTGGACAAGAGGCCACTGTCTGGACAGGAACAGAACGATTTCCAATTGGCAAGAGAGTCAGACAACACTGCATTTTGTCACACCATCTGTTTAATTTTATATATAAAACATATCATACAGGAAGTGGGATTAGATCTGGACAAAGGAGGTCTGAAAATCAGTGAAATGAAAATCAGTAATTTAAGATGTCCAGATGATACCATATAATTAGCAGAAACAGCAAACACTTGGAGCAACTACCAATAAAAGTTACAGAAGAATTACAAGGGCAGGGTTACAGCTGAATATTAAGACAAAAACAGCAACCACAGATTATTTACATAATTTAAAAGTGGGTAGAAAAAGACAACAAAATAGTTAAAGATTTGAAGTTAAAGGGTATCCCCACCCCTACTATAGATGTTTTCTTATATTTGGCTCAATTATTGGGCATTTCCACACTACGCTGTTATAATGCTATTATTCCACTTTCAACATCCTATGGAATCCTGAGGTTTGCAGCTTTTTGAATCCTGAGGTTTGCAGACATTTTGTTTTTTTATTTATTTATTTATTTTTATAATAAAAAAAATTTAAAAACGTCCATATCATAGTTGTACAATAAACATTTCATAAATTAAAAAAACACGCTTTTTTAATATATTGCATTCTTAATTTCCAATTCTCTTATAACTTCCCCTCAACCCTTGTTGGAACCTCTATATTAGTTTTCCCTTCGTGATCCCGATAAATACCAAATACCAAATTATCTTTTTAGACTGGCTTTCTCAACTTACATATTTTAGTATACATAAACTCTTTTTTATCATAATGATATCTTAAACCATCTTCTACTATTACTCCCCAACACATAACTTTGTCCATTTCTCTTCTATTTTAGTTTTTATTGATTTCAACTCATTAACTTTCTTCATCTGTTTTTCATCTCGGAGATTATAAGTGAGCTCTTCTAACATAACAAATTCTAATACCTTTTGGAGCCATTCCTGCATTTCTGGTGTTTCCTCTCTTTTCCAGTACCTCGCATATACAATTCTTGCCGCCAACACCATGTACAATATTATGTATTCATAACTTTTGTATTTCTTCTCAACTTGATGTAGCATGTTCAATAAGTATAGTTCAGGTTTTATGGGCAATTCTATTTGGAAAATATCTGACATTAATCTGTAGACATTATTCCAATAAATCTTAGCTTTGCAACATTTCTACCACATATGATAGAAGGTACCAATTTCATGTGAACATTTCCAACACAGTTTATTTTCTAATTTGTATATGTTAGCAAGTTTGACTGGATCTAAATACCATCTATGGAGCATCTTCAGGTAGTTTTCTTTCAGATTCTGAGCTAAAGTGAATTTTTGTGTGCTAGCCCAGCTCCTTTCCCAATGCTCTAGATTTATAGTGTGCCCAATGTTTTGTGTCCAGATTACCATGGATTCTTTAATTGTTTCTGTTTGCAATTCCATATCCAAAAGATATTTGTAGAACAGTGCTGTTAAATGTTCCTTTCTCTCAAATACTATTTTTTCCCATTCATATTGAGGATTCATTTCAATTCTGTACAGTTTGAGATCCATTTTGAACCTTCTTTTAATTGTATATGTAGGAACCATTGACAGTTCCAGCCCTGTTCTGCTAATTCCTCTCTTGATTTTATCCTCGGAATACCATTCGAGTCTACAATAATTAAGTCTCTATATGTGAGTCATCTTCCAAATGGCTCCTTTGATCTTCCCATCAACGCCTCTTGCGGCAAAACCCATAGTGGTATTTTTGAATATATTTTCTTTTTCCAAAACATCCATATTCCATATAGTGACTTTCTTATGTAGTGGTTAAGGAAATCTTTGTCTACCTTTGTCTTTTGGTACCAAAGATATCCATGCCACCCAAATCGCAAATCTGGTCCTTCTAAATTTAAGGTTCTTCCATTTCTCAGTTCTATCCAATCCTTGATCCAAGTCATACCATTTGCAAGAAAATAAAATCTCAGGTCTGGAATGCTACAACCGCCCCTTTCCTTGCTGTCCGTTAATATTTTCCACTTTATTCTCGGTTTTCTGGCGGCCCATATAAATTTTGTTAAATCTTGTCTCCATTTTTGAAAGCATTTAAGATTAGTGATAATAGGTAGATTTTGAAACAAATAATTGATCTTAGGAAGAACCATCATCTTAATTGTTGCCATTCTACCCATTAATGAGAGATTTAATTTTGACCAATTTTGTAAATCCCGCTTAATTTCTCCCCATTTCTTCATGTAATTATTTTCAAACAATGTGTTGTTTTGTTGGGATATTGTTATTCCTAAATAGTTGATCTTTTTCTCCTCTTTAATACCCGTCCTTTGTTCAATTAATTCTATTTCTTCTCTACACATATTTTTGGTTATGAATTTTGTTTTCTCTTTATTGATTCTGAACCCGGCTAATTCTCCAAATTCATCGCAAATCTCCAAGAATTTTGATATATTCAATTCCGGGTCTTCAAGAAATATTACCAAATCGTCTGCATAAGCCTTCACTTTGTATTCTTCCCCTTTTATTTTTGCTCCTTTTATTGTCTTATCCAGTCTGATCCTTCTTAAAAGCACTTCTAATACTGTAATAAATAATAATGGGGAAAGCGGGCATCCTTGACGGGTACCTTTGGTAATCGGTATCAGATCTAATTTTTCTCCATTTATTATTATTTGAGCTTTGCAGTTCATATATATTTGTCTGATCCAACTTGTGAATTTTTCTCCGTAGTTAAGTCTGTTTAAAAGTTCGAATAGGAATTCATGGTCTATGTTGTCGAAAGCCTTCTCAGCGTCTATAAAGATCAACATGCATTTTTTCTCATTGTGTTTTTCATAGTACTCCAGCATATTTATGACCGTATGTATATTATCTCTAATAAATCTCTTGGGTAAAAATCCACTCTGATCTTCGTGAATTATTCCTTATAGTATAATCTTTAATCTGTTTGCAAGTATTTTTGTGAACATTTTATTGTCTATATTTAATAACGATATCGGTCTGTAATTGTTAGGTTCAGTCGGATCTTTCCCCTCTTTTAATATTAAGGTTATATTTGCCTTGCTCCATGACTCCGGTTTACCCCTCTTCAGGATCTCATTGAACATCCTCCTCAGTGGCTCTCTTAACTCTTCTTGCAATTCTTTATAGTATAATCCAGTAAGACCATCCGGACCTGGAGCTTTCCCAATTTTAAGGTCTTTTATTGCATGTATTACCTCCATGCATGTTATTTCTGCATTTAGGCAGTTCCTTTGACCTTCTGTGAGGCTCATTAGATCTTGTTTATCAAGGTATTCTTCTATCTTTTTTTCTTGCTACTCTTTGTCTGTTTTCGATACAGTTCTTTATAATATTTCCTAAAAACGTTCTTTATGGTTGTCTCATCTGACGTTATTTCATTGTTCTTCTTCACCTGTAATATTAAACTTCTGTTTTTTTCCGTATTTCATAAGCCAGCCATCTTCCAGGTTTGTCCGCATTCTCAAAGTTCTTCTGTTTAAGTGTTCGTAATTTCTTTTCTATCTCAACCAAATTCTCTGCCTGTAGATCTATTTGTAACTTTTTGTGTTCTTTTCTTATCTTCTTATTTCTCGGATCTTTCCTTAACTCTTCCTCTTTCTCTTTAATTTTCAATTCCAGATTAGTTATTTTCTCTTGTCTTTTTCTTCTCCATTCCGAGTTCCATTTTATCAACAGTCCTCTCATTACCGCCTTCCCCGCATCCCAAACCGTCTTCTTCCTCCCCTCGTCGTTTCCACCGCTATGTCTCTACTTCCATCCGAACAAACTCACACTTCCCTTTCGCTTTCTCTCTGCTTCAACCTCCACTTTCCGCTTCTTTTCTCGCTGTCCCCAATCTCCACCTCTATTTCTGTTTAACATTTGCCGCTTTAGTTCATCTCCGATCTCTGTCTCTGTTTCAATTTGGGGATTGCCACTTCAGATCCTCGCCTCTCCTTCTCACCCCCACACGGCTCCTCAATATGATTCCAACGTACTAGATGCCCCTTCTCTCATAAAAAGCACCCAGTACGTCTCGTTTACTAGTAAAGTCCCACACACACACACACACACAAAAACAACAACAGAAAATTAAAAAAGTGAAGTCTTCTGCTTTTCTCAGTTCCTGAACTCTTTCGCGAACTCACGTATTTAATTCTTATTGAGTTCTTCAGAAATCTACCTATCTTGCCGCTTGCCTCTTTTCTTCTTAAGTTCAGTCTAGTTTGACGAGGTCATGCATGAGTTCTTCCAAGAGGTAAGTTTGTTAACTTCTAAAATCAAACTTACTTGTTGATTAATTTTAAAAGGTTTTAGCGTCCCTTCACTGCTGTAGCAGCTGCCCAGCGTAGCTGTGGTTCCCTTCGGCTCCTGTTCATCTTCGTTCTTCAATATTGGGGTACTATTTTCCCCCTTTATCTTCCCAATGACGAGCTTTCCGAGCCCCCTTCGGGACCCTCTGAACTCCCTTTGCCGGGAGAGTATTGGATCTCAGATGTTTTTTCTGAGCTGATTTCACCACGCTGGGCGGTTGTGTTATCGGCTAGCTAGCCTTTACACAACCGCTCGGTCTGCCATTAAACCCGGAAGTCTGACATTTTGAATTCTCAGCCAGAGAGATATTTGGCCTCAGTGAACTACAAACCCCAGAATTTCACAGGATGTTGAAAGTGGAATAATAGCATTATAACAGTGTAGTGCAGAAATGGCCATTAACCAAATGGAGAATATAGGCAAGAAATTAGAAGAAGACTTAGTCCCTTTCTGCACGGCATTTGCCATGTGAAAGGGCGCCTGGAGCATTGCACGATTGTGAGGAGCAATCTGCATGACGCACTCACAATTCCACGACGCTCCAGGGGCCAGCAAGGTCAATTGCACACCTTTTAATTTTGGGCTGGAAGCCAAAAATGGTGCACGATTGCTCATGGCTCCTGGGCTCCGCACACACTTACCTGGTGTGCGAAGCCTCTGGAGCCATGCCAGTCACGCTTCCTGCCCCCGCGCAGCCTGGGAAACTCCCAGGCTGCACTGTGGAAGGAAGAGGCAGGCTTTTGTGCGAGCAGGCAGCTTGTGCGGAGCTGAAGCAGTAGGGGCACGAGAGCCTCTTGCCGGAGGCTGCTCGCGCGATCCCTGCACCCCAGCGCCAGAAAAAGGTAAGGTGCAGAAAGGGCTCAAGCCTTGGAAAGGCAACCATGAAGACATTAGATATGATCCTCATATCTAAAGATATATCATTAAATGCCAAAGTCAGAATCATCCAGGCCATAATATTTTTGATTCTATATATCATTGTGAAAGCTGGACAGTGAAGAAAGCTGACAAGAAGAAAATCCACTCATTTAAAACATCGTCCATTTGAATGTTGGACTACAGCCCTGGAGATCAGAGTCCAGTTCCCCACTTGGCCATGGAAGTACTGGGTGACCTTGAGCATGTTATACACTCTCAGCCCCAGAAAACCCTGTGATAGGTTCACCTTAGGGTTGCCCTAATTTCAGAAATGACTTGAAGGCTCTAAGAATAGCATGGATTGCTAAAAAGATCAATGAATGGTTCTTAGAGCAAATCAATCCTGAACTCTCATTAGAAGTGAAGAGCATTAAACTGAGGCTGTCATACTTTGGATGTGACTCACTGAGAAAGAAGGTAATGCTTGCTAAAGTGGAAGGCAATATGCAGAGGGGGAGACCACACTACAGGTGGATTGGTCCAATCAAAGAATTCACCACTGTGAATTTGCAAGACCAGCTAGATGACCAGGCTCTTGGAGGGGTCTCTTTCATAGGGTCACCACAAGTCAAAATCAGCTTGACAGGCAAATAACAACAAATTTCATGGATATTAGTTGTGGATTGCAGTTGTATCCTCACACATCTTATTTCTAGAGGACTTCTCTCTCATGTCTGCCCCTTGCTTTCTACTGCGATGCATGTGGTCTTAGACACCTTTTGGGCATGGGTTGTTTTTATAATATACACAAAACATTGAGCATGCACACTGGTATCTGAAGTAGCTAGTAGTGATGCCTAAATGGGTATAGAGCATTACTTGAAATGAGTGGTAGACAACTTGTGCCCTCATGATGTTGGGCTGCAGCTTTCATCATACCCTAATTTTGACTACAGATGATGAAAACTGCAGGTCAACATCTGGAGCCTTATGTTTGTTAAGTATAGTCAGTCCTCCACATTCACTAGGGTTAGAGGTGCAGGACCCCCACAGAAGTATAAAAATCATAAATACCAGAATGTGTGTGTCTGTGGAAGGGGGCTGAGGCATAAAGGGGAGACCAGATACCCAGGGTCCAAACCAGGCCAGGGAAACGGGGTGGCTCAGCATGATGAGCTAGACTTCCTCTCTCTTGCACATCTCCTTCCTTGGGTGGGTGGGAGAGACAATGGGAGGGGGTTTGTGATGCTGAGAGATGACGCTGTGAATTGTCCTTGGCTGACCAAGTAGTAGCTGGTGGAGGAAGAGGCGAAACAGGGCTACATAGCCTGATTGGAGCTGCCAAGAGGGAAGGTTCCCTTGAAAAAGAAGAGCCTGAGATGAGTGGAGAGGGATTGGAGGAACTCTCAAATAATCAAATCCATGAAACTCAACCCTGCAAATATGAAGAGTCAAGTGTATTACATCTTGGAATAGCTAAAGGTAGGTCATTCCACATAAGTGGAGAAAAATATGCAGAATTCTCAATTTATTTATTTTTTAACTAGAAGCATTTTGTAGTAAGATGTGCTTATGGAGCTCAGATCACAATAGCAGCCTTGAAACTTCAAAATGGAGCGCAGTGTGTGTGTGTGTGTGTGTTTAAATCATATCCCTTTGCATTACAGACATTACCAGATGCTGTATTTTAAAAATATTCATGTAACATTTATGTTATGGCCAAAATAAGGGAACTGTGATTTGTTGATGTATTTAGCAGGATCTGAAAGTCAATTTGCCTGTAATGGGAAACTGGTTTGAAGAGACCGAGGCAGAAATATGAAGCTGACATGCAAGGGAAAGATGTGGGGGGGGTACTCAGAGAACATCCCAATTCCTGATTTAGTAAACCATTGACAAACCTTATTGATTGTCAGGAATTTTTATCTACTCTGAATCAATTGTGTCTACTCTGAACCAGTATTCCACAGTCGGGAGAGATGTCAGACTTGTGTTTTGGTTCTCATTTTGTTTTAACTGTCTTTGCAGGGAGTGGGTTCGCTCTGCCCACTGTGCTGGTGCACTTAGTTATGTTACTATACAGTATATTACAAGTACTATACACATAGAGTCAGGAATATGGGGAGCCAGGGCAAGCAGAAATGTTTGTGAAAGCCATAAAGTAAGAAAAAAAAAGTTTAAATGAGACACAAAGCTGAGGAAGTGATACTGTGCATGCTCTTACTAAATCAAGGGCTTTATTAGTCATATTGGTCTTTTTGGCATGCTAACCACACTGTTCCAGCAGTGTACGTTCTGTGTCTGTTTAATCATCTGTGAACTTGGATATTTTTAATTATGAAATATTTTCCCCTTGTACTCTGAGTTAGATTTTCTGGAGAATGTACATGTTTGTACGTATGTTAAGCATGGCCACCCTCTGCTCAAAGTAATCTAAATACAAGAAATGCTAAGAAATTTGCCACAGATATTATCGATCGATTTAGAGATAGATTTTTTTAAAAAATGTCTGGGACACATAACTGTACAAATGATTAAATAAGTTGTCCCTATAAAAATTGATTCATTTACTATTTGGATTTGTTATTTGATTAAAAGATTTTTGCTACACTTTTCTTAAAAATAACTTGATTAATACTATATAATCTCAATATAAACCTGGTAGTTCCACTGTTAATCTCTAAACTGAATCATCAGAGGACTGGAAGGCAGCCAATGTAACATCAGTTTTTAGAAACAGATCCAGGATGATAGAAACTTAAGAAATTACTGCATAATATCTGTTCTGGATAAATTAATGGAAAGCATTAAGAAAGAACATTATCAAACTTATTGAAAACACAGGTCTTGCTGAAGATGAATGAACATGATTTCTGCAAAGTTACAGTTCCCTGAAGTACAGCCCACATTGGTTTCAGCCCCACTTTGGCTTTTCCACATTTCATTGTCTTACAACCTGGAATTAATATTAATTTAATGAGAATGGATACCACTTGATTTACACAAGATGCTCAACATAATGAAGGAACAAAATATATGTATTGTAACAGAAGATTTAAGTAAACAAAAGTAAACTATTTTGCTGTGACACACCACAATAAGCTCTGGTGCCTCCAGAAGTCAGACAAGTAATTGAATGATATGCCTCTGTATGCAATTACAGCGCCACACTATTTCAGATGAAATAAACTTGTTCCTATAAGGCCCTAGAGTTTGTTGGAGACCATACCTAAACAAGCAGTAACATGAAAACCAAGGAATTATTAAAATAAGTATAGAAGAAAAGTTGTACAGAAGTACCAATATGGATTAAGTTGTAAAAGAAATATTTCAAACCGTAAGCATCCCCCAGAGGTCCTTTAAATCTATTATTACAAAATGGAAATGCTATGGCTCAGCAGTGACTTGCCTAGGGAAGGCTGTCCACCAAAAATTCAGTGTCTAGGTAAGCAGGGAATTATTCAGAGAAGGACCCAAGAGGCTAATGTTAATGCTGAAGGATCTGGAGAGAAATGCAGCTGAAATGAGAGCAACCATCACTTGGACACTCTGCAAAGGTCAGCTTTTGGGAATTGTGGCGAGAAGAAAGCCTTTGCTGAAACAAACTTATATCAAAGTTTGGAGTTTGCAAAAAAGCATGTGGAGTACACAGCAAACATTTCCAAACTCCTTCTCTGGTGTGAAAATGATGATGATGATGATGATGATGATGATGATGATGATGATGATGATGATATTTAATCGAGGCGGCATTACAACAGTATATAAATACATTAAATACAGTATATAAATACATTAAAAACACTAAAATGTAACCCATCCTCCCCACCCACCAACCCTTCTAACTCCCTAAAACACATTAACTATTAAAAACAAATTAAAAACAAAACCAAGAGGACAGTTGATGAGAGGCGGTGGAACACTAGTCTGGGAAGGCCTATCGGAAGAGAACAGTCTTGACCACATTTTTAAAGCAGTCAAGACTGGTAATATGCCAGGTCTCTTCTGGCAGGCCATTCCATAACTTGGGAGCGACAGAAGAGAAGGTCCTCTGGGTAACTGCAGCCAACCTAGTTCTGACTGGCTGCAGTAAATTCTTCCCAGAGGACCTTAGTGTGCGGGGCGGATTATATGGGAGAAGGCGATCCCGCAGGTAGGCTGGCCCCAAGCCATGAAGGGCTTTAAAGGTAAGAACCACAATTGAACTTTTTTAGTCTGCTCACAAAACACTATGCTGAGCATGAAGCTAGCAATGCTTATTGCCCCAAAAACACCATTGTGAAGAGTAGCTGGGCAAGTCTGGTTGGTGCCACCCAATCACAGCTCAGGGAATGCTGTGAAGGGAAGCCTATGGGGAAGAAAAGATACAAAACTGACAGAAAGCAGGTAGGGGAAACATGGCTTTAAAATAGAGAAAGGATAGCAGAGAGATAGGGCAAACATGGCCAAGAGACAGGGAAACGGTTACAGAGATATTGCAAATATGACATAGAGATAAGGAAAAGCTGTAATAGAGAGAGAACAGTCAGCTGGGGGAATAACTGAATAGGGTTTAGGGGAACTGTGATTGATGAAATACGTAATCAGTTAATGTGTGATCTAATTGTATCTTCAATAAACTTCTATTTGTCTATTCTTTTTTTCTAACTTTATCTGGCTGTTCCTGTTAAGTTGTGATAGAGAATCTGGTCACCATTACCACAGCAAATCCATAGAATGACCCATCCACTGGTCCACAAAGGGCTCACTCTGAAGCCCAAGTACCAGACTGTAGTCATCCCTCCAGGGGTTGGCTTGCTTTATCATGTTGCACTGAAAACATTGTTGAACTGACCTCAAAGCAGCCCTCCTGGTCAGCTTAGTCAACAGGGAAGAATGCTGGGAGGTGCGTTTCAGCAAAATCTGGAGAGCCACATGATTCCCACCTCTGACCTATAGCACAGTGGATGTTAATTGGGAAACTGCTTGATATTTGCTATGGCCTGCTCAAGCAACTTAAATTATTCAGTAGAAATAATAATTACCCATCTGACAGCTATAGAGGTTGGGTAAGCATCCATGCTTCTTAAGCTATCTGATGTGGAGGACTGGTAACTTTTTCACAAGGTGCCCCTGCATACAATTGTTTCTTTCTTTCCTAGCAATTTGCAAGGAATCACCAGCCAATGGCTCAGAGACTAGCACCATCCAGAGACCACCACTTTGAGCAGCACTGGCTTAGATCATCCTTGAGGTCCTTTCTGGCTGTACAGTTCTATGCTATGACAGCCAGGAAGGTGTAGAAACAATCTCTGACTGTAAAATGAAGTGGGAAGGGGAAATGGCCCCCTACTTTTTGGAAATGGCATGGGTCAATACCTTATCTATCAAATAAACAGTTCTATGGCTTATTAACAATCCAAGCTAACAAGCCACCATACTAACAAAACACCAACTTGTGCTAGTAATAATCATTGATCATTTAGTTGTGTCTAGAATAGTACACAGCTCAAACTGTCCTTGCTCTAGAGACATGGGCATCTGACAGGTTTGTTTCCACTGTTTCTTCTTGAAACATGAGATGAAAATGGTACCACAAAGGGCAACAGCAGAAGCAGCAGATACCATATTCCCTGTGAACACCTGAAGATTTTACTTAAAGAGAAAGACTGACTAAAAGCGGGGGGGGGCATATAGTCAGAGTGACATGAACATTCATGATTTCTGCTATTCACAGAGGTTCCTGAAAAGGAACCCCTGCATATACAGAGGATCTGCTGCAGTCTCCAGCTGAGCAGTTTCCTTGCAGATCCCCATCCTGTTCCGAAGAACTCCTGTGCCAAACAACTGGCTAGCTTTCAGTTGCTGGCAGTTGCTCTTAGATAATGGAAATTCTGTCAGCTGCTCTTAGATATGGAAATTCGCACACCTAGTGAATACATTTGACTGAAATCCCCTATGGGTTCTTTAGTCAATATTGTTTTCTTCCCTGCAGAGTCACTGTCTTTTCAAGAATCCTGGATAAGGTGCAAAATAGCAGCAACAATGGTGTGGCATGACGCTCAGATAAAAAAGGGATGGCTTGGGTAGCTGAGCTGAATACTTACCGCACTCTATTAGACATAAACAGGGATTAAACCCCCCAAAATAATATGAAACAACATTAGCATTAGGGCCAGTAAGGGACTTTAAGCCAAAGCCAGCTTTCATAGATCCTCCTTCTCTTCTCTCCATTACAAGTTCAAGACCAGCCAGTCATGTCCTGACTGTTATAACTTGCTCTTATTTTAGGCTGGATCAGATATACAGGATTGGCCCTACAATCATTTGGAGAGATAACTGTGGCAAAATGTTGGAGAACAGAGCCATGTATACCACATACCCTGCTCTGCACTGTCCCAAGCTAGCCTGTTCTCCTCAAGAAGAACCCATTCTGGTTGGGATGTCAGGAAATGCAGTAAATTTTCTGAAAAGTAGGCTGAAAGTTCTGGGTTTGATTCTGGGAATCTCTCAATGAGTAAGTCTTGGTTAAAAAATAAGAAGAAGAGACTTGCTGTATCACATCCACACCAGCATCTAGTTCAGCACCCCTCTCCCACCAGGAACAGGCAGATGTCCAGTATATTGGTGCTATTCCAAGTCCCCGAGCCTGCAAGCTGCCAGTAAAGAAACAATTATGTCCAATGGGCACAAATATAGTGCCAGGCCCTGGCACACCAAAAAAAAAAAAAGCAAAAAAGAATTGCCAGTCCCCCAGAGCAGATAGCA
This sequence comes from Ctenosaura bakeri, assembly GCA_948474755.1. Taxonomy (NCBI): domain Eukaryota; kingdom Metazoa; phylum Chordata; class Lepidosauria; order Squamata; family Iguanidae; genus Ctenosaura; species Ctenosaura bakeri. The sequence continues at coordinate 109,187 of CAOLHI010003331.1, forward strand.
GATGCACTGCTGTTAATATTCAGTAAAGCTTTCCCAAGGCATTTTGCTGCCTAAGACAAAGGGCAAGACCTCTTGCCAACTCTTCACCCCTTAGTTTCACATACAGAAGTTAACTAGACAGAGAGTTGATGGTGATGTCACCTCTGGAAACGATAGCCAGACCATCAGACTGTGGTCATTGTGGGGCAAAACATCAGACAAAAATGCACGCTTGCCACACAAGCATCCTGCTAAAAATGGATCTGTGAAAGAAGCAATGGAGAGAGGGACTTGGCCCAGGGAGCTCGAAGGGACACAAACTACGGAAAGAGCAAGGGCAGAAAGCACCACCAAACAAGACTGCCAAAGCTGAGGGAATCAACCCAGTACAGCCACTGCCCTCATTCACCATGAAGTGTCCCCTCAGGAAACGGCTCTCTCAAGATTGGCCCTCCATGCTCCCCCAGGCCGCAAGGGAACTGTAACCCACACAGGGCAGAGTGGTAACTTTCAGAGACAGAGCCAAGCTTGCACCTGATTGGCTGAGCTGCCACAGGCCCACTTTTCGGCTAGAAGCAAAATGTCCCCCAAAGTCCTGGCAGGTGGGGAGTGTTTTAGTCTTTCTTGCCTAAATGGATTTTTTTTATTTTTTTTTTACTTTTTAATAAATAGTTGGGTTTTTTTAAAAAAAACCCTTGGTGTTTTACCAATAAAACCAAATATTTAGGGCCATTATTAAACTTTATTTATTACCCACCTCTTCCTGAGGCTTGAAATGAAACTAAAATCACATCTTAGATTAAATAAGACCCAACTGGCCTGCAGTAGGATGGATGCTGAGGAAGGTTGGCTGGATGAGGTACGAAGAGGAGTTCCCACCCACGGCCATCCTCCGTAGCAGTCTTTCCAAGGGAGGAACCCGCACTGGGAGAAACTTAGCCATTCAGAGAGCACATTATGTCACCTCAAAAAATGGTGTTATCTCTTTGAGGAGAGACTTTTGGTCAGACTTGGTGTTTAAACAGAAAGGGTTACTTCAAGTCAGCAGATTCTTGCCACATAAATGAAATGCCCAGTTCTGCCTATGAAAGAGTTCTGCCTGATTTTATATTTTCTGTTCACCTACTTCAGTGGCCTAAATTCCCTAAAGACAGGAGATCCCACCTGATCTTGGAACCTAAGCAGGGGTCAGCCCTGGGTAGTACTTTGATGGGAGACCTCCAACTCATCCAAAGGGCAGTGGGCTATATTTCAGAGGAAAACACTGGCAAAACCACCTCTGAGTATTCCTCATGGGGTCATCAAAAGATCACAGGTGACTTGAAGGCAGTTTTATAAACACACACACATTTCAGTGGACCGGGTAAAGATTCTGTTCAGTGCTGTATCTCTGCCACCTGAAATGGAAGTCCTCAAACATGGAAAGTAAGGCAAAAGTTGATACCTTAAAATTCAAGAGGTGAAACACAAATATTTACTGCTCTTGCATCCCAATCAAAGTCATCCCTTGGAGTTTCTGAGGTGCTTTCAGAGGTTGAAAGTCTGGAGCTTTCATTTGTTGCACCTTAAAGACTAACAGACTTCCAAGATTCTTTGTTATTTTTGTGCAACTGAATAAATGGGTACCCCTCTGGAATTTGTCAAAATAACTGACAGCATCAAGTGTTAAAATAGAAATTTATACTGTACTGCAAACACAAAAGAGCTAACTATCCTAATAGCATAGCATTGTGATGTCATAACTTTACGACCTCAAAATTTTTGAAAAAATTAGAGGAACCAATCATGAAGCCAGGGTTGGGGTAAAGGACTAGTAATGATGCCTTAAGGTGGATATTTAAAAATCACGTAAATTACTCTGTTTAAACACAAATGTGGCAAGGGTGTGATAGAGAGTGTCAACAATGAGCTATCCTTGACAGAATGGCTGGAGTGAATTTCAGATGGAAGAACGCAGAACAGTGTGATAAGACTCTTACTAGTCTTTGGGGGAACTACCTCTTTGTTATTTTTGTGTCCATGAACATTTTTGGACAGGTCATTGTAATGTTAGCCTTTCAGTCTTTGCAACTTTCAATGAACGTTCTGCTATCATTTTAAAGTATGGTGGTTCATACTATTCTGTGAGTGATCATATATCTCATAATCCATCTTTTAACACACCTCATACAGCTAATGTACTCAATAGTAAGTTCTTTCCTATTCAATGAGGAATTCAATTCCTAGTGGGTTTAGAACTGTGCCCTGAAATGCAATACTGTACATGTCATTTCTGAGTGACAACAACCCTAAAGCAAAGCTATCAGAGAGTTTTCTATGGGTGAGAGTGTGTGAGGTGCCTAGGGTCACTCATTGGGTTTCCAAGGCTGAGCAAGGAATCCAACCCTGGCCTCCATGGTTATAGTCCAATACTAAAAAACAATGGCGTTTAATGAGATTTACTCCAACTAAATATGTACTTGGCTGCAGCCTCAGTTTCTGCAATGGAAATCAATGGAACTCAGAAATGTTTGACTTTGGCTGAATTTTGCCATATATTTGCATAAGTAAGTTTTATCCTATATTTTACAGCATCACTTCAGTCCAACATTCCACAAAAAAATGGATTTAAGTTCCTCTTTAAGATAAAAGTTCATCTATTCTGCTGGCTCTTTCAATGGTTAAATGTAAAATGAAAAGGCTAAGCAGATTGATTTAAAAAAACAATTACAGATTTTCATATTTTGCCATTTTTGATTGAATTCAATACAGAAGTTGTACAGATCTAGAAATAAATTACAGTGCTGTGCTATTTTACAACAGTGTTATTACATATATTACACCCTTAATTTTGTGAATGAATGAGACAGATTTGCCTTAATATTATTCTTTTTTTTTCCTTGACAAACAGATAATGCATGGAATTGAAGAAAATGTTTTTATATTTTATGCCTGCACATGTTTAATTATTAAAGGACAGTACATTAAAACATTCTTGTCACCACATAGCTACTGTGAGAACTGTCCAACTAAACATTAGAGGGAGGTAATGTGCAACTTTATTCTCACATGTTTCTTTGAAAGGTAGCATTATCAACAGGAAATCCTTCCAGGTAAGTGTGTACGTTGGGTTAAACTTTTAGACCATAATCCTATACTATGCTGTTTTTTATACAGGAATTACTCCAGTCATTATGCAGTAAGTATCCAGTAAGTAAACTCAGGAGATTATAGGACTGTAGGCCTAAACTGTTACACCTTTAACTCTAAAGTGCACAGTCCCATTGAAATGAATGGACTAGCTGCACTAGAACTCAACTGTATCATTCTTTTTTACCATCTCATTCTTTTCAAGTGAGTGTATGCAATGCCAAGATGCTTTCATAAATCTTTCCTCCCTGATTATAGAACAACTTGAATCAAAATTTTATAAATCCACAATAATTCATTTTATCAACATAATAAAACAGCAGGAGCTCGGCAAGGATAGCATGAACAAGACATCCCTTTGAGAATAACAGGAAAGAAATCACTTTTTAGGTGGCAGGAAGGGAACAACACAAGGGGGAATAATGCCCTTAAACACCTTCTGCTCTTTTTTTTTTTTTTCCTGAGTGAAATCCAAACTTTGGTGTCCAACACACTGAGTGTCCTGGGTTATAGTTTACTCTTCTTTTTAAAAAAGTGATCATGTCAGTTGCCATCTGCACTTGGGACAAACAGCCCTGTGGGAGCTCCAAGTCTTTCAGGGCAGGGCCGGCTAGAAGGAAAGGCCTAGCCTTCCTTCCTCTGCTCAGGGCTCACTACTGATTTCTCATCTTTGGGCAGGTTGGAATTTCGCTGGGACTAGGCCATTGCCGCACTAGACTGTTATCCCGCGATGGTACCACTTTCAACATCCTATGGAATCCTGGGGCCGGCCCCTCCCGAAACTGCAGACCCCAGGATTCCATAGGATGTTGAAAGTGGAATCATCGCGCGATAACAGTCTAGTGCGGAAAGCTGCCAGATCCAATAGCGACAAGTACCGTCTCCTGGGGCTGGCGCGAGTCTAAAGCAGGCCGCCGGTGGTGGAGGGGCTCATTTGCTCGAGCGAGAGGCCCCCTTCACAGTCCAGCTGGCCAGCAGCCGACTCCGTCGGAAAGCAGCCGACTGGGTCGACAAAGGCGCCCCCGCCTCGGCCGCCCCCGCCGCGTGGGGGGTCCCGCTGAGGCCGGCGGTGGCGACCTCCCGGCGGAGGAGGGTCTCCCGGTTGTCGGAGAGGAGCTCGTGGCTGACGTTGGCGGTCTCCGCCGGGGCGCCGGAGCCAGGCCGGCGGCAGCCCAGGAGGCTGGAGAAGACCTTGCGGAAGTCGGCGTTGAAGGCGTAGACGATGGGGTTGAGGGACGAGTTGGCCCAGCCGAACCAGACGAAGACGTCGAAGGTGGCGTCGCTGACGCAGGGCAGGCCGGCGCCCAGGGCGCCCGGGGGGCTCCCGCAGAAGGGCACCAGGCAGTTGAGGACGAAGAAGGGCAGCCAGCAGCAGACGAAGACGCCCATGATGACCGAGAGCGTCTTCAGCACCTTGGTCTCCTTGCGGATGGAGGACCTGAGGCGGTGGGGGTGGGGATGGCGCGGGGGGCGGGGAGGGCAGGCCAGGCGGCGGCGGCTGCTCCCGCCGCTGTGGTTGCTGCGGCAGCTCTGGGCGTGCTCGGCGGCGCGCTCCAGAGAAGAGATCCGACGGATCTGCACCTGCGCGATCCGGTAGATCCGGGTGTAGGTGACGATCATGATGGCCACGGGGATGTAGAAGCTGATCAGGGAGGAGGAGATGGCGTAGGTCCTGTTGAGGCTGGAGTCGCACTGCTCCCGCGCCCCAGCCGCTCCGCTCGCGTTGCCGCCCAAGCCGGGACTCCCCGTCCAGCCGGAGGGGCGGGAGGCGGCGCGGGAGGGATCGGCGGGGCCGGGGGCGCGGGGCTCCTCGCCCTTGTGCCAGTTGAGCTGGACGGGGATGAAGGAGATGAGGACCGAGAGAGCCCAGGCCAGGCCGATCATCGCCAAGGCCACCCGCTGGGTCATCTTCCTCTCGTACCTGAAGGGGCTGGCGATGGCCCAGTAGCGGTCCACGCTGATGACGCACAGGTTGAGGATGGAGGCCGTCGAGCACATGATGTCGAAGGCCACCCAGACGCTACAGAAGCCCCCGAAGGGCCAGTAGCCCGCCACCTCGCTCACCGCCTTCCAGGGCATGACCAGCAGCGCCACCAGCAGATCCGAGACGGCCAAGGAGACGATGAAGATGTTGGTGACTTTGGCCCGCAGGTGCCGGGAGCCCAGGATGGCCACGCAGACCAGGACGTTGCCCAGGAGGGTCCACGCCACCAGCAGCGACAGGAGGCTGCCCGCCGCCACCCGCTGCGCCACCAGAGTCCCCGGGGCGGCGCCGGCCGCGGGGGTCGTCGCCAGCGGGAGCAGCGGGGCGAGCGTGGGCCGAGGCGTCGGGGCCCCTCCGCCCGCCGGCGGCCAGGCCAGCGAGGCATTTCCGTCGCGGGGCGCCTGCAGCATAGCCGGCGGGGGAGGGGCCGCTCCCTTCCACTCCCACTCCCCCTCCCGGGGCGGGCGCAGCCGAGGGGGCGCACCGGGCCGCGGGGGCGTCTCTTTCTCCGAGCTCCCCGCGCTCGGCCCCATCGGTTCTCCGGCTGGCCAGGCTTCACCGTCCTGCCCGGGAGAGCCGGCTTCCCTCGGGGGGCGCCCCTCCGTCCGCCGCCGCCGTCTCCGCGCGTCCTTCTCCTCCGGAGGCGCCGAGCGCTCCTCCTTTCCCGCGCGCCTTCCTCCCGCTCTCCTCCGCCGCCCGCGCGCTGAGCCTCCCGCCCACCCCCGCCAGCCCCGCCGCCGCCCCAGGCCGCCTCTCCCGGCCGCCCCTCTCCGGTGCCGGGCCGCCTCCTGGAGGGCGAACCACCAACGCTTCTTGGATGCCGTCGTCCGGGGCTGGAACGGGGCTCGCTTGCTCGAGCTCCCTCCGGTCCGGTCCTCCGCCGCCTTCAGGCGACAGCCGGCCTCTCCCGTCCACGGATATCTCGGCGGCGGCGCCCCTCCTCCGTGGACCGGCCTTCGGGGGCCCCGCTTCGCCTCCGCCTCTCCCCCCTTCGGAGTGCAGCGCCGTTTCTCCGGGTCGGCGGCTGCGCGCCCGAGCCTGCCCTGCCCCACCCGGGCGGGAGGCGACCGCCGGGGAGCCGGCGCCCAGGGAGAAGGGGGCGGGCGGGCGCGGCAGCGGGAGGGAAGGGGCCACGCCGGCGTTCGCGTCCAGCCGACCCAAAATGGCCCAGGGGCTCCGACGCGGAAACGGAGGGGGCCCCTGGAAGCCCCCGGCCGCCCGGCTCCCTCGCCGACGGGGCGGGCTGGAAGGCTGGGCACCCGCTAAAGGGAAGGGAGGGCGCAGGGCCGAAGGGTGGACGGGGAGGCCCAGAATCAGCGGCATCTTCAGCTCCCGTCCTAGCAAAAAATGCGCTTTGGAATCGAATGAAATTCTTTTCCTGCCGTCCATTCTCTCCCGCGCAATGTTGCCCCCCCCGTCCTCTTCCAGCAAGGCGAATCCGAGGGAAGGAGAAGCTGGAGGTCCCCTGGGCCGGAATGATCGAGGGGGCCAGGGGAGCCATCTTTCCGTGCCCAGGAGAGTTTCGCATTATTATTTTAACGGGAGAGAAAACCCGTTTCCAGACCCCAGATGAAAGCGACGCTCCGGACACGAAGGCAGTAACAATAAAGGAGGGAAGGGGCTGCTACAAGTTCAAGCCCCCCTGTTACGGAAAGGGGACGGGCAAGCTCTGTCGCTCTTCTGTACAAGCAGCAGGGGGTGGACAGGGTGAAGAGGCAAGGGCAGCAGTGCCCCTGGGAGGGAAAAGGGGCTGAGGAATCCTCTGGATTTGTTTTTAACTGCTGTAAAGCCGGCTTCAACTTAAGGCAAGCCTGGGAGGAGAGACCTCCACTTCATCCTCTCAGGGAGCAGCCCACTCAGGCCTTGCGGGCTCAGGATGCTGCCCTCCTTGATTGAGTCCATCCATCTGTAATGCCCTCGTCCTCTTTCCCTCCTGCCTTCTACTTTACCAGGCATTATTGCCTTTTCTAGGGAGTCATGGCTCCAGCCTCAGTTTAGTCATCTTGACTTCTAGGCAGAATTCAGGTTTGATTTGGACCTATTTATTAGCCTTTTTTTAGCAGTTCAGAGTTTTTGAACATTTTGCAAAAACAGATATCTATGAGAGAGCCAGTTTGGTATAGTGATTTGAGCCCTGGAGACCAGAGTTCAATTCCCCACTCGGCCATGGAGACTCACTGGGTGACCTTGGGCACATCGTGCAGCCTCACCCCAGAAAACCCTGGGATAGGTTTGCCTTAGCATCACCATAAGTCAGAAATGACTTGAAGGCACACAACAGCATTAAGATAGGGAAGATCATGAACTGTTTCAATACCTTCATTGTCTACCTTAAAGTTATATAAATTATCTGTGGTCATTATTTTTCTTTTCTTAATAGTCAACTGTAAACCTACCTTTGTACTTTCTTCCCAGATTTTCTTCATAACCAAAGTCTTTACTATTTTCTGCTAATAGTATAGTATCATCTACGTATCTTAAATTGTTGATGGTCCTTCTTCCAGTTTTCATGCCTCCTTCCTTTGAGTCTAGTCTTGCCTTACGTATTAATTGTTCAGCATACAAGTTAAGCAAATAGGATGATAAAATGCAGCCTTGCTGACCCCGTTGCCAATTGGAAACCATTCAGTTTCTTCATATTCTGTCCTGATGGTAGCCTTCAGTCCTGAGTACAGATTACATCAAGATGATCAAATGTTGTGGGACATTCATGTTCAGGTCGGAAATGGTGCTGTGAGGTCTTGTCCCTGGTGAATTACCACTTAGGGACAAGATGATGGATGCAGTAGGAGGTGGTTTACAGGTAATAAACATGGGCAGAAATGGTCTTTCTGGCATAGGAGGCTCAGAGCCCCAAATCTCAACCCTGGCACTTAGGAGACCAAATTGGGTCTCTGGAAATGTGGGCGGATCAGAGTTAGCAAGGACACCACTGGAACTCTGCCACATCACTGCAGCCACTTCGCAGTGACAGCAATACGCAACCAACTTTCTTAACTTCCTAGATGCAAGATCTGATATATAACGAAGACTCCCAGCAGATGGGCACATTTGACTTCAACACTATTAATTCTATGACATCTTTGTGAATGGACTATCTATCTATCTATGAGAATTTGATTTTATTCCAGTGAGAGTGAACTGAGTTAAGCTATAAGGGCTTTAAGCACACTGGCAGGCTACAAACTTTGCCCTATTAAAACTTACTGGTGAGATTTCTTATTCTAAACAAAATTAGAGACCATGAGTAATATATATCAAAGGTCAAGGTTGTGACTGCCAGAGCAAAAACAGGAAGTGATTAGTTGGTGAATTCACAATGAAGGAAGACTGATTTTCTTGGAGAAGAAGTGCTAGTTGCTGGTTTGAAAGACCTGTATAGAGAAACACACTGACCTCTCATGGTGAAATAAGTAACTACGGCAGAAAATAATAGTTTGACAGCTGTCAAAATGTTTTCAAGGAAGCAAAGCCAAGTGCAGGCAACAAATGAACATCAGTAAATCAGCCTAGAGAGGTTGAATCAAGTCAATGATTTAATAGAAGATTAGACAACTGACAGAGGATATTTATCAAATGAGGAAGGACTTTAAACAGGACTTGAAAACTGAACTCTCAGACATAAGAGATGAATGAAAAAATTATTTACTGGAACAAAAGATATTAAAATTGCAAGAAGTGGCTCAAATTATTATTGGATCAAGAGCAAAATTTGGATACAGTTTCCCTACTTGATCAAGAGCAAACATGGCCAAGAGATAGGGAAAGGATTACAGAGAAATATGGCAAAGATGGCATAGAGAGAAGGAAATCTGCAATAACGATAACACATCCAAGAGGAAGACTTGAATAGGGTTTAGGGGAACCATGTGTCAGGAATCTCTCCCTGCCAGGCTGCAGCCAACAAGGGAGGAGAGAGGTCAGGAACACTTGGGGAGTCCAAACACCAGGAAAACACATGCTGAGCCAGGTTAAGGTCCAGTCCAAAGGTTCAGGAGGCAGAGATCCATCTGGAGGATTTCATGGAGCAGGAGACACAAAAATCATGAGGGCTTGCTAGTACTTTGCTGCAAGCAAGGAGAAGCCATGCCGGCAGGCCTAAACAGCCCCTGTGAGCAGGTGCTGCTCATTATTGTTTCCTCAGCCTAGTCCAAGCAGCTTCCCTCTCAGCAGCCTATTTCAGCCTTCTGCGTGATTGTGGGCTGATGGGCACAGCTGGCTGCAACTCCTCTGCATCACTGCTGGTTCCCTCTCCGTCATGAGCTGGCTGGGGCAACTCAGTCTCTGTTTGACCTTCCAGTGTTTGCAAGTTGACTTGCTCACTCACTGGCTCAGCCCCCTGCACAATCAGTTGCTCCTCAATCACGGCATCATCATCTATCACACCATGAATGATTAAATAGTTCAAGAGTTAATGTGTTGTATAAATGTTTATTAATAAAACTTCTTTTCTTTATTCTTTATTTTACAATGGTGTCTGACTGATCATGCTCACCACAGCGAACCCACAGAACACGACATCCACTGTTCCACACAGGGGTCACCTTAAGGCCCAAGTACCCAATCCAGGGGAGTATTGTTGTTTTTAAATTTTATTTTATTAATTATAAAGGAAAAAACCAAAAAATACATAACATGATAAACATAAAGATGAAAGAAAAAAATTACAACAGAAAAATACTTACATTTCTATTTCTCTCTAAGTCCATTAACATAATATACTTATTCAATGTATTATAAATCATACTGATAATATATTTTTGTTATATGCATCTGAATCTCATTCTCATTATACCCATTGTTATTATTTATTCTCATAATTAGCATTTGAAAAAATATATTATTAGTAATTTCATTCTTATTTCCATCCTTTTCAAACTAAATTTAACCTATTGCTATTACTGAATGTAACCTTATGCTGTTACTAAGTGTACCCCAACTGTACCTCATGCTCAGAGCCAATTATATCTCAGGTTACTCCACCTTCCAAAATTGTAACTCTTCTTGTGGAGGTATGACACCTTCCTCTTTTATTAATACCTTTTCCACAAATATCTGCTTCAAAATCATTCCCTTTCATTATTCCTTTTTTGGCCTTAATTCTACATGTTAACTTATCATTAATCATGACTTTCCACACTTCTTTATACCAGTCCTCTTTTTGAAAATCTCCTTGAGTTTTCCATTTTCTTGATATAATTAACCTTGCTGCAGCTAATAAATTTGCAATTAAATCCTTCATTGCCTGGGTACAATTAATCTTATCATATATAGGTAACAATGCTGTACCAGGACATATTTCTAATACAATTTCTGTTATCTCTTTTATCTCTTTAAACACCATTTGCCAAAATTTCTGTACCCTTTCACAATTCCACCACATATGGATATATGTGCCAATCTCTTGGCAACCCCTCCAACATAATCTTGAATGATTTTTTCCAAGCGATTTAAACTTACTGGTGTTAGGTACCATCTCCAAACCAATTTATAATAATTCTCTTTTATCCATAAGTTTTTTTAAAAATGACACTGATTCCAATTTTTCCCCCAATCCTGAATATCTATTTTTTGTACTAATTCTTCCTCCCATATTTTTCTAAGATATTCCTCTTCATCTTTATGTTTTGACAGCATCTTATGTATTTCACTTGTGGTACCCTTCAAAATTTCATTTTCCTCCATACCTTCTCTTTGATTAATCATTTGTTCAAATTTAGTATATTTTCCAAAATCTTTATCATTTCTATTCCAATTCCTTGTCCACTGCTCTAGCTGAATATAATTAAGCCATAATATCTTAGTACCCTGCAATCTCTCCTTTATTTTATCTTTATTCATCATTACATTCATCCAGTCTTTTAACTTGTATATTCTCTACTCCTTTAATTCCTTCTCTAATTCACCTCTTAAATTCACTGGAGATTTTTCCACCATCACTACTGGAGTTAATGGTGAAGTAGCAGGCATTAATTTTTTTCCTTATTTTTCTTCCAAAGAAGAAGGAGTTTTCTATTTTTTCCATTTCTCTCTTAACTGGATTAAAAAAAATATTCTTCAAACTCCTTTCTATTTCTATTGCTTCTGTCTCTAACCAATCTAAATCCTCATTTCCTGTTATTCCATTTATATCTTAATTGATTTGCCTTATAATACCATTTTAAGTTTGGGAGGCCCAGTCTACCTTCTTCTTGGGATTAGTGCCAATATTTCTTATTAATCAGAGGAGTGTTAAGAGAGGAAAGGGGTCAAGGTGACTGACCAGGATCCCAAGGATTGGAACTGTGGAGCAAGCCTGGAGAGGGTATGCATCACAGAATGTCTAGTCAGTGTTTCCAATCTGTGGGGCATTCTTTTGTTTTCCATATTTGTTGTCAGATTTTAGTTAGAACTCCAGCGGCTTCTGCTTCTGTACCTTGAAACAGCTCTGTTGGTATACCATTGGTTGTTAGTGATTTATTTCTCCCAAGTGCTCTGAATGAAGCTTTCACTTCACTTTCTAAAATTGTACATTTGTCATCAAATGTTTTTTCCTTGAATGGATCTGTCAACCCTTTATCTCTGTTATATAATTCTTCAGTGTAATGTTTCCATCATATTTTTTATTTCTGCTTGGACACATAATATGTTCCCTGCTGGTTGACATGACTGGTGGAGACCACTGGTGGGTAAATGCCTTTGGGCCAAGTGGAAAGGGCTTCTGGCTATACAGGAAGCATCTGAGGCAGGGGCTTCCTTTCCATGATCATTCAGCAGCCACTTTGAGTGGGGCCACCTTATCCATTGGGCACCCTAGGCACAGTGGCTAGGACCTACAAAAATTTTAGGAATTTCAAAAACAGGATTAACAAGAAAATAAGGTTCTACAAAAACGTGATTAACAAAATAAAGATGTCCTTAGTGATCGGTTGAGGAGAGATGGGGGAGTTGAATATAAGAGTGCCTAAAGCCTACAGAAACTTTAACACAGCCCTGGTTTTGAGCCTTGGTGGAGCAGCTAAAATTCATTATGCAAGATTTCATGTTTTGCTTATTATTATTAACTTCTTCCAGTTTCACAATGGGATCATGGCAAGTAAAACAGTACATAGTAAGACCTTGACCCTGAGCCCCTTCCAGATCAATGGCCTGTTACCTCGAAACACAAGTGCCACAATGGCAACCCGGCAATGCCAAATGAATTAACTCAAAGAGGAGGCTTGCGAGAGGGGGTAGCTTAACGAGACCTTTTCTACCAGTGTTTATGGGTTCATGCAGGAAAAGAACCAGCCAGATTCAAAAGTAAGCTAAAAATGTGTTTTTATTGGAGGGAATTCACTCATGCATGCATGCAAAATACTAACAGACAAACATTCACACAAGAGCTAACTGAAGGAGAAAGGGAGGGGGAAAATTATGAATAGAGAAGCTGAGGGGGTTTTGTGAGGGAGGGGTTATAATTATCAGTCCAGAAGAGTAGTGAAGAGTTGAAATGTGGCTTCGGTTAGGTAAGACCTAAGGACAGGTTTCATTCAGGAGCCAGACAGACAGAGTGATGGGTAGACCCTTGAGAGACTGCACTGGGAATCCTGAAATCAGGTGTATTTGTACTCAAAAAGTAGCCTGTGGCAGTAGAAGATATGTGCAGTTCCAGGTGTGGAACAATGGAAGTTGCAGCACAGATAATGGACTATCAATCCATTAATGTTTGCAGTGTTTGGATAACAAAGACATACTGTGTGTTGTAATAGCTGTCCATTGTGGGTGCTACGAGGCCAGAGGAAGGAGTCAGGTACACAGAGGATGGGTATCTGTCAATCAGTGTCTTGGTGGGCTTCTCATAATTGCATTGCTTGCAAAAACTCCAGCTTCTGCTTTAGCCTATTATCCACAGGAATGGCATTTATTTGCCTGACAAATGACTTAGTCCTACCTGGAAGGCATTTAGGTTGACCTGCCTCTCTTGTTTACGGTCAGGTTTCTTCCTTCGCTTTGATTTGACCTCTTGGTCCCCTCTCAGACTTGATATCAGAGCCAATTAATACAGTTGCCAATCCAACATGGTACCAATTAGGTATGGTGTCTATCCAAACTACACTGATATCGGGGACCCTCAAAGCGGGGCCTTACAGGGCCTCGGTTATTTTTAAAGGTCCCTCATCCCTAAGTGCTGCGTGCATTTTGTACTTTGTCCATCTATGATATAAGGAAAGACATATAGGACTACAATCCTACTAATTCCCTTGGATCTTTTGGTAACTTTTGACTCTTTCTACTCTGGAATTTTTCTAGAATGGCTGTCTGAGTTGGGGTCTCGGTGGGACTGCTTAGCAAAATTCTGCTGTTAAGTGAGTGGCCATTTTGAGATAGGAATTACTGCTTGATCTTGCGGCACCTTCACTTTGGAATCATGCAGGGTTTCACTTTGTCCCCCAGCTATTCAACGTTTACGTGAGCCTACCTTGACTGAACTCCTTTTGCTATTTGGAATGTCCTGCCATCACTACGTAGATGACCAACTCTATTCCTCCTATTGTTTGGAGCCTAGCACAGCAGGCTGTATCCATCTGGACCCTGTTGCTGTTCTTGTTGCTGCTTGACTTCAATGCCTTAAGGTCATCTGTGGAAGGCTGTCAATGTGTTATGTCCTCTTAGTCAGAGGTTTCAAGGGGGTGTCATTCATCAGCTTTTTCAGACACAACCACAGGAGAGACTTTTTCATTGTCTAACCAGTTAAAGGTGGGCCACTGCCCATGAGGCAGACCCATACAAAACTCACCTCAAGCCTTGTGAGTGGAGGACCTCCCACAAGACTCAAGGCAGGCTTTGTATAGGCCTGCCTCATGTGCTGCCCTGTTAATCCCCTGTTATTGCTGCAAGCAGTAGCAACCGTGCTTGCAACAGAAAGAACACTGTCTGAGGCCATTTTGCTCTGTCCCAAATGCTCTGGTGTCAGTCTGTTGTGAGCGTGGCTTTCCTTCATTCTTTTCTTGTTTTGAGCTTTATTAAAAAATTTCAACTGCACAACTGCATAACACTACATTTTTCAGTGAGTGTGGCTTTCCAGTATTAGACACCAGCTACTTTCACAGCAGACCAGTCCTGAAGCATTTGGTCCATAGCAAAATGACCTCAGAGAGAGGTCTTGTCTGTTGTGAGCACAGCTGGCACCCACTCTTTCTGCTCTCAGTGCTTGCGGCCAAGGTGACTTGAGACAAGTGACATGATGCATTACTGGGGGCCGCTTTGCCTGGCCAGCCAGAGAGGAGGAAGAGGAACAGCACAATGCCAGCTGCAATCCAAGCAGCAGACACTCAGCATTTGGTACGTAAAGCCATTTTGCTGTGTACCTAACACTCAGGTCTGGGACCTGCTCTCAACAAGTCAAGAAATATGGAATATGGAATATCCCATACAGCCTGATATCAGATTGGATTTCAAATTTGCAATTCGTATGTCACCTGGGAACCCTAATTCTGGTTATTTTTTACTGAAGAAATTCTTTATCTTTCATACCAGTGGTAGGTTTCATGCCAGTCTTTCTGGTGTTCTCTTTTTTTTCAGTATGCAAAATTTTACTTACTTAAATAATATTCAAAATAGCCTTTTCAAAATATCTTTTAACAGTGAAAAACGTGATTTGCCATGGCCTCCTAATAAGTTTGATGACCAAGGCGAGACCTCCCATATGAAATCCTTAGAATACCTACCAACCCTTGCTTCTCCAGTTGTTCTTCCATTAAACCCAGCAAATGTAATTCTGGGTTCAGTTGAACATCAACTTTCAAAATTTTATAGATCATTTCCAACTTCTGTTGGAAACTTCTTTATGTATTTTGAGCAATTTTTCTAGAGTCAAATACCATCACTACATCATCTTATAGAAATTCCCTCTGATCACATTTTTCCCATTGTGCCAGCTGGATGTTATGCCCCACATTTTGTGTCCATTTTGTGATATGATCTTTAACCACCCCTTCTTCCATCTCTAATTTCAATAAAAGCTTATACATCTTGCCAATCAAGTGTTCATCATCTATGGGCATCATCCGAGCACAGCTGTTTCTCAATTTTAGTCAACTCAAATTCATATTTTTTAATCTATGTTATATATCTCTACTTTTGTCTATATTAAAACCTTTGAAAAGTACAGCCTTCAGAGGTTAAAGCCTCAATAGCTTTAATTCTACAGTGTTCTTGATTGTATTCCAACAATGGAATACACTTATATGTCACTGATATTTCTTTTGCTGTCATCTGTCCTTTCTATAAAAAACCTCTTGTGACAGCCACAAAGTTGTTTCTAGTTGTTTCTGCACAGCCTTGGTTTATATCTACTGCATATTCTTAACAAAGATTTTCTTGTTATTGTAAAACTGTACATCCACTTTAGCTCTGCCATACTATATAGATATCCATGCTACAGTAACCTTAGTTCATGCCCTTCTAAATCCAGTAAATCAAATCAAATCCAGTCCAAAAATCCATAGCTAGTCACAATGCAAGTAAGCAGTTCTATGTCCACTCTTGCTTTTACATGAGAAACAGAAGGTCATTGTGTGAATCTGTGGTTTTTTCTGTAAAAGCCTCAGGTGAAATGTGCTAAAGTGCCAGAGGAGCATACAGAAATGTGTTTTAATTAGCACATCAGCTACTGGTGTAGCTGCAACCATTATTCTAGTTGAAGACATTCTGGAATCAAAAGAAAGGGGTGGTCAATGCAGGGGCACCTTTTCAAATTAAGGAAAAACAACTCTACACCTCATAATGAATTAGAGTCAGAGAATCAGAAGAAAGTGTACAAAAATTGACCAGCAATGCTGAACAAAAGATACAGCCAATGAAAGGCAGCCAATTATTGTAAAGTCATAAGAATTGGTGTAACTTTAAAAAAAATCTAAATTTCAGTTACTTTACTGTGTTAAGAGTGAGGTGGGGGGAATTAACATGTTGTCTGTAGACTGTACCTTTGCATTAAAAATATACAGAGGAAGCCAAAAATCTGAACCTCAGCCCAAACCCTTTTACCACTGGAAAGAAGGAAAATGAAAAGTTCTGTGTAGGTCCAAAACACTACCTAAAGTTATATGAGGTGTTTTCTAAGTTATTCCCTCCCTGCTAGTAATATGTATTTTATTTTATATGACTCTGAGTGTGTGTGTGTGAGAGAGAGAGAGAAAAGAGAGAGAGAGATGGGTGTAGTTGTTTGAGCGTTGAACTGTGACTCTGAAGACCTGGGTTCGAATCCTTGCTTGGCCATGGAAACTCACTGTGAGACCCTGGGCAACCCACACTCTCTTGGCCTCAGAGGAAGGCAAAGACAACCCCCTTCTGAAGAAATCATGCCAAGAAAACCCTGTGATAGATTTGCCTCAGGGTCATCTTACGTCAGAAATGACCTGACGGTACACAAAAACTCTCTTTCTCTCTCTTTCTCTTTCACACACACTATCACTCAGTGTCTAATTTTACTATTTTTAACCATTTATGTAAATCCTGTACCCTGATTTTAACTGCTATGATCTAGGGACTAACACAACAAATGCAAGAAAGGCCTTACATTCCATCCCACCTCTTAGGGGCTGAGAATGCACAGTGGGACACTGCTGCAGGTCCCCACTTGTAGTGATAAAATGCTAAAGAAGCCAGCTGCCTTAACTCTACAGCCCCTCCCAGACTGGTATTATGCCTCCAGGCTGCGTGGAAAAATTCTCCCACACTTTCCGCAGATGGACAATTTAGAATGGTTGTCAGATTCAATCTGTATAACAGTTCTGAATCTTTCAGCTATAGATTTGATTTTGAAGAACCTAGACACTCACTCCCAGGTTATGATCTGAAAGCAGCTCATGCAGCAGGGTTGCAGGTGGATTCTGATTTGTGTGAAAATGGGAGGCTGCCTTGACTTGCACAATAAAAAGAAAGTGAAGTTTAAAAAAAACAAAAACAAAAAAAACCCACAGTGCTGACTGGTGGCTTCCATGTTAATGTGGTTGTAAATCCCTCCCACAGTTTAGTCCAAACTTTTAAGGGCCAGCACCTTAGATAGCTCATTTGTAATCCAAGGTGGATTCACTATCCCACTGACATGGGAACCCCCTACCAACACTAGTGGCAATATAATAAATAAACATTTTTTCTACCATGATACAGCCACATTTTTTTAAAAGGATGTTAAACCACTTTCAAATGTCTAAAAACAAGGGTCGGCAATATCAGCAGCTCTGCCCCCTGAACCCCCTGGAGGCAATATACAGCACAAAAAAAATTGTCGAAAATTGAAAAACACTAAACTAGAAGGAGCCAGAAGTCCAATTCCAGTCTTCGAAGTAGATGTTTTGGAGGTGGGGCCCTGTGATCTATTTGAAAGGTGAATTGCTATTCCTGGAGGGTTTCAGGAGCAGCAAATCAATTTGTTTTTTGCTTGATTGGGAGGAGGGACTTTGGGGAATGAAAATAGTTTTGGGGCCAATCTCTTACCTAAAGGAAGAAAGGCAGGAGGAACAACTCTTAATCATGCTCTTCCTCTTCCTAAAGGATTGTGTGTGCTCTTGATATTTCAGAAACACTTGCAGATTTTATACTACCCATACATTGCCTTCAGCCGCCATCTTGTGAAGATTTTGTCTTCAATAGCTATTGTATGACATCCACAGGGTTTTATAGTATTTCAATATGCACTGGAAAAAGAAGTAGGTGCAGAAGACATGAACAGACATGTATAAGGCTATACTATCTGGATGCTAACAGGGACAGATAAATATAATCCATTTGTCCCCTCTCCTAGTGAATGGGTTGATATCAAGATGCACATAGCAATTAAAGTGGTCACAATTTTCAGATATTTTGGATACACTTCATGTGGGTGAAATATACTTGCAAAAGAGCATACAATTTAAAAACCATAAAATTGTACCAAATCAAACTAGCTTGTATTTTTTTACATAGCGTGCAAGATTGATCTGAAGAATTCCACTTTTGTACATCTATGGTGAGGTGGGGAAAAGCGGGGCAGGGGCAGCTCTGTTGATTTTAAATCTTGACTGTACCT
Source organism: Ctenosaura bakeri (assembly GCA_948474755.1). Lineage (NCBI taxonomy): Eukaryota > Metazoa > Chordata > Lepidosauria > Squamata > Iguanidae > Ctenosaura > Ctenosaura bakeri. Next base: position 127,309 of record CAOLHI010003331.1, read on the forward strand.
AACACAATGGCCGCTGAGTGACAGTTCTTTTTGCTGGGTAAATTCTCAGATTAATTGCCCAGATGGCTGGCTTATTGGGGATAATTGTTTGCATACTGTCTCTTGACTTTTGGAGATTTCTCTTGAAAATGTTAAAGGTGCAGATATCAGAGACTGGGGAAAGGCATCCCCACTTTGATTAAGGGAAGAAAGCCTGTGTGAATAAAGAAACAGTATTTTTGCACTTTTGAAGAGACAGAATCAGGGTGAGAAAAAGCCTTAAGGTGGCCAAAGGCACCTTGGTTATTGTTGTTGTTTCTGCTGTTGCTGTGTGTCCTCAAATCATTTCTGACTTAAGGCAGCCCTAAGTAGAACCTATCATGGGTTGTATTTTTTTTGTTTTTTTGTTTTTTTTTTTGTTTTGCAAGATTTGTTGAGAGGGGATTTGCTATTGCCTTCCTCTGGGGCCAAGAAAGTGTGACTTGCTCAAAGTCACTCAGTGGGTTTCCATGACTGAACAGTCATTGTCCAACATGCTGGATCTTGCAACTTGATCCTTCAGGCTTTTTAACTCACAATCTGTGCTGCACTAGCAAATCTGATGGCCAATTAACGCCGGATATTTGCATCCATTTATGATCTTTGGACAAATGCTACAGCTTGAACAATAATTGATTACAAATAACAGGGTATTTAATTTCTTTTTCCAATAATCAATGCATTCAGTAGATTATATTATAATTATGACTGAATGAGAAATAACATCATAACATCATTCTTTTGCAGTAGAACTCTTCCTCTTCGCTGCTACTACACATAAAAGGTGAGATTTTAGATGCTCGCAGAATTTTCTCCCCATACATACTACTGAGTAAACTAGTCCTTTTAATTTTTACAAACACTGGAATATTTATATATATATATATATATATATATATATATATGTGTGTGTGTGTGTGTGCGTGCGTGTGTGTGTGTGTGTGTGTGCATGCACATATGCTGCTTTGCACTGTTTCTTCTCAATATGGCAGATATGCATGTTCCTTTGGCAATGCTTTGTTGATGAGCCTTTTCTGTACAATAGCTTCCTTTGGAATAAAATGCATAGGACTGTAAAAAAGATTCATGGTATTCCCTTATTAATCCTGTACATGTTTTTTTAAAAATTCTATCCTCTATGTATATTAGTTTTTCATGTTGCCTTAGTCCAGTGGTTCTCAACCTGTGGGTCGCAACCCCTTTGGAGGTTGAATGACCCTTTCACAGGGGTCGCCTAAGACCATCGGAAAATACGTATTTCCAATGGTCTGAGGCTCCATTCCCTCCTCAGTGGTGGTGTGCAAGCGCGAACCACGCGCTCGCGTCCTCCTGCCCCCTTTGGCGGGAGCACATGCGGCTGCATGTTCTCCACCAAAGGGGGCAGGAGGATGCAAGCGCATGGCTTGCGCTTGTGCACCACCACTCCTGGGCCTTTTCCGCACGTTACCTTATTACGGAGGTAGGGGGTGCCGTTCCCACAAGCAGGTTCTTGCGCGAGGCGCTCTCTTCGCTGCTCCTTTGCCCTGCAGCTGGCTTCCTGGTTGCGCGACCGCCCCACCACTTCCTTCCGCAGTGCAGCCTGGGAGCTGTAGGCTGCGCTGGGGGAGGAAGGGGCAGGGCAGTTGCATGACCAGGAAGCCAGCTGCGGGACGAAGGAGCAGCGAAGAGAGCGCCTTGAGCAAGAACCTGCTTGCGTGAATGACACCCCCCACCTCCACAATACGGTAACGTCTGGAAAAGACCCAGGAGTGGTGGTGCACAAGTGCAAGCCATGTGCTCGTGTCCTCCTGCCCCCTGTTCAGAAGGGACTGAAATCATTCCCCTTCTCCGCTACTGGGAGAACCTCCCGTCTGACAGGCCAGCTTGGGGGGGCGGCAGCACGGGGGGCAGGCCCCCTCCTCGCCACAGCCCCTGCCCCACTTGCCACGGAGGGGGGTGTTGCAGGAGGGCCGTGGGGCCGCAAGGCGGCGCTTTTCTGGGGGGGGCGAGCTGTGCCCGGCGCAAAAGACAAAGGCGCTGGGATTCCTCCCCCCCGGGCCAGGGTCGACACTCTGGAAACTCTTCCTGCACTGTCCACCCAGTGGAAACGAGAGCGAAGCAAAAGCAGAGCCCGGGAGGGTTCTCGGAGTTTTTTCCCAGGGGAGGCGTGCGGCTCCTCTTTCCCTCCCTGCCCGCCCCCGCTGTTCCTGGCCGGCGAGGCGGCCTTTGCCGGGGGGGGGCATTGTAAATAATAAATAAATAATTTTATGGTTGGGGGTCACCACAACATGCGGAACTGTATTAAAGGGTCGCGGCATTAGGAAGGTTGAGAACCACTGCCTTAGTCTGTATGGAAGTGTTCTCTATTACACATGAACAGCTTGTAGGCATTCAGATTTTTAATAACCAACTAAAAAGGTAACAATTTTAATTAATTTTGAAGAATAGGAAAGTTAATTTTTTGATACTTTAATTTTTATTATGCTTAACTAATTTGAGGGGCTTGGGATTATAATTGAACTTTATACATTTTTGAAAAGTAACTTTCCAAACTCTAGAAAATATTCTGTAAATGACAAAAAGACTCCAGTGCCTCCTCATCCAAAGGAAATGAAGCCTAGGTAAAAGTGAAATCTCCTATTAATGCACATTGTATTCTAATATATGAAGATGGGGTTTCTTTACATGTAATTTTAATGGCTTTGTGCAGTGTTCTTCTACAACCATACTGAATTACTTGCATATTTTAAAAAAAACTTGTTGCCCATTATTTCAGTACGGTGAAGCTCACCTTTACACTGTGTAGCTTATTTGTCTGTCTATTTTTGGTTGCATTACTATAAATGACCTCACCAATGGCACTACCTTTCTGTAGTGGTGGGATTGTGTGCTCCTGTGAGGCAAGAGGTTCTGCTGATGGCAGCTGTTTTTGCTAGTAGGGTCTCCCACGTCAGACAGGCTTTTGCTGACAAGCCAGACTAAATGTACCAAACAGCTACTGGGAAGCAGCAATAATGGAGGTGGCGACACTAGCAGAGGATCTCTCAGAGACAATGGCAGTGGCACCATAGCTAACGCTTGTTAGTACTAAGCAGAGGGAGGCATAGTAAACCTTCTTTTGAAGATCTTTTACCAGCAAACCTTATGATGAGACAATCAAAAATTAAACAGGAGATAGTGCAAGAAGATGAGATTCCCAGGTCAGAGGACAATTACAGGTAGATGCAGTGGCTAATTACACAACTGAACTCAAGCCAAAAGAATGTTCAGCTGTTGACATGCACAGAGGTGAAAGGAAAGTCCAAAGCTGCACAACAGATATTATACGTAGGAGTATGGCCGGTGAGAAGCATGAATCAGAGGAAGCTAGACATAATAAAACAAGAGATACATCATTGCAATACTTTAGTTAAGTGGACAGTGAGTTAAAGTGGACAGAAAAGGGACATTTTGAGTCAGATACATACACAGTTTTTACCCAGGAAATGAAAATCTAAGAAGAAATGGGTGGCATGTATAATGAGAGAGAGCAAAAGTAGTCAAAGGATATAAAGCAAAATCTGACCGAATCATATCAATAAGACTTCAGGGCTAATCCATCAATATAATGTTATTCAAAGTTTATGCTCCAACTACTGATGAAGAAGAAGAAATTGAAAGGCTATCTGTTGGAGTCCAGGAGGAACTAGATCACAACTAGGACTTCATGTTCATCATACGTTATTGGAATGCAAAAGCAAGAAACAGAGGCCAGCAGTTTGTTCATTGCAAACAGATTCTTCAACCAATCCAAAAAGCGACTGTATACATGGACATCACCTGGTGGCCAATATAAAAATCAATCAGACTACATAATTTGAATCAGAAGATGGAGAAGTTCTGTTTTCTCTGCAAAAACAAGACCAAAGGTAGATTGTGGCACAGACCATGAACTGCTGATAGCAGAAGTTACAGTAAAGCTAAAGGAGAACACTAAACCAACGATCATGCTGAAATACAACCTGGAAAACACCCCTGTGGAATTTAAAGATAATATGAAAAATATATTTTCACTATTATGCCTAACCAATTGGGAGCCAGAAGAACTCTGGAATGAAGCCAGAGACACTGTGAAGGAAGACTGCAAAAAGATGCTATCTGTAGACAAAAAGAAAGAGAAGGTTTAATGAATCACAGATAAAACTCTTCAAGCAGTTAAGGACAAATGAGAAGCAAAGCAAGAAGTGACATAAATAGAATCACCCTGAATGCAACTGTTCAATGACTTGTGTGCAGGGATAAGGAGAACTATGATATTAATCTATGAAGAGAAATAGAAAGTGACAACAAAAGAAAATTAAAAGACCTCTTCCACAAGATCTGAGAAATCAAGAGTGGGGATGCTCCAATGAAGTAGACTCAAGTCAGTTGACTCAGGCTCAAGTTGGACTTAAATCACTTTAGTGACTTGACTTGGACTTGACTTGGCAATATATGACACACTGACTTGACTTGGCTAGTGACTTGTATATTTGTAATGACTGATATGCCGCCCTTGGTTCAGTAACATAACACATTCATCCAGAAACACTTTCATCTCTTTTTGCCCACTGGTCATGTGATGATCTGTCTCAAATCCAAAACCTGGGCCATTTCTCAGAGGGGAACAGCAAACATGTTAGTCAACAGGCTTGAGGCAAGGTTGGGGTCTGCTCTGCAGCCTATCCCCAGTGAATATTGGACGAGCCTTCTGAAACTTTTTTTAACAGCAGTAGGCAAGACTCAATCCCAAAACAAAGGGAAAGATCCTTTCTTCTAAAGCTTTTGAAGCTTCATTAATAGGAAGTAGAAGGATCTTATTTCCCACTTCAGAAACTGGCTCCCAGACTTGACACTTGACTTGAAAGTATCTTGCAAGGATTTGAGACTTGCTTTGAAACTTGAAGGTAGAGATTTGAGACTTCACTTGAGACTTGGAGTAAAAGACTTAACTACTTCACTGGAGTGCTCTATGACCAGCAGGGGAACACATTACATGACCAAGTAGAAATAAAAAAGATAATGGAAACAGTACATGGAATAACTGTATAAAAGAGATGAAAGGTTGTCATTCATTCAAGGAAGAACTACATGAAGATGAAAATTGACTCATTCAAAATGTGGTGCTGGAGAAAAAAATCTATGGATACTATGGACTGCTAAAAAGACAAATGAATGGGTCATACAGTAAATCAAGCCTGAGCTCTCCCTAGAAACCAGCATGACCAAACCTCCCAGTTGGTATGAGGCCATCATACTTTGACCATATCATAAGAGGACATGACTCACTAGAAAAGGCACCAATGCTTGGTAAGGTAGAAGACAGTAGGAAAAGAGGAAGACTACATTACAGACGTATGGACTGAATCAAGGCAGATAGATCCCTGAAGCTGCAAAAACTGAGCAGGATGGTTGATGATAGGGTGACTTGGAGGTCTCTTACTGTAGGGTCACCATAAGTCAATGTCAACTGGACAGCAGTTTAACAACAACAAACTAGAAATGTCTATTGAAAAGCAAAATTAAATGGAGCTTATATTCAAGTAAGGTGGTATAAGGATTGCAGTCTTGCTGTCTGTTTAGAATATAACTCAATGCTTTATAAAATAACAATGGGTTAGAACAAGATTTAAATGTGTGTGATTAGACGACTCTCCCATCTACAGCAACCTTGCCGGTCCCCTGAAAATTGGGGAAACGGGAGAAAGAGGAACTGCAGGAATGCAGGGTATGGGTCAGGGGAGCATATTCCCCAAACTGGGTAGAGGCACCATAAATCCTTTTTGTCCACAGAACATAGATTTAGATTCAGCAAATGCAGAAAATTCCACTTTTCCTGCCTGCAGAACCAAAAAGACTTTTCCAAATAGATTTTCCAAAATTAAAAAAGGCAAAAAACCAGAGAAACAGAATAAGCTTTCTCACATATGGTAAAGTTCCCATGCCTCAAGAACTCCTATATTCTCCTAGCTGCTGTATGGGAATCTATATTTTTTTTCTAATTTGTGCTTCACACCTTAAATCAAATGCACAACAAATGCTCTTTAATGGGGCTTTTGTCATAATATGCAGCTTTCTTAACAGTAATTTCACATTCACTTAGGATTCCAACTGTAGATATGTTGAATGAATTCAAAATTTCCTGAGAGCAGCTGCATGAGTTGGCACCTTAGCTATTGCCAAGGTAACATTTGAAACCACCCTTCATCTTATATAATGCAGAGGAGGGAAATGCAATGAGTTGGAAAGCTACCTGTGAGTAACTGGAAAGTACACATCATTCTTGACAGCTAGCTCCTGCAAAGACACAGGTGTTTCTGCCTGCTTGGCTACAAAGAAAGTTGGCATGGGGGCCTGACTCTGAGGCTGAAAGCTAGACTAGCTTGATCTCACACAGGAAGATTACAGTGGCCATTTCTGCACTAGAGTGTTATAGTGCTATGATTCCACTTTCAACATCCTATGGAATCCTGGGGAAACTGCAAACCCCAGGATTCCATAGGATGTTGAAAGTGGAATCATAGCACTATAACACTCTAGTGCAGAAATGGCCAGTCATTGCAGAGCTGTGACAAGCATGCTAGGTCACCTCAAGTGCAATCACATCCTCCAGATATGCCAACTAGGGGGATCTGGGATATAGCAAAACTCCTCAAAGAGAGCCAGTATGGTGTAGTACTTTGAGTGTTGTACTAGGAATTTGATAACCTGGATTTGAATCCCTGCTCAGCCATGGAAACCCACTGGGTGATCCTGGACAAGTCACATTATCCCAACCTTAGAGGAAAGCAATGACAAATTTGTGCACAGAAATCTTGCCACAGAAACCCTAGGAAAATCAGTCAGAGTCAGTGTGAAGGCACATAATAACTGTAGGAAGTCCTGGTATTCCACTGTATCTTGTGATAGATACATCGCTACTGTGGGAGATCTGCAAGCACAACATGAAATATAAATACTGGAGTGACTCTGATCTCCCCATGATGGAGCATAGGTGTCAGTCATAAGGATGCTTCATACTAACAATGCCTGAAACCTTGATGGGCAGAGTGGGGTTGAATGCAATGGTCATGACCCCACCTTTCTGGCCAAACAAGACTATACTTTGTGTAAAGTGCCCATATACAAAGGAAGGAATCTGGATTGAGTCCTCTTTCCTTTCCATAGGAAAGTGGTACAGATGACAGGACCTTCTCCATGCCCTATTCCAAGCAGATCTCAGGGGAAGTGAATGCCAGGGGCCACAGCAGTGCCAAGGCACATGACTGGTTGGCATACAACAGCAAAAGGCTTGCAGGGAGAAGGCCCAGAAGAACAGCCATTCACGTAGCCATCAAAGTCATAGAAACTGCTAAATTCCACAGTGGGTTGACTCAGTTGTGCTTTCGGGGACTCTTTTCTTTTTGGGCTATTCGCTTTGCTTATGCACAGAGGAATGATCTCTCCCAGCCTTTCCAGGTGGGAGAAGATATCCAGGATTTGAATTAGGGACCTCCTGCATGTGAAACTTGAGCTCTTCCACAGTGTTGGGACTCCTAGTGAAAGCAGTGTGGCCCGGGGGGGAGGAGCCAACTACGATGGCAGAGAGAGGCTAAATATTCGACTCCCGGAACAGATGATTATAAAATAATTCCAGAAGCCTTTTTCAAAACAAAGAAAGAATGTGAGTAATTAATTGAATAATGTGGGAAAGAATGTAAGATAAGATAGTGGATTGGTTTCGATTCTTCTCCAACTGGAGGGAAAATAAAAGACTCTGTTTAAACTGCAAATAACTGTTGAAACGGACCGAAAGCAAAACAGTTTTTTTTTCCCCCTTTGTGGTCCTTGAGATATATGCCGCCTAAAAAAAAGGTCTATAAACACCCTGTTTGGAAGCGACCTACAGCAACAGATAAAACATATAATCGTCTAGTTAGAGATTTTGAAAATATAAACTTAAACTTTAACGGAGACGAAAAAGTCATTAAAATGGCGGCGAAGAAAGCTGCGAACGGAGCTAATGAAGAGATAAAAACGTTTATATACAAGCTTATTACAGAGTCTAATCAAGCTCTTGTTACTATAATAACATCTAATATAAGGGCAGAAATGGGGCAATTGCAGGAAAAAATCTCACAGGAGTTAAAAGCATTGGACCTTAAAGTGGATGATATAAAAAAAACCCAAGGGAATCAGCAGACCAGACTAGCAGAACATGATGGCAGGATTTCTTTGTTAGAGAGACAAATTATCCAGCTCCAAGACCAGAACAGAAGAAACAATGTGAGGATTCGTGGACTCTCAGAGCAGCCACAACAAAGTCAAAAATCCTTGAAAGAGGAAGTTTTAAAATGGCTAAAAAGCATTGTTCCTGAGATTTTATGGGAAGATCATGACATAGAGAGAATTCATCGTGTGTCAGCTGCAAAAAGAGGAATAATTCCCAGAGATATTATAATGAGAATTGCGAATTTCAACAAGAAAGATGATTTGATGAGAGCTGTTAGAAAGAATCCAGGAATATTGAAGTATCGAGATAACACAGTGGAAATTTATAATGACTTATGCCGCGAAACAATAAATTGGAGAAGGGAAATGAAACCCTGCATCATAGTTCTACAGAGAGTTGGGATAAGATACAGTTGGGGATATCCCATCTTTCTGAAATTTCAATATGCTGGCAAATACCACAGAATAAATTCTCTTGAACAAGGATTGCAACTCCTGAAAGAACTGAAACTGATCCAGCAAGAGGAAAAGGAAGAAGAAGGAGCAGCGGGAGGAGCAACTGAGGAAGGAGTAGTGGGAGGAGTAACTGAAGAAGGAGCAGCGGGAGGAGCAACAGGAGGAGCAAAGAAGAAGACTTCGGGAGATAAACGAAAGGACAGAGGCTGAGGAGGACTGGAAGAAACAATATGATATAACAGAAGAAGAAGAAAGAGAACTTCATAGAGTAGGAGAAGGGTAGATGACTACTGAGTAAAATATATTCTTATAGATTATAAATGCATAGAGATAGATTTATATATATATAAAGCAAGAGGGTAGAGAGAGGGAAGGGAGGGGGAAGAGAGGGAAAAAAATATGGGAAAGAAAATAAATCGGGAGAGGGTATTGGTCTCTATGCCGGGAGTTGGCATACCTTCACACACACCCCCCAGGACCATGGCTGGTCGTTTCCAAGGCAGAAGCGCTTTGGAGGAAGAGGGGGGGACAAATGTTTGTGTGGGGAGGGGAGGGCGGGGAAGGGGGAGGGGAGTGGGAGGGGGGAAGGGAAGGGGAAGGGGAGCACCATCACATTAAAGAGCCAATGGGGAGTGGGATTAGAAAATTCAAAATATGAAAAATGGAGAATAGATTGAGAATATCAACATTGAATGTGAAAGGTTTGGGGTCAATAATAAAGAGAAAAAGGATAGAATCGATATTAAAAAAAGATAAGGCCGATATAATTTTTTTACAAGAAACACATGGGAAAAGAGATAAAAAAAATGAGCTTAGATTGAACTGGGTAGCTATTTATGAGGAAGCATTTGGTACATCCAAATCAAGAGGAGTTGCAATAATAATTTCCAAAAGATGCAATTTCATTGTAACAAGTGTGGAGTTAGACGAAAAAGGTAGATATGTAATTATACAAGGTGAAATAGATGGAGAAACATATGTCATAATGAATATTTACGCACCTAATGAGAAGCAAAAAGAGTTTTATGAAGAAATATTTAATAAGATCAAAAAAATGAAAGGAGATTATACAATAATCGCAGGTGATTTTAATATGGTGATGGATAGATGGAAAGATAAATCAGATCCATCAATTAGAGATAGATATAATAATATAACAATTTTGAATAAATTAGTGAGTAGAAATGAACTGATAGATGTTTGGAGGCTAATAAAGGGTGAAGAAAAGAAATATACGTATTATTCATCAGTTCATAAAAATTACTCAAGAATAGATTATATTTTTGTTTCAAAGAATATGATACCTAGATTAATAAGTACAGAAATTGAAACAATAAAAGTGACAGATCATGCTCTGATGAACTTGGATATAGCTATGAAAAGGAATTATAGAGAAGCAAAAAGGTGGAGACTGGATACTAAGTTATTTAATTATAAGGAGATAGTAAATAAAATAGAGAAGGAGTGGCAAGAAATTTGGGATATAAACAATAAGGAAGTAACACAAGATGTATTGTGGGATACAATGAAGGCAGTGGTAAGAGGATTATGCATTAAAGAATCAAGCAAATTAAAGAGACAATTAGGAGAAAAAAAATTAAAATTAGAAAAAGAAATAAAGGAACTAGAGAATGATTATATAATAGATAGAACTAAACAGAAATTAATAATATTACAAGCAAAAAGAGATGAATTAGAAAAGATAGAAATGGACGAAGTTCAGAAAAATCTAATATACTTGGAAAGGGAATATTTTGAATATAGTAATAAAAATTCTAAAATGCTGGCTAAATCAGTACAATCAAAAAAAACTAGAAATATGATTGGCGTAGTTAAAGATAAATTTGGTAAAGAAAAAAGGTTGATGAAAGAGAAATTAAAAATATTTGAGGAATTTTTTCAAAGAATTGTATTCAGCAGAAGATAAATCTTTAGAGAACATAGAGGAGTATATTAATAAAAATTGGAAAGTAAGACTAACAGAACAAGATAAAGGATTGATGGAAGAAATGATATCAGAAGAGGAAATAGAAGAAGTAATAAATAATTTAAAAGGAGGAAAATCACCAGGATTGGATGGACTAGGTCCAGAATATTATAAAACATTTAAAAAAGGTTTAATTCCTAAACTAAAAGTGTTATATAATAGTATATTGAGGGGTGAAAAAATTCCATTATCATGGAAGCAGTCACTAATAATATTAATTTTAAAACCAAATAAGGATCCTATGGATCCAGGTTCTTATAGACCAATATCTTTAATAAATCAAGATGCAAAAATTTGACAGCAATAATGGCGAAGAGGTTAAATAAATTTATTTATAAGTATATACATAAAGATCAATGTGGTTTTATTCAAGGAAGACAGATGGCAAATTTAATAGGGAAAACGATAAATAAAATAAATATAATGGACAGAGATAAACAAAAAGCTGGAATTTTAGCCCTAGATATATTTAAAGCCTTTGATTGTGTGGAATGGCCGGCATTAAAAACAATTTTAAATAAAATAGGATTAGGAGAGAGATTTAAAGGGTTAATAAATCAATTGTATTCACATAATACATCTGTAGTGATGGTAAATGATGGATTTACAGAACAGATTCAAATAACAAGGAACGAGACAAGGATGTCCATTATCTCCAGTTTTATTTGCAATAGTTATAGAAATGTTAGCGAATGTGATAAGAAATGATGAGAATTTGGAAGGAATTGGAGTTAAGGAAAAAAATAAAATAAGCTTATTTGCAGATGACACATTGTTGACAATTAAGGATCCAATTGAAAAGATAGATAGGATAGATAAACATTTAATAGAGTTTGGGGAGAAGACGGGATTAGAAATAAATTGGGCCAAATCAGAAATAATGTTATTTAATTATACTAAAGAAGAAGTACAAAAATTTATAAGTAGTAAAAGAGGATTTCTTAAAATAAAAGAATCAATTAAATATTTAGGAATAGAGATTACAAAAAATTTACAAGAATTACAGGAAAAAAATTTCAAGAAATTAAGATTAGAAACAAAAAGGAAATTAGAGGACTACAAAAATATAAAGCTATCGTGGTTTGGTAGAATAGCAGTGGTAAAAATGAAAATTTTACCTAAAATTAACTTTTTGTTTAGAATGTTACCAATAAAAATATCAGAGGAAGAATTAAAGGAGTGGCAAAAGATATTAAATAATTTTTGTAATGGAAATAAAAGAAACGAGGATTAACAAGAAATATTGGTATAAAAGTCAAAAAGAAGGTGGCCTGGGACTTCCAAATTTAAAATGGTATTATTATGCAAATCAATTGAGATATATCATAGAGGGGGTTTCAGGAAAGGGTGATTTAGATTGGTTAGAGATAGAAGATATGAATATTGAGACAAAATTAGAAAATATATTTTTTAGGAATTTTTCAAAGAAAGAAATGGAGAAGATAGAAAATCCTTTTATAAAAAATATAATAGAAATATGGAAAAAAAATAAAAGAAAATTATTACCGAATATATCAATATTAACTCCGATAGTGATGATGGAAAAATTTCCAATAAATTTAAGAGAAATAATAGAGAAAGAAATAAAAAAACAAAAAATTTATAGATTAAAAGATTGGATGAAAATAATGATGAATAAAGATAGAATGAAAGAGAGATTGCAGGAAACTAAAATATCCTGGTTAAATTATATACAATTAGAGCAATGGACAAAGAGTATGAAAAGATATGTTAAGGATTTTAAAGACTATACTAAATTTGAACAAATTATTATTCAAAGAGAAAATATGCAAGAAAATGAAATACTAAAAGGTATTACAAGTGAAATATATAAAATATTAGCAAAAGAACAAGAAGAGGATTTTCTTAGAAAAATGTGGGAGGAAGAGATAGTACAAAATATAGATATACAAGAATGGAGAAAAATTTGGAAACAACGTCATTTAAAAAAATTATCAATAAGAATAAAAGAGAATTATTATAAATTAGTGTGGAAATGGTACTTGACTCCAGTGAAATTAAATCAAATAGATGAGAAATATTCAAGATTATGTTGGAGAGGATGTCAAGAAATTGGTACATATATGCATATGTGGTGGAATTGCAATAAGATAATGGAGTTTTGGCAAAAGGTTTTTAAAGAGATAAAAGAGATTATAGGAGCAGATATACCAGTATGTCCAAATATTGCATTGTTGTCTATATATGATAAGGTTGAATGTACTCAAGTAAAGAAAGAATTAATAACAAATTTGTTAACTGCAGCGAGATTAATAATAGCAAAAAAATGGAAAGCAAATGAAAAATTTCAAATAGAGGAATGGTATAACGAAGTGTGGAAAATTGCAATTAATGATAAACTAACATGTAGAATTAGGTTTATGAAAGGTTTGGTTAAAGGGAATGATTTTGAAGAAATTTGGAAAATATTTTTGGATAAAGTTCTGAAAAGAGATAGTAATACTACCCTGTCAAAAGAAGAATGGCAATTTTGGAAAGTGGATTAAATAAAAAGTTGGCTCTGGGGGGTGGGTATTTTTTAGTTTTAGTTTTGTTTTTCTTTTATGTTGTATATTTTGTAATTCTTAGTAGGTGTGTGTGTCAAACTTGTGATTTATAGATTTAAATGGATAAGTGATGTTAATGTTTTTTTAAAAAAAAAAGTTAAAAGAATTAACAATAGAAATAGATTAAAGGGGATGTGAAAAATATTGAATTAAATGTGAAATTATAACAGTTGAACAGATTTATAAATTTAAGGGTAAAGGTGCAAAATAACAATGAAAGTTAGTATTGCTTAAGAGAAGAGAAAAAAAGAAAAAGAAAAAAAAATTTTTTTTAATTCACTATTATGTATATCACATGGTGTTTAATTTTTTTTTCTTGTTTTGTATTTGTGATTCAGTTATATAAATAATAAAAAAAAATTATAAAAAAAAAAAAGAAAGCAGTGTGGCCCTGTGTAGCTAAACTGGATCAGCAGAATTCACATGGCTCATAGAATCATAGAATCATAGAAATGTAGAGTTGGAAGAGACCCCAGGGGCCATCCAGTCCAACCCCCTGCCATGCAGGAACACCCTCAAAGCACTCCCGACAGATGGCCATCAAGCCTCTGCTTAAAAACCTCCAAGGAAGGAGACTCCACTACACTCCGAGGCAGCAGATTCCACTGCCGGACAGCCCTGACTGTCAGGAAGTTCTTCCTGAGGTTCAGGTGGAATCTCCTTTCCTGCAGCTTGAATCCAGTGCTCCTTGTTCTGGTCTCTGGAGCAGCAGAAAACAAGCCCTCTCCCTCCTCTACGTGGCATCCCTTCAGATATTTAAACATGGCTATCATGTCCCCTCTTAACTTTCTCTTCTGCAGACTAAACATACCCAGCTCTCTAAGTCTATCCTCATAGGGCATGGCTTCCAGGCCTCTCGCCATTTTGGTCGCCCTCCTCTGGACTTGCTCCAGCTTGTCAATATCCTTCTTGAGTTGGGGTGCCCAGAACTGGACACAGTATTCAAGATGGGGTCTCACCAAAGCAGAGTAGAGTGGTACCAGTACCTCTCTCGATCTAGACACCATACTCCTATTGATACAGCCGAGAATTGCATTGGCTTTCTTGGCTGCCGCATCACACTGCTGACTCATGTTCAGCTTGTGATCTATGAAGACTCCTAGATCCCTTTCACACATACTGCTATCCAGCCATGTGTCCCCCATCCTATATTTCTGTATTCCATTTTTTCTACCTAAGTGTAGGACTTTACACCTCTCTCTGTTGAATTTCATTTTTTTAACCTCGGTCCAGCTCTCCAATCTATCCAGGTCATTTTGAATTTTGATCCTGTCCTCTGGTGTATTAGCAACCCCTCCCAATTTGGTATCATCTGCAAATTTGATGAGCATGCCCTCTGTTCCTTCATCCAAGTCATTGATAAAAATATTGAACAGCACTGGGCCCAGGACAGAACCCTGTGGCACCCCACTAGTCACTTCTCTCCAGGATGAAAAACAGCCATTCGTGATCACCCTTTGGGTTCGGTTGGTCAACCAATTACAAATCCAACTAACAGTAGCCCTGTCCAGCCCACATTTTACTAGCTTCATTGCAAGAATGTCATGGGGAACTTTGTCGAAGGCCTTACTGAAATCGAGATATGCTACATCCACAGCATTCCCTTCATCTATCAAGCTAGTAACTCTATCATAAAAAGAGATAAGATTAGTCTGGCATGACTTATTTTTGAGAAATCCATGTTGACTTCTCGTGATTACCGCGTTGCTTTCTAAATGATTAGAAACTGACTGCTTAATGATCTGCTCCAGGATCTTTCCGGGTACTGATGTCAGACTGACTGGGCGATAATTATTTGGGTCCTCTTTTTTCCCTTCTTGAAGATGGGGATAACATTTGCTCTCTTCCAGTCTGCTGGAACTTCTCCTGTCCTCCAAGATTTCTCAAAAATTATAGCAAGCGGTTCCGAAATGACCTCTGCCAGCTCTTTTAATATCCTAGGATGCAATTCATCTGGCCCTGGAGACTTGAATTCATCCAGTGTGGCCAGGTATTCCTGTACCATGGCCAGGTATTCCTGTACTCATGATGCATCTATCCCCTATTTGCTCCTTGACTGCTTGGGAGAATTGCCCAATTTCCATCTCTGATGGGGACATTATCACTGTACAGTATATTTCCAATTCTTGTGATTCAGCACTGTTGTTATAAATGCTGGAGGTGTAGATTGTGGTAATGTTCCATTTGGTTCTTTTAAAAGTGGTGTCCTCCTCTCTGACGTTTGTGCAGAGAGTACAGTGCAACTGGCTATGTTTTGCTGATAGGGCAGCAATATAAGTGGCCTGCTGGAGCAGCACAAGTGTAAGCCTGAAAGATTTATGGGCTATGACATTGATTGACTGACAACCAAAAAACGAAGAGTAAACATTAACAGTAAGAGTAAAGTCTGAATTTCTCTAAAGCCTATCTAGCAACTAGGTACACATGTAAATTTGCTTTTTTGTTGTTGTTGTTGTTGTTGTTGTGTGCCTTGAAGTCCTTTCCAACTTATGGTGACCCTAAAGTGAACCTATCATGAGTTTTTCTAGGGCTAAGAGTGTGTGACACACCCAAGGTCACCCAGTGGGTTTCCGTGGCCAAGTGGTCTCCAGAATTGTGATCTGATGCTCAAACTGCTTCATCATCCATTAAATGTCTTCACAATGTTGCTTTTAATTACAGAAGAAATCCTCTATATTTATTTGTGGGAGGGGCAAAGATTATGTGCCTATGAAAACATTCCCTTAAAGAGAACAGCAATATAATCAGTAAGACAATAACCATAAGATATAAATGTCCAAAAGTCTTCCTTTCAGTATTGACTGGGGGGTTGGGTTGGACACAGGATTGGCTTGAGGAATTTAAATACTGGGAGTGATTTTAATTTCCATGATGAGACATCATATACCGCAATGAGTGCCATGGGATATGGAGTGCTCTAAATACAGTATATTTATCTCATCATTTAAGGACACTTGCCTTCATATTGTGAAATTTATATGCAAATGTGCATTCACACACACCTATCTGGATTATCATTGGTCTTCCACATTTGTAAAGAAGGTATTAGAAGGCATGAAAGAGCAAGAGCAGATTTTTATGTGAGTTGTATGTAGGAAGTCTGAAATGATTAAAAGCCTAATGCTTTGAATAAACAGAAAGGTTTTTTCCATTTTAAATGCTACAATTTTGACAGGGAATTGAGAATTTATTCTGATAGAACTATGCAAGATTGTTGAAACAGCTTTGCATATACCATGAGAGCTTCCCAGAACATTTCTGCAGCTTTCGTTCAAAAATTATTGCTGTTATGCTGTTAGATGTTATGTTGTTAAAGCTAAGTAAGTTTGATTATCTGAATGAGGGCTGCATGTAAGTTGCTTTGAATTTGCAGTATGAAATACAGCATAGCAATATCAATAGTGGCATAAGTCTTGATTGAACCTCCATCCAAAAAGCTAGTCACCTGCCGAACTCAGCTGAGTAACAAAGGATCAAAGTTGATATTAACATGAACAAGCCATTTTTATCTCCCACCGCAGGATTTCCTCAGCAAAATGTGCCATGGCAATTAGACTCATGAATTAAGCTTTCTTTCTTTCTTTCTTTCTTTCTTTCTTTCTTTCTTTCTTTCTTTCTTTTTTTTGGGCCCCCCAATGACCAATCACAAATCAAAGGATGGTGTATGCAAAGTACGTAGATGATAAAAATCACATATTGCATTGTGAATTTCCTTACTTGCTCATTGCAGTGCATGAGGGAGTACCCTCCCCAGGCCAAGTCTGCCCGAGAATGTTAGCCAACCAAACAATTGCAACCTCAGGCCAAGAGGACTGAATGTAGTCCATATCATGGATAGCCTGCAATATCAGGGCCTTGACCTTCTACAAACCCAAATTGCTGCTCCCAGGATGGATGACCAGCACCTCAGGTGGAGGTTCCCAGTTGTTCCCCAAACAATAACAGCAGCAGGCTGTGCCAGTGAAGGACTCTCCTGCCTTGCTACTTGACCTTGATCTGGTCTGCCAAGCCCAAGTGTGATCCAAATGGGCCATTCCAGGCCTAATGCTCTGGCCACTATACAAACCTATGGCCATGTAGCAGGACTCACTGCTTCCTCAGCAAAAGGCTAGAATCTGTGAGATAAACAGCACACAGGAAAACTGTTAGAATGGTAGTGGTCTAATGCACTGTGGAAAAACTGTTGACCTCCAACATCCAATCCACTGAAATGATTTGGATCCCATGCCAAACGTGGCTGCCGTAGAGGCTGCACCAATGCGAAACAAATGCATTCCAAACTTAACTCCCTATAGTCCCAGAGTGGAGAGGGCCTTGGACGTGACAGTCCAGAATTGATCTTTGGTGAGAGATGACAAATTGGTGCAGTGGAAAAGGGGGCTGTTATGACTGCTCTGTAACAGCAGGTACTCCCTTAGAGCCTTGACAGGATGTAAGGCAGGATCAGTACAAAACTGTAAGTTTATATTTGCATGCACACCCTTTAGATCAGTTTTTGAACTGCACACAGAAAATTGCACCTGTTGTGGGCCCAGTACCAAATCTCAGATTCTAATGCCTTGCTTGATTTGTCACCTTTCCCTAATACCACCAATTCATTAACCCTGAAAGCACCCAAAAAATGCAATGAGGAAAGTAGCATGAAATAAGTTTTTGTACAGGGAGGTACAGATATTCCCCAAATGGAATTCCTCCATAAGGTTCACAAACTCTTCCATGAGAAGAGAGCACCAATCTGAACCAAAATCTCCTATGAAATGGAGATTATCCAGATAATGGAGAACTCCTCTCAAACCTGTCTTAAATTTAATGGACCACTCCAGAAAAGTGCTGACAGTCTCAAACACAATGCATGAAACTGAACAATCCATAGGGACATCCACTCCACATAAAACACACTGTCAAAAGAAAACCCCAGCAACTCAAAGACCTCTGGGTAGACTGGTAGAATGAGAAAGGCAGACAATGCTGCAGTTTGCCAATTCAGCCCTGACCTGTGCTTTGTAACTACCCTAACTGCCTCATCAAGGGAACAACTCTGGAGGAATGGGTCTTTTGGGGGACAATTCCTAGAGGGAACACTCTTAGGTTAGGGAGAGAAGGGGAATGGTAAGGACCAGCCACCCTGACATCAGCCACCTTTCTATTGATTTTTTTTCACTAACCACATGTTCCAAACCAATAACCAACTTCAAATTTTTAGACTTGAAAGGCCAGTATTTTGCTTGGATTCTCTTTTTTGCTCTTTTTGAAGACAGGGACAACATTCTCCTCCTCAAATCTACTGGGACCTCTCCTGTCCTTCAAGAATTCTCAAAGAATTCTCAAATTCTCAGTGGCTCTGAGATTACATTTGCAAGTTCCTTTAAGTGCTGACCTGGGAGTCTCATCTTCTGGCACTAACACTTGTTTCATTTTAGATTGTCTCATCATAGAGTTTTCAAGGTAAAAGACACTCAAAGGGGGTTTACCATGCCTCCTTCTGCACAGTACAAGTGTTAGCTATGGTGCCACTGCCATTTTCTCTGAGAGATCCTCCACCAGGGTCATCCCTCACTATGGCTGCTGCCCAATAGATGTTTGGTACATTTGGTCAAGCTCCTCAACCAAAGTATGTCTGACATGGGAGACCCTACCAGCAGCATTGCTACTGTCTTGCCTTACAGAAGCACATAAATCCACCATCATGGAAAGGTAGTGCCATGGTGATCACTAGCATATTTACACAGCTGGATCCCACACACAACAAATAGCATTAATGGGTACCACAGCCTCAAGCTCACCACTTGTATAGGAGTCAATTAGCACTCTACCCAACTTGTCAAAAGTGAAAGAAAATGATGTATATGTGCTTGCAGAGTAATTGACTGCACTAGGGAGCACACTTAAACTATCTCTGCTTTTTAATGCAGGCATACAGTCATAACAGGATTCTGGCCAAAGTTGGCCTCTTGCCTCACAAAAGCATGAAATCCTTCTACCATAGAAAGGTAGTGCCATGTTGAGTTACTATCTCTGTACTATGATTTATTTTATTTTCACCAGTTAGAGCACTGTTTTCCTTTTGGGAAAATATTCAGCCTTTTCACTGTCCCCTGTTAACATTTCACCATCTTCTGCATCTGCTACATAGTGACCCTATCACTTCCTTGTTTTTTCTCTCGATTCTTTGCACCAGACATAGCCAAAACCCTCTTTCTATTATTTCCCCCCTGTTTTGCCTGAGCTCATTCTGAGGGTCAACTTTTCTGACTTTCCCCCTTAGAAATATTGGCTATTTGTTTGTGAGTGACTTTTTTTTTTTTTGGTGGTGGTGGTGGTGGTGGTGGTGGTGGCGGCGGCGGCAGCTCATAAGGAGGTTAGTGTTGTTTTGCTTCCCTTTAGCTTTTCCTCCAAGTCTCTCAACCTGTTTTCCAGCTGTATGCCATGGATCTCCTCAAAGGGGTACACATCCTTGGCATATAATGCAATGTCTCCTCCTTTCTTCTTTGGTCTATTTCTCTGGGATAGGTTAGACCCTTCCATTACTACGCTCCAGTCATGAAAGTTTATCTCAGCAGGTTTCAGTGATTGCTATTAAATCATATTCTCCTTCCTGTGTTACAATTTCAAGTTCATCTTGTTTATTTTCCATACTCTGTGCATTAGTGTAGAGACATCTAAGAACACGGATCATTCTCTCCAGCTGGTTCCCTGTTGTTTTTTTACTGCCCACTGTTGGACTCTTGTACTATTGGCCCAAGAAGAAGAGGGACAAGCTTCAGATCTTATAGTACCAAATTCAGCGATTCTCTGGGACCTGCACTGACTACTCCTTCCCATAGAACCATGGTTCCAGACATAGTTTGGGAAACTTTGCAAGGAGGAGGAGGAGAGAGTGAAGGTGGTCAGATCAGGCAAACCAGCTGTGGGCTTCATAGGATCTTGTTTTCAAAGCAGTTCACTCACCCTAAGATTCTTCACCTCACTCTGAAACATAAAGGAAAACAGTCAGGCCAGACGTCTCTTAGTGCCTGCAAAATTAGCCTATTCTACCACATAAAATAGCAATTTAGATTGTGCTTTGCACTAATGTAGACAGTGGAAAAATGTGAGGCCTGTTAGATGAAAGAGTTTCAATGGCCTCCCTCACACTCCCAAATTACACATATAAACAAACTTGTTCATATTTGGAATCCCTGCCTGTAGGTCATGAACCTGCTAGTCCAATGCAACTGCATCATGCACTACATTTCCCCCCCAAAAGTCTCCAACTCCCTCCCTCTGAAGTTTGCCAAAGTTTCATGAAAATGTTAAGGATGTTGGCAGAAGTGTAAAAATCAAATCTGATCAAAATAAGTTCATAAATATGCATTTTAGAGCAAGATGTATAGAAATCTGCAGTGTCAATTCAGTAGGTACCCAAAATTGTTGAAGTGGGTCCACCACCTTGCTACCATGTTGGTCCCATTAGGATTAGATAACAACACACCAAGTTCAGTGATTGTATGATCAGGAACGCACTTTACAGTATAGTTAATTAAATACTACCATCTAGTGGACAAGAAAAACAAAGTACACAAACCAGCAATAAGCATCAATAAGGATAAGACAACAAAACTGATAGGAGTGAACATTTCTCTCCACACAGACAACTAGCACAAATTACACCAAATTCAGTCCCCATGACTTATGAAGCCAGCTGGAAGGCATTTTTTTCTAGCACTTTCACAGCATCCCAAGTCCATCACTGACATACCTTAACCCCTTCCATGTCATTATGTTTAGCATGTTTTCCTCTTCAACCAGCATCTCTCTCCACTTCCAGTCTCTTCTTTTGTGTGGCCTGTGTGGGAGTTGCCAACACTTTGTCACAGGGAAACGTATAGTTATTCCTGCTTCTGAACACAATTACAGGAAGGGCAAGGATTGAGCAATCAGTTTGCATTGCTTCAAATACATGTCAATAATCTTGGGCCACAGCAAATGAAACTCACCAAATAAAATCTGACACAGTCACAGACATTGTCATCAAAGTTGTGAATAACTGCATTGTGGGTGCTTCCAAAGGACAGCTGGCTTAGCAGAAGGGATAGAAACCTTCAGTCCTAATGCCAGTCCACAGAACTCCCTCATCCAGCTTCTGGTGGATCCTGCAGTGCTTCCCAACTCTCATCTCCTTCCTGAAAATCCTAACTGCCTGGAGTATAGAAATTCTGCTATGCATATTCTCAACTCAGAGGATTCACATGGAAGATTCACTCTACAATCTTGCTGGAGATGGGATATCAGAAAGATTTTCCTACTCACTATTCACCATGTCAATTAAAATAGTAAGTAGTGTGCTAAAAAGGACTCCCCTCTTATCTCTGATTAGTATTCTTAACTTTGCCTGAATTGTATCCAACAGAAGTCAACTGTACCTTACAGAGAAGTGTAGGGCCAACACTGCCCCGGTCCCAATATATGAAACATTAAAACACTGTGTTGCTTTTGTTTTGGAGAAATATCAGCTATTAAGGAATCACAGACTGTTAAGAGCTGGAATGGAAAGTAACTTTATTAGTAATTGATTTTCATCATCTCATAAACAAAAATAAAAATATACAAAATAAGTACAAAACATTTATGTCAAAGTTCATCATAATGCACATATTTTGACATCTGATATTTAATTGTGTAGATATTTGTTTTATGAAATATTAACACTGCTTTTTAGTATTTCAAACATTAAATTAATTGTATGCTGAACAGATATTTAGATTTATGCATATGATGGAGACACTTTTGAGAGTCCCATTGGTATATGTGTTTAATTTTCTTCTCTTGAAGTCATTGAGAGTTAAAAGTGATTAAGCCATAATCCTGTATCTCCTTCTGTGTAAGTAAGCCTCACCATATTCCTAAGCCTCATCATATTTCTAAGCCAACATGTATAGGATTGTGTGATTAACGTAGCTGAACCGTGCCATACAGTTTTCACTGGGTACAACAGAGCTCAAAGAACTCAGAGAAAACTGCAATATAAGTTAATATCTGGAATTATTTTATAGTGAGCTTCAAATGGTTAGTCTGGGAGAGGTTCAGTCATGTTTATATTAAATAATGTTGCAATCCTATGCACATTTAGCTAGGAGTAAACACTTGTTACTCCGATGGAAAAACCCTATTTGATATTAAACATGATGCTGTGTGCCTGAGAAGTCGCCCGGATGGACACGTAGGCAGTCACAGTCGAAGGACCGAAAACCAGGTCAGGCCAGTAAAATCCCCAGTCATGTAGCCCCAGGAGACCTCAAAATGTATAAACCCACAATAAACAAAGGGTCTTCAGCCCCGAGATGCTGACTTAAGGGGATTGGCGTGTCTGCCCCAAGTTGAGCAAATATTCCATCAGGTGAGGACAATTTACATGAAGTCACACCACAAACTAACACAGCCGAAGATCCTGAGACTTTGGCAACACCTTGCAATCCCATCACACAAAGAAAATTACCATTGTGGAGCTTCATTATCGCTCCAACACCCATTGTTCTCCCTGGGAAAGGATTAGTCCACCAGGTACTTTTCCCCGTACAAATAGTCCCGATTTTTTAGCGTTTCTTCGGATCACTCCCGGTCATCCCAGCAGACCGTTTCTCTGTCCGTTGAATAATCCCCTCAGCCCTCTCCGTGCTGAGCCTCACTTCTCCACTGTTTTTCCCGAACCAAGAACTTCAGGAAAAGGTGCAGTATTACCCCAGCTACAATCCCTTCAATATTCCCCTATTCAGTTTCCTCTCTTTTGCTTCTTGCTAGGTCTTGAGTGAGTGTGTGAGTGATTGTGTTGGTGCGTGAGACTTTCATTCAATAAAATCATTTATTAGACTTTTTTGCTTGGTTTTTGGCTTGGCCTGACCCCATAAAAACTGGGTAAAAAGACCCCACTAGGTTACCCTGCCTCTCGCATTGCTCTTGCTTGTGCTCTGGCTAGTTTCCATCCCCCATCACGTGGAGCACATTGAGGTGTCCCCCAAGGGACCCCAGAAATCAGAGTAACACTCTACTGAGCTTAATGAGATACACCTCTGAGAAAACATGGCTAGAACTATGCTATGTAGACATACAAAATTAGGAAAAAAGCATGAATGCTTGCCTAATCTACTGAGGGAGTGGGACTGATGAGGTATGAAGTGTTCCACACAGTGAATGTCTTTATCATCTTCATTTTCCATTCTTTCAAATAATTGAAGTATCTATCTTGACAACTTCTCACCCATCCATAGTACTGTATTCATGAAGTTCATGTTTTGCAACTGACCTCAAAAAGGGAGGCTGCTGAATGCATCCGGTAGAAAATAGAAAAAGGCATTGCAAGGTTAACAACAATGATCCAAGGTTCAAATCCAAAAACCATTTCTTCCAATCCATTGTCATATTCAGGACGGCAGCCAAAAGCAGGTGGAATCCAAAGCTATGAAAAAGAATAAAAGTAAAAAATGAAAATGAATAAAATTGTCTCCATCTCCATGAGATAATACTGGAAAGAAATTTTAAAGTACCAAGATTTTAAAGTTCTATTAGGCGTAAGTTTTTATAGATTGCTGCCCACTCCATAGAATTCAATTTATAAATTTTCAGGTGTGATGGAAGGCTGGCCTGAAGAGGCAAGGCTCCTGAATCACCAGCTTATCAGGACAACCAGTTGCCAACTGCCTTGTCGTGCCCCCCCATCTCATCTCTGCCATGGAAGGAAAAAGAGGGGAGGAGAAAGAACTTGGCAGCAGTGATAGCCCTAGCAGCACATGCTGGCTATTCTTTCAAATGTCTTCTGAAACTCTGGAAGTTTTCCCAGTCCCTCTTCCCACAGTTGCCCCTACTTTCTTATCTCTCTGCAGCATGTGAGCAGGGCCACTAGAACTGCCTCTGCCACCTTCTCCTCTTCCTCCTTCCATAGCAGGAAGGGAGCAGGCAGAAGTGAGTGTGGTTGTGGGGTGGGGGCACCAACTCTGCAGAGTAGTCGTAACGGCTTCTCAGCAGTGGGAATGGTAGGCGGGAACTGCATTTTGATTTCTTGCATGTGTCTATGGCTATTTCCGCACGGGCTTAAAGAAACGGTGCAGAGCGTCCTCCAGGGAGGATGTCTGCACCTGGGAGCAAACTGGGTTGGACCTACTTAGTGTAGTTCCGCACCTCAGCCAGCTCCGGAACGACCCGAAGTGGTTGTCCAGCGTGCTTTTGAAAGACCGCTTGAAACAGGTCTTTCAAAAGCACGGAGCGCGCCATGCCGTGCCCACGCTCGTGCAGATTTTCAGGCTTGCGCCAGTGCGAGCCTGCAATCTGCCAGGGGCAGGCTTTAGGCTGGCGAGCTTCAGTGGTTGGTGGAGAGCCTCGACCAACCAGAAGCCGCCATTTTCGTCCCTGGAGCAGTGCGGAGCAGTGGCCACGTGCTGCTCCAGACCAGCCTGGACCCAAGCATGGAGCCAAGAAGTCCGATAAGTACCAGCACGGGGCGATTCCCTCGCCCCGTGTGGAAATGGCCTATGTGTTAGTCAGCAGCATGATCTCATTCTACATTTTCCTTTAGGTTTCCCAGCATACCCACCTCTTTTTACACATGAATGGCAACATTTTATTGGTTTGGGAGGAAGCACTGACACAAGACAACAAACTGCCCGCTCATGCTGGATCTGACAAAATTTTGCCCCAAAACAGTGACTAAAAACACAAATCATTTTCAGATGTCCTCTGTTGTGATATCTCTTTTTAAACATTCAAAGAAAATGAATCTTTCCTATATTATGTTAAAGGTCATGGAAATGTGAGTTAACAAAATTATGTGGCACATTTCAGGATAAGAAATTGAAGTGTGGCTTAAAAACATTTTTTTTTCAGATTTGTGTTCACTGCTGCAGTAAAAAAAACCCCACACCCTAAGAATATTTCAAACACATCACTTAGTTCAAATATAACTGATGTATTATCAAGTGAGTTTCAGTGAAGGATTTTCAACCAGTCCATCAGTTACTGTTCCATAACTATTTCATCTTTTTTCCTTCATGTTATTTCTTAGTATGTAAACATTGAAAAACTATAGAACAACACAGGAAGGCTACACATTCAAAAAAAATCTTGCCTGGGAATCCCATAAAATCCCATGAATTATGTTGCATGATGGTACAATAAAAGGCTTGTTTATAAACACCCAGCTTCCTCATGGAGTAAGCTTCAAGCGAATGGTGTTGTGAAGGCAAAGGGAGGCAGAACTGGTGTACAAAGTTGTCATCTTGTCAATTGCTCTCTGTAGCTCTGCCGTTAACAACAGCTTTATGTGTATGGAGGACTTTCACCTGCTAGATACCTGGAAATCAAATGGCAGTTAATGACACAAAAGACAATCAGAGGCTTTGGTTTGTTTGTGGCCCACTGGCCACTATACCTATTGAGTTAATGAGCATTATTTTTGCAAATTAACTTACTGAGAGATTACACAAGAACAAAAATGCAGCAATGTTCATCAGGATGCTTCTTTTGTTGTTGACAGGCAGGTTTCTGCTGTGAACTGAGAAATCAGAGGTAGAGGGAGTGACTGGAACGCTGGCTTCACTTTTTTCTTCATCTAAACAACCACTTTCACTGCTCTCAGGCACACTACTGTTTCCATTGAACAAGTGTGGTAACTTGCCATTGTCAATGCCACTAGTTCCATTATATATTTCTTTGTAGGAAGGTGCAGGGGACAGAGTGCTTCCATTGGATACCGTAACTATTCGAAGTGTTTTAATGTCTTCATTAACCTTTTCATGTTCACGGTGTATGGATTCAATTATGAATAGATTCTGAATGTATTTCTCAATTATAACAAGAATGGAATAGGGCAGATTGTACCACGTATATGCAGGGTGGGATTGTGCACAGATAATTGCAAGAATAGAGCCCCAGGAAAGGAGCCAAGATCCTGAGGCAGTTCCAACCAGTAAGTCTGCATCCAGTTTCCTAGCTGGATTTTTTGAAACATCCAGTGACTTATCTTCACATCTGTAAATCAGAAGAGCAACTATCCCAGCAGCACACATGAGTGTCAGTACGGTGATAGCATATAAATAAAACATCATAAGTGCTGATTCACTCTTTATTTTCGAACGCCCAATCTGAATCAAATAGACAACAACTATTGCTATTGTTGTAGCAAACACAGCTAGTCCTAAAATAGTGCCCATTGTTTTTCCTTGAAATTTAAATGGCATCTTGTGTTGGTGAAGGTGTTCAACTTTGCGTCCAATATTCTTCCATAGCACATAGAGCATTGTGGATGCTAAAATATGATACTCAATGTTGAAGGGGTACAGGTAATATATTCCTTGGGAAAATATGGAGCAAAGGGCTTGTGTGGAACAATTACAGTGTGGTGCATGATCATCCAACTCTACAAAACAAAAATGAGAGACCACATTATTAAAGTGTGCTATAAATATTACTTCAAACTTTCCCCATAGCCTGTTAACCCCCATTAATGAGAGTACAGTACCTAAAATAGATATTTGAAAAGGAACTGCAAATTGCTCCATTCTTCAACTATGGCATCACAACAAATCCTCTAACTTAAAAGATATTTAACCCAATTTACTCATAGATTCACCTAGGTAGCTAAGATATTCTATATGCAAATTGAAACATCACTGACACATTTAATTTTAAAACTGACACATACTACAGATCAGTAATCCATCTATATTCACAGAATTCTGGACAATATTTGTACTTGACAATCTCTGTTTACATTATAATTCACAGCAGGGACTATTTTAGGTATACACATAGATTATTAATAGCCATGGAAAGCATACACTTTGCCTTAGAAGCAACATACATGTACTCAGCCAAAAAAGATTTCAATTTAGGTCATAGTTCCCCCATTCCAGAACATATAGACAACTGTATCCACTAAATGTGGTAATAAACAGAAAAATATCAGGATTTACAGTCTTTCAAGGGATCTCATCCCATGGGTAGAGTTCCATGGCAAAATGAATAAAATACAGAGACGTTAGTGATAGGCAACTGTCCTATATAAGTGATTTACAACCAATAGGTTGTAGGTTATGACAGGCTGTTTCTGCACTGCACGATTATAATGCTATTATTCCATTTTCAACATCCTGTGGAATGCTGGGGTTTGTAGTTTACTGAAGTCAAAGGCCCTTTCTGCATGGTGTAGTCACTGCGTAGCTGCGATGGCTTGAGGAGACGTGCATCCACATTATGTTGTTGCTATTAAGTGGACGTGAAGTTGCTGGTGCACCTTTGCATGTTGCTAAAATGATGTATTTGAGCAATGGGAAAAATGTGTTTTCGCTCCCTCAGACCGCTTCTACTACGTTTCTACAACTCCGTGCGGAACCGTTGAAGCGCTTTCTTGCAGGAATGGGCGGGTTGAGGGCATGCCTGGCTTATCCCTCCATCACTTCCCGTCCTGATTTGTCCTTGCCCACCAAAGCAGAGGTTGTCGCCATTTTCCCTCCATGTGAGAAATGATGGAGGAGAACAAAAGCGGGGAGAAAGTGGTAGGTAAGTTTTTTCTAATAAATCAATCCTTGCGGAACTTAGGAACCCTCTTCTCACTGGGCTAATTTTTGGGGAGAGGGGCGGGCTGGGGGAATGGTCACTTCAGGCATTCTGGCTGCTCACATGGATGTTGGGAGTTTCAGCCCTTCCCCAAGTAAACATTTCCAAGTCTCATGGGAGCTGCAGTCGGTCAGAATCCCCCCAAACACACTGCTCCCCTCCCCTCCCCTCCCCCTACCCATACCCCCCCCCCGGAAACAGCCAAACATGCCCTGCTGCAAAAAGGACCACCCTGCAATGCACTCTGCCAGCCTTATGGGACCTGCAGTTGCTCAAATCCCCCCTCAAAAACATCCACCACCCTCCCTTTGCCAATAAAACCCCCCTCCCACCCTGCCAAACATGCCCGAGCACAAAAAGGACCACTCTGTTATGCGCCCTGCCAGCCTCATGGGACCTGCAGTCACTCAAATTCCTCCCCCAAAAAATATTCCACCACTCTCCCTTGGCCAACAGAACCCCCCCTCCCATCCTGCCAAATATGCCCTGCTGCTAAAAGGACCACCTTGCTATGTGTTCTGCCAGCCTCATGGGACTTGCAGTTGCTCAACACCCCCCCCCACAAAAAAAAATCCACTAACCTTCCCTCACCCACCCATGCCTCCCTGGAAACCACCCAATGTGCCCCCCAATATGTGCTCTGCCAGTTTCATTGGACCTGCAGTCCCTCAAAACCATCCCGAAAACATCAACTAATCTCTCCTGACCCACACATTTCCCCACTGGAAACTGCTCATCTTGCCCCGCTGCACAAAGGCCCCCTGCTATGCACTCTGCAAGCTTCATGGGACATTCAGTCACTCCAACCTCCCTCAAAACCTCCACTGGCCTCCCCTCACCCACCCCTCTCCCCCTTACAGACCAGCCAAGATGCCCCTCCACATGAAGGCCCTCCCTGCTACGCACTCTGCAAGCCTCATGGGACCTAGAGTCACTTCAAATCACAAATTCTTTGTATCTTTTCCATCTTTTTAGGCACTTGGCTGCACCTCCTTCTGCCTGACCGGGGACTTCATGGATTCTACAGTGTACTCTGAAGGCATCCCCCCAAAAAACAGAAAGCATCATGTATACTGCAGTTGAGCAGGCTGCCCATCTAGCACACAGGCATGATGGGAGGTGCAGGCCTTCCTACCTCAGGAAACACTCTACGAGCCTAATGGGACCTGCAGTTGCCCCAGCAGTCCCTGGGCACTACTGAAAACTGTTCAGTTTGACTTCAGAACTTATCTACTCAAGATGTTAGCGGTCCAAAGTTAAAAGCTAAAGCCATCATGAGAGTTGGCTAAAACATGTAATGCTTAGGGTTATTCATGTTCTCCTTTTATATACTTTGCTAATAAATGTTGCTGTTTTGTTGTTTCCCAATAAAAGCTGATCTTTACTCTCTCCCTGTGGTTTCTTCTCCCTTTCAGTAGAATGGGTGGGCCGGCTGACAGGGGCATTTCTTATGTAGCAGCAAAGGCACCGCACAAGCCCAGTTACTGTGAAGAAACAACATCTTTATTAGCCGTTAATGTCATTCTGGCGACAGCAGAATGGGCACCCACAGACTGCCCTCCCCCTGTACTTGGTCCTCCCATGTGGCCCTGGGATGCCCCCAAAGTGGGCAGGGCAGCCAGCTCAAGTCCTCACAGGGTACTATTGGGGAACTGGAGATCCAATCCTGACACCCAGGAAGTGCTTTACAAGCCCAGGGGTGAGCACTGTAGAGCCCATGGTGCTGGCGACAGTAGCCATGCCAGGGGCAGACATCCTCCACTCCCCAGGCACCCACAAACCGCGAAATGCTGCCCTGCTGTCGCATTTCAAACGAGGCCGCAAGTTCCATGACATTGTCTCTACATAGAGATGTTCCCATGCAGAAACGTCGTCTGGTAAAGTTAAAAAAAATTGAAGCCTCTAATCAAAGGCGCAAGGGCGGGGTAAAGGCGAAGCAGGGAAGTGGTCACGGATGCTGTAGTGCAGAAGGAGAAAGCCATCTTCTCCACCTCAAGCGGCGGAGGATGCGGAACACAGTGTCACAGAAACACAGTCATAAACTACGCTCTCACGACGCCACGCGGCGTTTCTGCCGTCTCGTGCGGAAAGGGCTAAAGAGTTCTGTGGCTGAGAATTCCAAAGGGCCCTCCCTAAACTGCAAACCCCAGGGTTCCACAGGATATTGAAAGTGGAATAATAGCACGATAACAGAATCTTTCTATGGAGAAGTCATTGTGTGGGCTTGGGCAAGTCAGTCTCTGTTGTCCTGTGTTGCTCTCTATATAAAATGAAAAGAACAGTCATCCATTTCACTGCACTGTTGTGAGAAAAAAATATACTAGATAAAAAGGTTATAAATATATAAAATAAAAAGTTTATAAATACACTAAATACAAAGATTATAGATCAAGGATGGGGAAGATCAAGTGAGTCAAGATCTCAGTGAGTTCAGTGGGAGATATATAAGGACATAATACCTCTGATGAAAATATTGAATAAAGTTTTAAAATTACTAGCTTTTGATAGCTCTCTGCATTAAAAATGATAACTACAACCCTACACACAGTTTCTTGTTAGTAAATCCCACATCTACAATGGGGGTTTCTTCTGTGTAAACATGCATAACTCAGGCTGTGAAAATAATGCACAGATGAATTATTCAATATGATAGTCTTATTACTATCCAGACTCTCCTGAAAGGCATCTTTACTTAAAATCTGATGCCAAGGAACAGAGCAATCAATAGGACACCTACAGCGATTTTTTCAGGTCCACCAAGCGCCTTAAAAAAGGAAGGTCAAACTTCATGTGGGAGCAAAAGAATGAAGCCATTTGAAAAGCAACAGGAGTTGAAATAGAGTTCAAGAAAAAAAATAGGGTGCCATTCTACAGAGGAGAAAGGAAGATCAGCATGATCATTATAACAAATGGAATAGATTAGACAGATTGAGTTATTCAAGGGTGATCTGAAACAAGAGGCAAGACGTCATTCCCTTAGTCAACATTTTGCTTCTTTCCTACAATTTCTGATTGTTGTTGTTTCTATATGCCGTCAACATTTTTTTTGTTTAATCAGAGGAGTTTGTTATTGCCTTTTCTAAAGATGAGAGAGGAAAACTTATCTGAGGTCACTCAGTGGGTTTCCATGGCTGAACAGGATTCAAACCCTGGTCTCTGGAATCATAGTTAAACACTCAAACCACTACCCAACCCTAGCTCTCATCAATTTCTGGTTACTGGACAACTATAAAACATGAAAGCATACCTTCTAAAAATGAGCTAAGATTTGATCTTACCTATGGATATGTTTCCAAATCCAAGAGTAATTAATCTTTCCTTGTGTTCGTTAAGTTGGTGCTTTGATTCTGTTAGTACACCATTTGTCCACAAAAGAAGATTAGTAAATACTGAATGGATCACTCCAAATCTAGAACATATAGAAAATGAATAAATTATTGCCAAACTTCTAAAAATATGGACATACACTATTTTACTATCCTACATTTATTTGTTGTTTTTGTTATGTCTCTTCAAATTCACTCTGACTTGCGCACAGTATATCATAGGGTTTTATTGACAAGATTTATTCAGAGGAAGTTTTTCACTGTCTTCCACTGAGGCTGAGAGAGTATGGTTTCCACAGTGAGTTTCCATAGCTGCGCGGGGATTTGAACTCTGATTTCTTAGATTCCTTGTCTAACACTCAAACCACAACATCACTCTTTATCTTACACACAGATAAAGAACACTAGAGTATTACATGTTGTTTTTTAAAACACACACATATCCTTAGACTCTTAGAGACTTTTTACCATAGTATAAATGTAAACTGCCATCAAGTAAACTTCAACGTAGGGTGACCTCCAAGTCACCCTATCCTCAACAGCCCTGCTCAGGTCTTGCAGACTCAGGGCAACCATGGCTTCCGTGATTGAGTTTAGCCATCTGTAATGTAGTCCTCCTCTTAAACCTGCTGCCTTCTACATTACACAACATTATTATTTTTTCTAGTGAGGCATTTTTTCTTATGATATGGCCAAATTATGACAGTTTCAGTTTAGTCTTCTTGGCTTCCAGGGAGAGTTCAGGCTTCATTTGGTCTAAGACCCATCTATTTCCCTTTTTGGCTTTCCACAGTGTCCATACAACTCTTCTCCAGTACCACATTTCCAGTGGGTTGATTTTCTTCTTACTAGCTTTATCCACTGTCCAGCTTTAACAACCATACACATAAATTGAAACTATGATGGCATGGACAATCCTAACTTTATTATTCAGTGATATATCTTTACACTTCACTATCTTGTCTAGTTACTTCATAGCTGCCCTTCAAAGTGTTAGTGTTCATCTGATTTCTTGACCACAGTCACCATTTTGATCAATGACTAAGTCAAAGTGGGGAAAATCTTGAACTCTTTCAGTGTTTTCATCATCTCCGCTATGCTTATATAAACCATCTGTGGTCATTATTTTTGTTTTTGTAATGTTCAACTGTAAATCTGCCTTTGCATTTGGAACCAATCTTTCCAAGTCTTTGCTATTTTCTGCTAGTAGTGCAATGTCCTTTACATGTCTTGAATTGTTGGAGTTCCTTCCTCCAGTTTTCACACCTCCTTCCTCCACCTCTTATCCAACATTACAGGTTACCCATCAGGACAATCAAATGCATAAGTGGAGTGGGGAGAGAGAGAGGGAATGCTAAAGAAGGGATTTTGGTAGGGTGGATAAGAAAAGAGATTTTCAAAAATTATGCAGTTAGTTCCTCTTCTTCCAAGCTCAAAACAGGAACAAGAGGAAAACAGGTAACAGTAAAATCATGGCTAGTATCTTTTAGCTTTACTTTTATTTATTTAATTTATAACTTGTCTTTCTCCCAATATGTGAACCCAGATAGCTTACAATATAGGTTTTTAGTACATTGTGGGAAGTCTTTTACTGCCGGTAAAATTTATTTTGAATTTAAACAGCAATTTGACATAAACATAATAGTTAAGTTCCCCCTCTTCCAATGTAAGTGCAATTGATTTAGATTTTTAAAGGATTATTAATAATTACTTAAGCACATCATCACTTTCCTACTTATTTCTCAACCCTGCCTTTCTTGACAGTAGACATGAGGCAAAAGGGTTAATTTCAATACTGGTATACCCTAAATGTACCAGATCCCATCTGATCTTAGAAGCTAAGCAGGGTCAGCCCTGGTTAGTGTTTGGAGAGGAGAATGCCAACAAGTACCAGGTGCTGTAGCTTATACTTCAGAGGAAGGATCTGGTAAAACTACCCTTGAATATTCCTTGCCTAAGAAAATCCTGAAATTCATGGGGTCACCGTAAGTGGACAGAAAACTTGAAGGACCATATACACACACACGTGAATTAAAATCCTCTTTTAAGTGACACCAATAAACAGCTATATACAGGATCCTTGCTGAGAGCTGCACTAATTTTACAAGTTAGAAATTTCTAAACAATTATCACGAATACAAAAATATTCTATTAATTTTACCTCTCTAGTGTTTTGAATGATTGGATAATATCTTTTGCATGGCACCATAAGAAGTACACCTGAAAATAAAATATGAATAAAATATAATACATTATTGGAGGGGGAAAAAGGTACCATATTTCTTAACTCAGAATGTTCAAGAGATCATTATGGATACAAATCCACTCATATGTAAAACAAGACAGTAGCTAATCAACTGTCAGGGCCTTTTTAAAGATAACGTTCTAATTTGAGATTATTGTTTAAGTTTCTGTGACAAAAGTAAAAGATTGTGGGACAAGAGCGATAAAGATGAAAAAACAACTAAATATAAATCACTAGTATGTATTATAAACTGTTTATTCAACACAGATAATAAAATACAAATACGACCTGTAACAAAAGTAGCTTTTTCCCACACTATATATAATTTTTATATGTAGGAGTCTACAGACAGTAATGAAGCTAGCTTGAGGATTCTGGAAATTGTAGTCCAAAAACAAGTATGTCAAATTTTGGGAAGTCAGTATTTTAATCCTTTGTGAAGAAAGCCTTCAAAGTTTTGTTCAACTAAGGGCCTTTCCCCAGTACACTGTTATAGTGCTATTATTCTACTTTCAATGCCCTATGGAATCCTGAAGTTTGCAGCTTAGGAAGGAGGGACATTTAGAATTCTCAGCCAGAGGGCTCTTTGGCCTCAGGAAACTACAAACGTTAGCATGATAGCTGGCAAAATAATAATAAAAAAAAAATCGACCAATCGGGGCGGTGGGGTGGGGATGGGGCAGGACCTGGGAGTGGCCCAGGATGCTGAGGTGCAGAACAGGCACTGGGTGCAATCCAGTGCTGTCTCACAAATGCCCTGGTGCCTGCGGAATGCAATAAGCTGTGTACAGAGCCTAATGTGATATTTGCAATACCATGATGGCATTGGATCGTCCCACTATTGAGGTATGGCGTGGAAAGGGCCTATCAAGTGTTGCTATGATCATTGACTAAATCAGCTTTCTCTAGCCTGGAGCCCACCCTATCTTCCTTTACAATGGTCAGCCCAAGCTGTCTAGAGTTGATGGCAAATGTGATCTAAAGTATCTAGAGGCACCTCGTTGTGTAAAACACTGCTTCTTAAGCTATCTGATGGTGGGGGTTGGCAGGTGTGTTTTTTTTTTCTCAGTATAACAGGGACTGGCACCATATTTGTCCCCATGGGCTACAACTGATCCTTTCTTTCCAGCTCACCAGGCAGTGGCAACCAATAGCCTGTAGACTGGCATGGTATACAGACCACCACTTTGAATAGCACTGGTGGAAAGCAGCCCTAGGCCATTCAGACTTCACTGCAGACATACACCACCAAAGTGGGCTGCATAGGTGAAGCACGGGTGGCCAAACTTGGAGGGTCAAGGGATCAATATTTCACTGCCTAGACCCACTACAAGATGCAATAGCTTGTCCCATCAAAAAAAGTCTATTTCTTTAAAACTGTTTTTCACTTTTCAAAAAGATGTGTTGGAACATGCACCTTAGTTTGAAGAAGAATTGTACGTCCTCTAGCACAGTTCACCATGGCCCTTTTCGTACAGCATTTGCCAGGCGAAAGGGCCCCTGGAGCATTGCGTGACTGTGATGAGTGGTCCACACAATGCACTCACAGTTGCGCGATGCTCCAGGGGCTGGCAGGTGCCGATTGTGCACTATTTCATTTGCGGCTGTGAGCCGAAAAATGGTGTGCAATTGTGCATTGCTCCGGAGGCCCACGTGCACTTGCTGTGCGTGCGGAGCTCCGGAGCTGTGGCGCTCACACTTCCTGCCCCAGCACAGCCTGGGAAAATCCCAGGCTGCACTGCGGAAGGAAGAGGAGGGGCTCTCGCGCAAACAGGCAGCAGCTGCAGAGCTGAAGGAACCAGGACGTGAGAGCCTCTCACTAGAGGCTGCTCGCACGATCCCCGCACTCCAGCTCCGCAAAAAAGTGAGTTGCGGAAAGGGCCCAAGTTTTAACAAGAGGAGAGGGAATCTAGAGGCCAGAATATGGGTGAGGTTGCATGAGGCTTATGTACCATGTGCCATGCATGGTATGCATAAAATAATCTCTACTTGGACAGATTAATTTACTTTTCATGTCTCTGGAAATGGAAATTATAGGTGGTGGTCTGTGAAATGTATGAACTTCAGTGTGTTAATTTCAATACATTCCACACTTTTCCCAGTGTCACAAACACATGTACAACCATACACATATATAATCAGATGTTTGCATGCATACAAACACTCTCTCATCCTCCACTGGAAAATAAAGTGCCAAGACCCAATGGCCACCTGTTCAGGTGGTTTTCTTGCAGGTGAGTGTATTTGAGAGGAAAGTGGAAGACATGTGGCAATGCATGCCAACAATGCATAAGTCTTTTGTGGATAAGACATGCAGATAAAGAAAACTCCAAGCCTTCCAACTGCCATGGCAGGCTCAGCAGCTTCCACCTCAATATGTGAGGTAGGTCCTGCTAAACCACAGATGTATGAAGTCTATGCGTGCCAAAGAAGTTATGCAGACACTGGGTGGTTGCAATCACTGACCAAGATCTGATTCTAGAAGAGAAATTAATGCTCTTAGGGAAAAACAAAAGAGCAATGGCTAGTCTGCCAGGCCTCACTTCTGTCTACAAAGTCCCAGTAACTTTCATTTCCTATAGCTGTAAGAGCCCTGGCAGTTTTCTGATGCATAGAGGATTTTTTCCCCCAAACACCTCAAGAGTGTCACAGAGCCATTTCACCATGTTTTAGGTTTCAAAACGGGCTTCTCCTGGGCCTAAATAGGCCAGGGATCTTGAAAAATCTGGTGGAAATGCATCCCATACCCCCTAGTAGACATTTTTCAAATCTCATGCTGTATTAGGGAGAGAGAGAGAGTGCAAAAATTGTTTTTGACCCTTGGGGGGCCGGGAGGCCTCCAGAGAGAGAGGGGGGATTGCAAAAATTGTTTTTGTTTTTGATATCTGGGGGCTGGGAGGCCTCCGGACATGGTGTAAATGTCCTCCACATCCCTTAGAGTGTATTTGGTGGCAATTTTGGAGCAAAAAAGAAAAAGAAAATTTAAAAAAATATGTTTGACTCCTTGGGGGAACTAGGGGCCACAAAACCTGCCTTAGAAGCTACATGTGCCCCACAGGCCACACTTTGCCATTCCTGAAATGAGGTACAGCAGACTCTTCCTCTTTTTTCCTCAAGAATGCCACAAGAGTTTGCTCATGCAACACTTCTCTTCTATACCAACTTCCAGGGATTCCTGTTTTGTTTGATCTGTTTAAAGCTAAGGAAAATAAGCAACAAAAAGGCTGAGACTGAAGGGGCATGGGAAGCAATAGAGTTACAGAAAAAGTACTGGAGAAGACTGAAAGCCTTTGTTTAGTTTTTCCGTTTCAAACCTAAAGCCAGCAGTAATACGAGTGTTATTCTTTTTGCCTTAGATCATGCCCTTCACTGTGATGTTTAGGTATTTGCAAGAGGTGTTTTGTGTGGCAGATATATATGGCTGTATCTCTCCTTTCCTCTGTACAGCTCTGCAGTATGTACAGAGCAGGTTAGGTTACCTCTCCCTTTCAAGGTTGACTGCATACAGAAGGAAAGGATATTACTGTTGTTCTCCTCAAACTGTAGATACAGAAGGGCTTGAAACAAACTGGCTCTGTCTGAAGCAAAGGACCATTATTTCAATCTTCTTTTTTGAGAAATCTAGCCAGCTGATATTTTATAAAGATTAGTTTACAAAAATTAATTCATAAAATTAAAGAATACTGAATGTGTGCAATATCCAATACAAATATACAGGTCACTATCAATCCAACAAATGTCAGGGACCCAGGAAATGACTAGATTATTTTATAGTCTTTGATGTCAACAAAGCACAGCCTATTGGGAATTTATCCTATGCCAGCCCCACTAAAACAAATGAGAGCACAGCTACAACCTTTTACAGCTCATAGGGTTATCATTACTGGTAGCATAGATGAACTGTAAGGAGCACATTTTATATTTTATGACTTTATTCTTCAGGATTAAAACATCTTCTTTCACTATAGTTTTAATAAAGGAAGTTCAATGACAGGCCAGTGTTTCATAACTATAATTATGTAGATTTTCTTCAAATTCAAAAAGATTGGATGGGTCAATATATCAAGCAAATATGGTGAACTCTGAGGTGGTAGCATGGATTGGCAGTAGATACAGTCTACCTGTCTCCCATCTACAAAAACCATTAAAGCAACATAGGTACAACTGAAGATTCCATTATAATTTTGATCTGGGACACATATTTCTAACATTCAAATATGTGTGAACAGTTATTGCATTTTTATGTATAAATGACATATTAGCCTGAGACAGTCATTATCTAGGTGTGTCCAATCAACATACACAGAAGGGAGTGGGCTTACCCTGTCCCCTGCTGCCCCTAGTTCTGTGGTTCTCCTTACATGGCATGCATGAGTGTGAATGAAAAAGCTTCCCATGCTCAAGGACACTCTAGGGAAACAGTCCCTAAAAAAAAAAAAGTGTCCTCAGTTGTGTAGAGAGCCTCCAGTCATAGGGGAAGGTTGCATATTCAGGCTAATCACTCTACAAATAAGGAGAATGACAGAAATGATAACAGAGAGGATGGGACCAGTGTGTTCCTGCCTTTGCATGTTGATAGAACTGCATAGGTCTATTTTGAGTTGTAAATGTGGGGGCATTATGTCTTAAGTTCCCAATGTACATTTCACAGTGGTTATTAGCTTGTACAAGATGTGCTTGTTTATCAAAAATGATCTTAAATATCATCCTAGAGCTAAACAACACTTCACATTAATCACATCAAAAGCAACAATGCATAACCCCCACTCTTGAATGATGAAACTCCTAGAAACAGGAAGCAGGAGGGCTTGTGCATAGACACACAGGTAACAGACAGGAGACACTAAGAGGAAAGGTAAATAAGAATAAACACAGAGGAAAAGGAGAAAAGTCTCCAGCACCTTCTGCTTCCCAGTGCTTTTGTTTATAATCCCCTGCAGCTTTCTCTGCCTCTCACTTCGATGGAAATGTCAGAACTTCTACTAGTCGATTGCCTGGCTTGAATGTAGTTACTGGCCATATGATGAAACAGTACGGTCAAACACCAGACTAAAAGAGCAACATACATACAGCAATACTCCAAAATCAAATATTTTTACCTGCAGAAGTGTATGCACTGCATGTGTAACTGGAAAAATACCTTCTGTAACAGATAAGCAGTTTGAAAAGCCAATGAAGTATCCAATCTTGAAAGAGTCCATGATTAAAGTTATCAGTGCAAACAAAGTAATCCCACCTGAAATAAATGTTTAAAGAAAAGAAACAATTATTCAGAGAGCAATAACTTTAGATGCTACAGAAAATAAGAATCAAATATTACCCCAAACATTAAACATAGAAACTGGGAAGAAATAATGCTAGCTCAGCATTAGAAATTTCCTTTCCAAGGCCCTTTTTGCACGTCATTTTCCATGCAAAAGGGTGCCTGGAGCGTCATGCAATTGTCAGGAGTGATCTGCACGACGCACTCACAATCGTGCGACGCTCCAGGGGCCCTAAGGCACATATCGCGCACCTTTTCATTTTCAGCTAGAAGCCTAAAATGGTGAGCAAACACACATTGCTCCAGGGCCCCGTGCAACCTTACCTGGTGTGCGGAGCCTTCAGAGCCGCACTGGTCGCGCTCCTGCCCAAGCGCAGCCTGGGAAGGTCCCAGGCTGCACTGTGGAAGGAATAGGCGGGGCTCTCACGCGAGCAGGCAGCTCATGCAGAGCTGAAGGACCCCGGATGCGAGAGCCTCTTGCCAGAGGCTGCTCACGCAATCCCCGCACCCCAGCATCGGAAGAAGGTAAGGTGGGGAAAGGGCCCTAGTGATTCCTTAGATATCACCATATTACAATTTTTTTCCTTGGAATGATATTGCTTCTTTCATTGAGTAGATACTAATTAAAGTTACTAATTATTAAAAAATCCAAATTCTTGGAATAAGGGAAGCTAGAAACTCAGACAAACTACTGTATAATGAAATTCCCATTGTGCTTACTTTGATTTTAACATGAACATTTTGTGGCAAAGTATGGCACATTATGGACAAAAGAGAATCAGCACATGGAGGATGAAAAAGTGGCAAAAGCACCACACTCAGGGAAGAGAGGGGAATGCTGCTGCTGAATTCTTCTCTCCTTGTGGATCTCTGACTGTTAGACCTTCATCTACTCCAGACCTGGCCCTTCAGCTGCTGACAAACTAGCCAGGTTACCATCTTTCCCATCTTTGAAATGGGATTTATAAGTCCACCTTGAGAACCAGCATGATGTAGTGGTTTGAGTTTGGACTACGATCCTGGAGACCACAGTTTGATTTCCTGCTCAACAATGAAAACCCACTGGGTGGCCTTGGGTACATCACACACTCTCACCCCAGAAAACCCCATGACAGGTTTTCCTGAGGGATGCCACAAATCAGAAACAACTTGAACACACAACAACAGCAAGTTCACCTTAGGGCCACCATAAATCAGAAATTATTATAAATATATTGGTTAGATCTCAAATTTGTGCCATATTCTGCTATATTAATCAACTAAGGAACTTTAGGTAATACTGAAAGTCTTGGACCCTTTCCACAACTTACCTGTTCTCAGTGCTGGAGCACAGGAATCACGCGAGCAGCCTCTT
This sequence comes from Ctenosaura bakeri, assembly GCA_948474755.1. NCBI lineage: Eukaryota > Metazoa > Chordata > Lepidosauria > Squamata > Iguanidae > Ctenosaura > Ctenosaura bakeri. Next base: position 167,316 of record CAOLHI010003331.1, read on the forward strand.
GTGAGAGGCTCTCACATCCCTGCTGCTTCGTTGCTGCAGCTGCTTGCTGGTTGCGCAAGCGCCCCGCCCGCACCCCGCCCCTTCATACCGCAGCACAGCCTGGGAGTTGAAGGGTAGCGCTGAGGCAGGAAGCGCAACCGGCGCGGCTCAGGAGGCTGTGCATGGCAGGTAAGTGCGCTCCAGGCCCCTGAGCATTGCACGACTGCGCAGCATTTTCAGCTTGAAGCCAAAAATAAGAAAATCCGTTAGCGGTTCGTGTCACACTCTTGAGCGTCGCGTAAAAGTGAGTGCATCACGCAGATCGCTCCTCACATTTACGCGATGCTCAAGGGGTCCTTTCGCTTAAGAAATGCCGTGCGAAAAGGGCCTCGTTGTGCTTATATTTCATGGAATATATCATCCCCAGTAGACATATAGGCCGTTTCCGCCTTTCATTGCTATAGTGCTCTTATTCCACTTCCAACCTCCTGTGGAATTCTGGGGTTTGTAGTTTACTGAGGCCAAAGAGCTCTCTGGCTGAGAATTCTAAAGGCCCTTTCCCTAAACTGCAAACTCCAGGATTCCATACAATGTTGCAAGTGGAATAATAGCACTATAACAGCATAGGGTGGAAATAGGACTACATTGGCGCTATAATGGCAGTTAGAGAGAAGAAAGCAAAGCATACACCACATAATATATTTCTGCCTATCAGCAATCCATTCCCTAACACTTATGTAACATTATGCTGATAAACCATAGCAAAAAGCAAAAAGCAAACATTGGATCCAATATGAAGTGAAAGATCATTTTGCCTCTACTCCATTATGTCCCATGAGCACCACCTTGACTGAGTACGGAGTTCAGACCATGCCTGCATCAGATCACCATGCCTGCATCAGCAGCAGGAGTATCTAAACTCCTGACAGAGACCATAATTCTGACTACAGAATGCAGAATGCAATATGACAGCACTTGGAAATTACAGTATGAGTGCAGTACTTTAATACACTTGCTTTAATAATAGCATAGATTTTCTCAGGTGCATCTCCTGCTACCACTGTAAGCCCCACGCAACTCTCAAAGGTTTAGGGTCCATCTCAGAGTCCAGTGTGGCAGCCATATCTATGAATTAGAATCTCATTAAAGTCTGACACTGTGGAACAAGAAAAAACCTTCCACAGCAAAGTCACAACACAACAATTAACAATCACATTCCAGTCCATTTGCTCAGGAATCTTACAGGAAAGAGTAATACAATTTGGAATGCAATCAACATTGCTCAAAATGTTACACAGACCAGAACAGCTATAATGGAAGACATTTAAAATAATAAGAATGAATTGTTCATCTATGTCAGAAAAAAAGAATGGAAGTAGTATCAAGAAATATCAGAGCTTCAACCCCCAGAAAAGGGCAGTTATCTTGGCAAGGTTCATCCTATTTTGCCAAAGAAGTTAAAAAGTTATCAGCAGTTACCTTTTTCTAATTTTTTAAAAATATTTAAAACTTCTTCTTCTAAAACTGTCTTGGAAGAAGGGCCAGTACCCCTGCAACTCTCATCTCACTCCAACAAATTAGGAAAAAATTACATCCATTTTTTTTATTTCCAGTTGGAAGCATGGAGATGTGGATTTCCAAATCAAGATGCAGATTCAGATCCAAGTTGAATTTGGTAGCTTTTGAATTGGTCCAGCCCAAGTTGCTAAGGGTTGGAGTTTGTCTGTTGAGCAAGCCTACTTGCCTATAGCTGCTCAACTGAGCTCAAACTACCATTGAAGTAAGTTTCCTATCAGGCTCTCACTGGAAACTCTCTCCAGCCCTCCAGAATCCAACCTTCCCTGCTACCCAGCATGAATGATACCCCCCAACTTCAGTGCTCCATAGTTTCTCAACCTACCATGTTGCCTGGTATATACTTACATAAAGCTCCCAAGACCTAGAACTGGTCCACATGTTTTATCTGCTAGCTACTTAAAAGGAGGTGGGATCAATGATGTCCAGTGCTGTTTGTCTCAAGATGCATTAGAGACACTTACTATTGTTTTATAGACATACACAACAAGTAGAGGGTTTTTTTTAAAAAAAAAATATTTAGGGAGAGGTCACAAGAAAGCATAGTATGAATGAACAAATCATGGTATGGAGGGACATAAAAGATGAAGAAAATGATTCTCCATTTTCTGCCCTGCTTCACTTATTAATGCCTTCAGTCACTTTTCCATCCATCAGCACATTGGCCCTATTGAGGTACTTGCACATGTTCTTCAACATGGAAGCAGGGAGTATCTATCCCTGGCATCCTCTATGGTCATTTTCCTCCTGTGAAAGGTGACACAGCTAAAGAATAGGCAAGCATTTTGGAATATCAGGGATCTTGATCATGTGTATCATATGTGAGTAGAGACATATCTTCAGATTCATTGCTTTCCACATGAGAAAATCAAGAGTGGAAAGGGAAGGGTCAGGCACTCCTATGCTGAAGAAAATGTGATGCCTGAAAAGGGAATTCTCTTATATTTATACAGAAGGTGATCTCCCACTTCTACCACAACCATCTTCTTTGAGCAGCAGCAACAAGAGTTGCTAGACATTACAGGGGTGATAATCAACTTAGCTTCCATCCAATTCCTGTTTAAATATGAATCCAAGTATTGATGAATTGGCATGAAGGAGTATAGGCCAGGCCCTTGACCAACTGAGACTCCTTTATGCTCCCATATTCAGGAGACTAAAGAGTGACGGAGAATCTAGTTGGCTTTCACCCAGCAGAGAGTAAAGTATGTGAGAAAGGAAGTTTTTGGATCTGATGAAGTGATCTCACAGACTGAAGGTTAGAGTATGATAAAATATTCTCTTCCGTAGTCTCTACAATCCTCCTAATGGTGACCTGGTCCTGATTGGTACTCAGTCCTTCTCTACATTCAAAACTACTGAGGAAAAAAGTCTAGATAACTGGGAGAAGAAACATAATATGAGGATGCTGGCTGTGCATGTTTAACAGCCTCAGACTTGGAGGCAGGTACTATGGAATTTGTTCTAGAGTGGTTTCCATGACTCATCCAAATTCCCACAGATTGGCCAGCCACTGCTTAGTGCTTAGGTTCATGCAAAACCGTTTTTCCTAGGATTGTTTAGGGGGGGAAAGAGGATCACAATGGCACCCACTGCACCAAGACAGTGAGACCAGTCACTGTGTATAGGTTAAAAGTTGGCCAGGACGTTATGCTAATAAATCTACATACAATATGAATATTAATGAGGTAGATTTATGAGCAAGCAAACATCAAGTATTACCCAGTAGGTTAGAGAGGACACAGGGCTCACCATTTACCAGAAGTAGAAGATGCCCAGGCTGTGCTAAAAGCCAAGGACTTGAATTAGACATCTGGCTAAAACACCATTTCATCCACAAACAGGGTTAAATCTGTCATTGCTCAATGGGAGGGTTTAACACACTCTCTCTCTGATGACATCATGTACCTGCATCTCCCAGAATGCAGGATTTTGCCCCCTTTGATTCAATTCCTCTCCTCAGGCTTATTTGCCTCCCCATGCTCAATGCCCAATGCCCCCTCTTCCCTCCAACATCTGTTACTTGTGACAATGCAAAGCAAAGAACTCTATGCAGCAAGGAAAGCCAGCAAGACCAGTGCAAAGGCCTGCCAGAGCATGTGCAAATGGTACACAATAAAAACCACTAGGGAAGGTGAAAAAAACATGTTCCAGTAACATGGGAAAATTCCTTCCCAGCTTCTGAAGGTGACCAGTCACAACCTGCAGCAGACAAAGGGCCTTTCTGCGCTACGCTGCTATAGTGCTGTTATTCCACTTTCAACATCTTATGGAATACTGGGGTTTGTAGTTTATAGAAGAGCATTTAGAATTTTCAACCAGAGAGCTCTTTCACCTCAGTAAACTACAAAGCCCAGAGTTCCACAAGATGTTGAAAGCGGAATAATAGCACTATAACAGTGTAGTGTAGAAAGGCCCTCTAGGCAGGCAGGTGGGTCACATGGTGAATTAGGTAGTAATGGCTGCCTGGTGAGCCATTAGGTCCATATATAGGCCTGCCCAACTCTAATTCCAAATCTCGCAAGAACATTAGCACCTCCCCCATCAGTCTCATGGGATTTCAAGCAAAATCCAACATGAACTCATGCTGGATCTCCTTCCAAGTCTTGCAATTGCCAGGTCATTATGAGACTTGGGCCATTCTGTTCCAAGCAGCTATTTGGAGCAGGTTTCATTTGTGCTGGCTCCCTGAATGAATCATGAAATCACTGGACGTCATGAAAAGTGGGCCCTGGCAACACAGCTCCCCTGTACAAGGGTTGGGTGGGCATCCTTTATTTTTCTGCAAGGGAAAGGACCTCTACTAGGAAAGGACCTCCCCTCCCCCACCCAAGTTTACTGGATGTCTACACACTGAAAGGTAAAAGATACTGAGTTAGTATAATATTATTCTAATGGTGCCTGAACATGAGCATATAGTTTTAGGTATCTAGCTTGGATTGTTAAGAACTGTAGAAAGATATCAACAAAGATGTGGGCACTGAAATATAAATATTGTATAGGATAGCTTCTTTATCTGTGAGAGATATACTTGGTTTCTAAGAAGATGAGATCACTTGCTTTTGTAATGTTTTCTTTCAACATGCAGGTAAATACTGCAACAGTTTTCAGCTTATATTGCTAAAAGAAGAAATACATTGGGTAAAACTTGTCCAGCTTGGTCAGTTTCCTGCAGCCATGCCTAACTTTTTCTCCTAATGGGCTTCAGGGGTGATGTACAATAGGAGGAAGAGCAAGGAAGAAAAAAGGTAACCTTTCCTTGTCCCCTACACCCTTTTCTGGAAAGTACTAATTATTCTAGGAGATCTTAATCTATTTTTCCTCCAGGCATCATATTTTTGTCAGTTCATCCTGTTGCATTTATATCACTGTAGAAATCTCAAATGTTTTTTCCCCATGATGACAATCTTCCTTTTCCAAATTTTCCAATGGCTTTAACATGACTGGGCTCTACTGAAATCTACTGAAATTGCTTTAAATATAAATTTTGATGGTTGCTTATTATATCCTGCACACCAATTTGGATTAAAAAATATGTATAGGCTGAAAGTCAGCTTAGAAAACTCTTGAACAACCAAACTACATTTACTGGAAGAAAAAGATGGGGAACAGCAGTGACAGAGTCTGAGAGACTGGCATTACAACCCCAGCACTAGGATGACTTGCCAGGGACTGGACTTGGGATTGGTTTGATTTCATTTTCTTTATTTATTATGTTTACACTCTACTTCTCCTCCAATCAGTTTAAAGCTGTATAGGTGGTTCTCTTTCCTCCTATTTTACCCTCACAACAGCACTGTAAAGTAGGTCAGATTGAGAACAAATGAGTGGCCAACAGTCCCCCAATGACTTTCATGGCTCAGTAGGGGCTTGAACCTGGATCTCCAGTAATCCCAGTTCAACACACATATCACTACATCCCACCAACTTTCCAAATCCCGTCTTGGCTATGTAGTGCCACTTATGTGATCTATGGATGCTAATATTGGTTGAGTGGAGAAACATTTGTCTTTGCATTGATTTTTTGTGTTATAAATATAGTGTGTGTCAATGTGTGTGTGTCTGCTTGTGCACACACCTTCAAGTCATCTGTCAACCCCATGAATTTCATAGGGTTTTCTTAGTCAAGGAATACTCAGAGGCAGTTTTATTAGTTCCTTCCTCTGAAATAAAGCCTAGAGCACCAAGTATTCATTGGCGGTCTCTCATCCAAGTACTAACCAGGGGTTCACCCTGCTTAGTTTCCAAAATCGGATGGGATCTGGTACCTTTAGGGTATTTAGGTAACATAGCTGTACATAAATGATGCCTCACTCTTCTGTTAATCTAAATGCTTGAAGGTACAATGGCCAATTCTGCACTACACTGTTATAGTGCTATGATTCCACTTTCAACAGCCTATGGAATCCTGGGGTTTGCAGACAAACCCCAGAATTCCACAGGATGCTGAAATGGAATAATAGCACTATAGCAGTGTAGTGCAGAAATGGACAATATGAAAGGCAAGTTCAACACATATTGCTTAAAATTCTTCCAAAGTCAAGTATTTCCTTGAAAATGTAAGTGAAAACTAACTTTCCAAACAAACATTTACTCCTTTCCTGTTTCTACAGGGTGAATATTTTACTATATGGGTATATGGATCACATGACGTAAATTGCAAATTTAGGACTTACTTGTTCTTAATAGAGTCGTATTTAGATAAATTAGTATAGTAATACTTTTAATAGTAATTGGAAAAGGATTTACATTCCTTGGGAAAGCTAACCATATTTTGTTAGGCTGGCTGTGGTGGACTTCGTCTATCTGCTGGAGCATTATTATACAGGGTGGTTTCACCTGTTCTCAGCAAGTCTATTCTAAATAATCCTAATTTCTTAACATTCTTTCCAAAGGGGGTGGGAAATAATACACTGCTCAGAGAACAATGTATTAGCTATACACTGCTCAGGGAACTGCTGGACAGCAAAATATAGAAACCTTTCTGTACTATTTATTTTGTAAATAGCAAGCACCAAGCAAAAGAGAATTCAAAAGCTTGCTCCCCTTTCTGTACCTTTAGTATCTCAGAACGCACCAAGGCTCTGTGTTACAGCACTAGACCTTGAGCAGGAGCCAAATAATACAAAATGCCATAAACTTGTGAATTCAAATCACACTCACAGCTGGCTTCCTTTGGGAAAGTTATGCTCCTTCAGCCTAACTTGTGGGTTGCAATGAGAATAAGAATACAATGGCCACAGTCGTCATTTGTTCCCACTTGTGTGGCAGGTGGTGATGCAGAATTATAACAATAGCCATTTATCTCTCCCTTCCCAAAACTTACTCCTTTTTTCTGCTCTTGCACACTAACTCTGCATAAGTCCCAACAAACAACAAGAATGGTAGCAAAAATATTTTCATAGCTTGTTTCTTGGCCTGTCCCTCCCCACTGTATTCTACTCACCCCAACATTTATGCCCTACAGTGCTGTTGCTCTTAGGCCATTTCTGCACTAGACTGTTATAGTGCTATTATTCCAACATTTCAACATTCTATGGAATCCTGGGATTTGAGGCCCCTCCCTAAACTACAAATCCCAGGATTCCATAGGATGTTGTAAGTGGAATAATAGCACCATAACAGTCTAGTGCAGGAATGACCTTAATCCCCAAAGGAAACTGATACCTAAAAACTTTTCTTCATTGAGACATTCCCATCTCAAATGGGGTTTAATTGATTATATCAGCATGTATGTGATATGTCATGATAATATGTGTCATCTTCTCCCTGAAGTCTACACAAGGAAAGCAGGACAATCTCAGCTCAAGAGAATAAATGGACATAAATCTGACACTAGATATGCAAGACACAAAAAAGCACTGATAAAATATTTCCATCTCAAAGGACTCTCCATTGTTGAAGTCAAAATGGTTGTTGGGGGAAATGGAATTTCCAAATAAGATTTGAACAGGCAATGGATAACTTTCTTTGAAGACACCAGATTTTGCCACAACAGGGGAATCCTAAACAAGAGGGAACTGAGACTTAACTCTTTGAGACTTAACTGTTCTCCCTCCAGCAAAGGATTTTTTCCTCCTTTTGGACTATAATTGGTTGAGCTTTACCTGTACAACACCTGGAAGATTTTAAAGGTGTAGCAGTGCAGAGATTTCTTAAGAGGTTCAACATCCTCTGCCACGGAAAGGGGTCCTGTGACTTCCCAAAAGACAAAGACACACAGGATCTCAAGAGGAGTTACTTTACTAGCTGCTTAATGGAGTTTAAATGTTACTGTCCTTTGTCTCAGTCCCCGCATGGCCAAGAGGAGAGTGCCCTCTGCCTGCATTAAGATCCCTCTGGACCAGCTGAACAACAGAACCATCTGATACAAAACATAGGCCTGTGACTCCAACACAGTCACTTTTCTTTCCTTCTCCTGTATGATTTTTAACATCTTTTGCCTGATGAAGAAGCCATGGAGCTCTGACAGCTTGCATGAAGTGGTCTGTGCATTTTGGTTGGCCAATCAAGGTATCATTGTTTTGTGAATTTTAGATACTTACATACATTGGAGGTTTTCATTAAAAGGTTACATAAAAATCATGGTTTCCTAGCACATTGCATTTACTGATTACTCCAACAGGTTAGTGTAAGATCAAATGCTAATCGGCCTAAAATATGCAACAGGTAACTCTGCCTTTCAGTACAATATAACAATGCAGCAAAGCAAAGCAAATACTGGCTTGAAAACAGAACAGTTGTACTATTTCAGAAGGAATAAATCACTGAACAAATGTTTGGATCGTATAATAGTTGCTTATAATGTGCTGTCTAACTTAATACAGCCAGGATGTATTTATACTAATTGCTCATGGCCAGTATTAAAAACAATAGTCATTTTCTGTTTTCAGTTCCACTCTTACCCCACTCCATGTTCATATATACATAAGTATAAATGCGTATACAAAACTTAGGTTCTTCTATTGTTCTGTGCATCACAAGAAGTAAACTGTAATTCATGCAACTCGTATTAAAATAAATACTTTAGTCTTAAATTTATTAGTTTAGCATGAATATATGGTTAAGTTCTTCCATTATGTCCATTTGCAAAACCCAAAACTAATCTCAGGACTTCAGTAGCATAGCACCCTTTTCAGCCACAGTAAACAATAGTAAATATCACTCCAAGATATAAAGTCATGGTACTTTCCATCTCAGTTATATCAATTTTTGTATTAATCTGACAGCCAACTATAGCTAGATGAAAACTAGAATACACCTCTTTTATTCACAACCTCCTCTTTTGGGGTTCCAGGAAAAAAAATACTTAAGAAGTGAACTTGACTGAAAGAAACATAAAGCTTGCTATGAGTGAAGTACTGCTGATTCTCTCAGAAGAGAATCTCAGTTCTTAAAAACATTTTCACTGCCACCTCTGCTACCAGAAAGGCTTGACATTTTGGTGTGTTACTTCTGTCCTTGGTTTCTGCCTTGACTTCTGCACAAAACGATCCCCAAATTTCCGTCATGGATGTAGACACCAACCATCTAGATCCAAAGTTGCTACTACCTGAAGAGTGACAAATAGATCAAGTAAAGAGTCACTGGATCCAGAGTCCAGAGATTCTGCTCCTCACTATAGTACCCATCATCTAAAATCTCGATGATAAAAATTTGTACCAGCCCTCCATCCATGGAAGCCTGAAGGCTTCCAGTAAGTCTTCTGCTGATACACGAAACAGGCATTTGAAGACATGGAAGGTTTGTCAGCATTATGCGCACAGAGAGACTGAACACACACGTTTACAAAGCAATAGATCAAGGATATGGCTGCTGATCATCAACCTCAAACGTCAACCCAACCAGTCATGAGCAGAGAAAACTTATCAGCCATGATCATGTATTTAGTGCAGCTGAATTGCCTCTACAGCTTCATCCATTTACTCCACAGTTTACGATGCTGCCTGATGCTACTGCCTGGACATCCCAAACTGGTCACAAAAAGGCCCTTTCCGCACTAGCCTGTTCTAGCGCGATGATTCCACTTTCAACCTCCTCTGGAATCCTGGGGTTTGCAGTTTCGGGAGGGGCCGGCCGGCCCCTCCCGAAACTGCAAACCCCAGGTTCCAGAGGAGGTTGAAAGTGGAATCATCGCGCTAGAACAGGCTAGTGCGGAAAGGGCCAAAGGGATGCGTTTTTCTTTATCGCTTTGCCCCCGTCGCTTTTTCCTTCTTGCCACCCTAGCTTCCAACCCGCGGGGAATGGGGGTCCCTACGTGCCTCCCTTCCTCTCCAACTGACCCAGGGGTCTGGCCTTAATCCGCCCGCCCGCTCGGCCCCCCTCTCTTCCGCACTCACACTTGAGCCAGCGCGCCCCGGCGTGCGTGTCCTTGTCCTGGATGAGCCGCTTCTGCGCGTACCGGCGGCAGATGTACCAAGCCATCCAGAGGACCTGGAGCAGCATGAGGGTGATGAGGTAGGAGAGGACGGCGCTCTTGGCGACCCCCACCGCGTGCACCGCCCACGCGAACATCAGCAGCAGCCCCGCCAGGAAGAGGTGCAGCCCGTACTGGCTGCTCAGGATCTCGGCGTTTTTTTGCGGGTAGCCCCGGCCGCCGCGAAGCGCCGAGCGACTCTGCCGCCGCCGCCGCCGCCGCCGCCTTTGGACTGCGCCGGCGAAGGTGGGGGGCTCCCGGCGGTCTTCTCCATCTCCCAGACGTCCGGTGCCGCTTGTGGGGCCGGCCTTTTCTTGGGGCGGCCCTTCTTGCCCGCGGGGGCGGTTTCGGCGGGGCTGGCGGCCGTCGCGTCGGTGGCCATGCGCGCGCTGCGCTCTCGACGGCGCCCCCGTCCCCAGCGCCCAGGCAAGGCGAGGAGAAGCGTCGCACCTGTCAGGGTTCCCAGGCAGGCTGGGCAGCGGTCCCCCCGCGCGCGGCCTGGCGGCTCTCTCGCCCTGCGCTCCCCGAGGCCCTTCTTCTTGCGTCGCCCACGAAGGCTGCCCGGACTCACCTCACACCTCGAACTTCCTACTCGCCTCAGTTTACCCGTCGTTCACATCTGCCCCCTTTGGAGTATTTATGGAGCGGTTCCTGGGGGTTACAGTCCCCCGGGGTCCTGATGTCACTGGGTGTGCCGGACGGGGTCGGGTTTCCAGCCGCCTCAGCCTTTCGCCTCAGGGCCCTTTTCCCGTCTGTCTCGGCCTACCTGGGCTGAGGAGGAACACTCGCCGCTCGCCAAGAGCCGGAGGGGCTCCTGCCGCTACCGTGATAGGAATTTCAGATAACGGCGCCGCGTGAGGGAAGGAGCCCCGATGGGTGGACGCTGCCCGGGGCTGGGGCGGAAGGAGCGTGTATGCGGGGGAAACGCTTAGCCAAAGAGCCCCGGGGGTTCCAATTGTGATTTATGCGACAGGCACACCTTTGCTTAAGAAGCCCAGACTGCAGGCAAGCACGCATCCATCCTGCCTGCCAAAGGGCCCGGGGCCTTTCTGAAGGCAGCCGCCGCAGCCACAACGTGGGAGCTGGGAAGGGAGGAAGTTGTCCCGTGTCTAAGCGCCTCTGGCTGGTTGAAAGAGCAAGTGTGCCCAGCTCCCCTCCCGCATGAAGCAGAACCTTCAAGCAAGGAGGGAAAGCCACTGCCTTTCTACCACTCTGAAGATGGTTACTACTTCCCAGTCCCTTATTTGCGGAAAAATTCGAAAACACAATTAAATGGTTCAGATGACTCAAGGCGTGAGGATTGGATACCCCAGAACACCCCAACGCATCTTCTAAAAGCCCTGTATTGCCTATTGCCATAAGTAGGAAACTGTCCCCTTCAGAACAAAACGTAATTCTTACCACTCTGTGAAACCATTCTTGAAAACAGGAAAAAAACAAAAAGGAATGACAGCAGAAGATGCTATAATAAATAAAGGGGAAAAAACATTCTGCAGTCTAAAGCTGTGGGTCATCCCAATTGATACAGTCACAACCAGGGCAATCTCTTCTATACATTTTGTTCCAACTCAAAATCTTTACTATGTAGAGGGCACATTAAATGTGTCACCCTCTGCCAGTTAGGACAAGTATCAGCCAAATAAACAAGGAATTGGGCCTGTGAACCCCAAAACAAGCCTCAAGTCAATCTAAATCATCACTGTCACATCTGAGGGAGTGATTCAACTGATTCTGGTCCAACCAGAAACCATTTCTATGTGTGGGCACATTCAAACATGTCACTTACATGATTTACCTGAAAAATCAACCAAAGAAGTAATGAATTGGCCATGTGAATCCCCAAAAAACCTTGGGTCAACCAAAATCATACACCTTTATGTCTGGAAGAGTCTCCTTTCTCATCTAGAACTCATTTTGGTCCAACCCAAAGCAATCTTTGTGTATGGCACATTAAAATGTATAAACCTCTGCTAGTTAAGGCTAAAATCAGCCAGATAAACAAGGCACTTGGTCTGTATACCCCAAAATAAGGCTCAGGTCAAGCCAGGTCATACACTCTAGCATCTGGGGAAGTCTCCTCTCTCATAAGAAACTGGTTGTGGTCTGACCTGAAGTTGTTTCTAGATGAAAGGCATGTTCAAATGTGACAACCTCTGTCAGCCAAACACATAAGGAACTGGACCTGGGCTCCTGGAGATTGCTAGACTGCATCTGCCATTAAGACAGCCAAGTGGCAGAACCATTTCTTTGGTTAATTTTTGAGCTAACGAATAGACATATTTGGATCTACCATGCACGTAGAAATGGCTTCAGGTCAGACCAAAATCAGTTCATACTGAAACTCAACATGTAGGTAAATCTAATTGGTTGAATGGGTCTATCCCAGTCAGGTCTGACAACAAGATTTAAGTGATGGTTCCATAAGGTAGGTAGGTAGGTGTGTGTGTGTGTGTGTGGAATTAGTAGCTATTTGTGACTGACTCCAGAGAAAAGTTTGTTTAAGAGATTATTTAAAAAAATAGGGATGTGCATATCCTCTTCCTTTGGATAGCAGCACAGTTCTGCTCAGTGGGAAAGGGCCAGGTGGCTGCAGAAGTAGGCAAGTATTTTGATATTTTTAATATAACAGTGGAGCTGCAAACCATATGTAAGGTATAGATTACATATGACGACCTATTCTTACAGTCCCAAATTATTTCATAAAGCAAAAAGTGGTTTTCAAATGGTATTTTTATGGTTACATGAATATTTGGTACCTGTATTCAGCAGAATACAGCAAGGGTAATACAATATGAGCCTCTGGTAGAGACAGAAGAATGCCTCTGGATGCTCTTCGAAGAAAGAAGAAGGAGAAGGAGAAGGAGGGGAGAAGGAGGAGGAGGAGGGGGTGGAGGAGGAAGAAAACTTATGTGTATTTCTTCAAAAATCCATCTTAGATAGTGACAGAGACAGACTGAAAAAGTTGACCTTAACTTGGTTACAAGAGCCCCTAGAAAATAGGTCTCATGTGCAGGTGTATGCTAGCATGTTGGGGTTGGAGACTCATGGACTCCGTCTAGTCAAAGGAAAACCAAAAGAGTAACTTCTTGAGAGAAGGAGAAAGTGGCAGCTGCAGGTAGGAAGGAAACAAAAGACTTGATCATATAGACCAAAGAAAGATATGGAAGAATGAAAACAAAAGGGTAGGCATTATCTAGACTTCCTTCTCTCACTAATCATTTTACAAGCATTGATGCCTCTTTGCTCCCATATGTCCTTCTCAACCATGCTTACTTTAGTCCACAAAATTCATCTTTTCTCTCAGGAACTGGGACCTGTCTCTAGGAAGTATCTTGGTAAGAATGTTTGCAGTCATCTCTTTTGATGACTCAATAAGCTCCTTTTCTTGCAGATCTCTGAACAGGTGATATCAATGTATAGTAGGCCCTTCATTTTCATAAGGGTTCAGGGTGCAGAACCCTTGCAAGTTTTTTTTTTTAAAGTGAGTAACCCCCCTGCTGCCTGAGTGCTCTCCCTCTCATTCCCTTGCCTTTTGCTTGGGTATGTGTGCTTTACTTCCATGTGCCCAGGCAAAAAGCAAAGGAATGGGACGGGAGAGAGCCCTGCATGTGGAGAAGGAAGGTGGATGAGAGCTTTCTCCCATTCTCCTCCTCTCATTCTCTTGCCTTTTGCCCGGGCACACATGCCTTCCATGTGCCCGGGCAAAAGGCTAGAGATTGGAAGGGGGGAGTCCCACATGTGGACAAGGTGCACATGTAGAGGGCACACATGCTTGAGCAAAAGGTGAGGGAATGGGAGAGGGGGAAAGCTCATGTGCACCTTTGTTCTCTGCACGTGGGGATCTTCCTCCCATTCTCTTGCCTTTTGCTTGAACGTGGAGAAGGCATGCAGGCCCAGGCAAAAGGCAAGCAAATAGGAGGGGGAGAATTGAGGAAGGAAAGTGGGCACCTCATGAATAATCAACTTATGAAGGTCAAACCTGTAAAGGAATGTACTTGGTACATGAATTTACCCTTCCAGTTTGTGAGAGTTTTATGCAGCTTGAGTTGTCTTCTGGAAGCTCTATAGGCTTTAGTCTAGTTATTCCTTCTTCATATGCCAACTTCCTTAGTCAGCTTCTAACTACTTCTTCACATCTACTCCCTCATCATTTTGTTATTTAGTCTTTACTTCTGTCCTGGAAGCTTCTGAGCCCATGTTACTACAGTCACTTGCTGATGACATCTAAGTCATTTTTCAATAACTGTGTAGCTTAGAGTAATGGGTATTCAAAGTGTCTAATATACCTAGAGGAACAGCACATTCTGGAAAAGTGTGTGCATTGCCACTACTTCACAAAACTAACCTGTAAGAACAGTCTTTACCACTTAAAGTTCATTGACATGGAAAAAAAATTCTCTATGGTTTCCATGTAGACTCTGAATGGTTTCCTGAGCAGCTTAAACCATGAAAAGAAAGCCCAAATCAACCTTTGATTGCAACTGCAGCTCTGACTGTCTTGGTATGAACTACTTTGGAATGGCCATCAGATTCAAGAGCTACAGTTTCAGTACATATTGAACAGAGAAACAAACCACAGATGTTGGATGTCATGGTTGCTAAAAGGTAATTATGATGGAATTGGCATGGTTGTCAGAAAGTGAGAGAGGGAAAAGGCATATAGCTGTGGACTCTCACAATTGTATAGGAAGGCATCAGCTAGATCAAGAACATCATCAGTCTTGTAGCATCCTAAGTATGAACTTGTTTTATTTACTGTTAAGCTTTCATGGACTCCATTCTCTTGCTGATTCATTTTGAGATGTCACAAAAGACACTGGACATCTCTATTCTCTCCAGTTCAGGAAATGACTGAGCAAAAATCAGCACTTTAATTAGGTAACTCTTAGCAAAACATTCTAGTGTATGTACGTGATTGACACATTTCCCCCTTTGGCCTATAAACCATTTAATGAAAACAGCAATACTTCTGAAATATCTTATCATTTAATCAAACAAGATGACATTTAACAAGGAAGTATTTCCCATTGCTATAGTTTATTTTTGAGCAATAAGGCTTCTATTCTAAATGTGTCAAAAGTCCTATTCTGCACTTGGTTATTGGTATAAGGTTGGCTCCACTGCTCTTAACTATGAATAGATACTGGAAGTTTTATTAATCTTTCTAACCTTTCAATTAGATTGTTTTATGAAGACTCAAGAAAACCCCTTTCTGCTTTGTTAGTTAAATACTAACAGAACTCACTCAATGCCCGAGGAACACTGGGGGTGGGGAGGAGCTGAAAAAATATCCCCAGGCTGTGCTTTTACACTAAAATCTGTTGGAGGGAGGTTACATCCCAAACACCTGCAATCTACAATATAAAAGTCAGAGTTTGTGAGCAATCTTGTCTGTCTGCATCAGGCAGGTGAAGACCTCATACAATTGGCTGTGTGGGGTGAGAAGACCTCATATGATTGGCTGGCTTTGTAGATTCTATGAAATTCTAGGGTTGGCAGTTTAGGGAGGGGCTTTAGAATTCTCAGCCAGAGAGCTCTTGGGCCTCAGGCCGGTTGCTATGGAGATGAGGCCTGGCAGTAAAAAGGGCAGTGTATTCCCTCAGAAACCGAACTTCTGTTAACAATTCTGAATACAGATTGGATTGGAGAAAATGGGGAAAAGTTGCAAATACTGGAATAGGCTGGTTGCTATGGAGATGAGAACTAGCTGCAAGGAGGACAGTGCACTCCCTCAGTATGTTAACCTCTGTATGTTAACAACTCCGAGTACAGATTGGATTAGGGAATATGGGGAAACTTTACAGGTGCTAGAATAGGCCAGTTGCTATGGAGATGAGGCCTAGCAGCAAGAAGGAGGACAGCGTATTCCCTCAGGAACCCAAAGTTTATATATAAATAACTCTGAATACAAATTGCATTGGGAAATATGGGGAAAAGCTACAGGTACTAGAGAAGACAGTTTGGCGAGTTCTTAAGAGGAAAATAAAATCCCGGGCAATGCTGGGTAAATACTAGTCTACTATATAAAAGTCAAAGCTTGTGAGTGATCTTGTCTGTTTGTCTATGTCAGGCAGGCAAAGACTTCATACAATTGGCCATGTGAGACAAGAAGACCTCATATGATTGGCCGATTGTGAAGGTTCCATGGAATCCTGGCGTTGGCAGTTTTATAGAGGAGCCTCTAGAATTCTCTTTAGAATTTAGAATTCTCATCCAGAGAGCTGTCTGACCCTCAGGCTGATTGCTATGGAAATGAGGCCTTGCAGCAAAATAAAATAAGAATAAAACTTCAGGCAACACCGGGTAAATACACAGTTTGGGGAATTAGAGTCACAGGGTCTCACAAATCCACATGTATTTCAACAGGTAAGGTAAGGTAATTCCTAAGGTATTTCTAACAAGTACTACCTATGAAAAAATAAAATCCTGGGCAACACTGGGTAAATGCGCTAGTGATATATACAAAATGACCAGATATGATTATTACTCAGAACATCACTTCTGGTTGTCACCTGATGTTGCAGCCCACCAAGGGTCCAGTGGAGCCAAACTGGCCCACCAAGCCTCAGCAGATGCTTCTCTCTGCCTTGTATCTTGTGGAACTGGTTAGGCCCTGTTCCCTGGCTGAGACAGCCAGCCCAACCCTCTGGGGCCTTGGAGTGTTCACAAAGACCCCCTCCACCAGACTGTATACCTGCACTGAAACTGACTCTTTGAAACCTGTACTTTAGCTATACCTTTTGACCTCCTAGTGCTTCCTCCCCCACAAAAAAGTAACCTAGGGTGTCTCTGATTCAAAAAGAAAGGAAAAAAGTCCTGTTAATCCATAAGAGTAGCTAATCCCACACTGCAACCTGGGATCAGCTATTGCTCAGACTATGTGAACAGGGCTAGGATGCTGACCCTAATCAACGCAAGACAGTCATAAGGACACTTGAAGTTCCTCTTCCTCCCATATAGTCACAGAATCATAATTCCCACTGTTGCCTAAGCAGATGTGTGGGAAATCAGCACCACCTCTGAGACCTCCTCCAGTAGCTTAGGCAAGAAGACAGTTGGGCAGCGGAGCAGTCATTACACCAACAGAATCCCAATGCTCTTTCACTGATCTCTTGCCAGGTGTACACGCTCAAACCCTGCAGATTGTCAGTGTACCTCAATAGGGGGATGGACTCATGACAGATCATTAAGCATATCCAGGGATAGCTGTGTAGGCCATACAGCAAAATACAACAACATTCAAAATCTACAAAACAGTGATATCTTTTATTGAGCCAACCGAAAATGCACAATACATATCATGCAAGTTTCTGAAGTTCCACTGGCTTCTTCATCAGGTAAAAGCATTAAAATCATTCAGGAGGCAAAAAGAAAAATGGCGATATTAGAGTCACAGACCTACATTTTGTCAAATTGTTGTTATTGTCAATTAAGATAGTTTGGAGGGAGAGCAGTGCAGGCAGAGGCCACTCCCCTTTGGTCATGTGGGCACTGGGAGACAGAGTTGTAAAATCTAGGGAATAAAACCCAGACCAATTTAACTGGGGGAAAAATACTTGACAAAATGTAGGACTGTGAAATCAACATTTTTTTTTCTTGTCCTGTTGAAGAAGCCAGCGGAGCTTTGAAAGCTTGCATGAGGTATTTTGTGCATTTTTGGTGGCTGACCATCAACTTTGCCTGCTGCTACACCCAGAAACCTGGTGGGCACAAACGAACCATGTTGACAGCACTCTCCACACTTTAGTCAACATGGTTTCAGTTATACTTGCAAGGTTAGGTTCTTCTTCGTGGTCTCTGTGCCTTCATACACTAGGAGCTTTAGCGCCTGCGCGGTAGCGTTCGGAAACTTCTAGAGCTTGTTCGCTCGGCGGGAACCCCTCCCCCACGCCGGTACTGCGCATGCTCCTCCCGCCGAGCAACGGTCTCTCCTCAGTTCTTTCTCGTCCGCCGTCGCGTACGGAAGGTTCTTTAGTTTGTTCCTCTCACTTTGTGCTTGGCTTGCTGTTTTCACGGTTTTACGGACTTTTGGACTGTCTCTGACCTCTCTTTCGGACTTCCCCTTCGGCTTTGGTCTTTTCGGATTTTCGCAGTTTGGCGTTCTTCGTCTTATGTCCGCGCTCTTCAAGAAGTGCGTGTCCTGCGGGCGCAAGGTTGCCCTCAACGACAACCACAAGGAGTGTCTCTTCTGTTTGGGTGAGTCCCACAACATCCGGACTTGCCCAATTTGCCGGGATTTACTCCCCAAACTCTCCGCAACCGGTCCGCGAGACTCAAGTCTTATTGTTGGGAACAGTCTCTGCGGGCGATAGACGAGACCTCCACTTCCAAGATGGCCGACAAGAAGACGACCACGCCATCGACGGTATCGGCGGCTGCCGTTCCGTCCACCTCGTCGGTATCGGGCTCGGTACCGGCGAAACGCCGATCTCGGCGTTACCGAGGATCCCGAAGCTGTCGGCGGCTGCCAAGTCAGCGAAAGGATCCTCGACGGCGAGGAAGGCTGAGGCTCCCCTGACGGAGACGCCTGCTAAAAAGCGCCCTGCTCCGGATGGAGGCAAGGGCAAGGAGAAGGAGAAGAAGAAGAAGAAGAAGGAGAAGAAGCGCTCCCCGGCTGGGGACGTTCAACCTCCTCCTCCTCCTCCTACTCAGCAGCCTTCCAAAGGGCGAGGCGAGTCCGTCGATCTCTCGGAGGATGAGATCGAGGACGTTCCCCAACAGCGCCCGGACTCGCCTGTGGCAGACCCTCCAACCCT
>CAOLHI010003332.1:0-184060 GCA_948474755.1 Ctenosaura bakeri
CTCGACCACCACAGAGTTCGGTGCAGGGTGATTAAAGAGATAACCGGCGTTATCCTTCTGCACCCTGTAGAGGTGTTCCAACCGCTGCGGTATCGGCTGAGCCGAGGCCGGCCTATCCCAGGCGGCCTTCACCAGTCTGGATACCCGGGGCAGGAGAGGCAGCGGGGCCGCGGCAGGTCGCTTCTCCTCGAAGACGGAGAAGGCTGGATCGTCGTCCTCCGGCTCCGCATCGGCGATCTTAAGGCCGAGGGTAGTAGCCATGCGGAGCAGCATCGCAGAGAACTGGTGGACGTCCTCTGGAGCAGAATCTGGGATCGGGTCCCCGAATCCCAGCGGAGGAGACTCCTGGGAGGCCGCCTCAGACACCTCTGATTCCGCACTCGAGTCGTACGACTCTGAGGTCGGTGAGTCCTCTCGCCGCTCACTTTCCGGCTCCTTCGCAGTCGCCACAGGAGTTGCCTTCCTAGGCTTCTCTGCAGCCGGGGCAGTGGTAGTAGCAGCGTCCCGCTTGGGCTGGCTGACTACTGACTTCACCTTCTTAGTGGTGACAGGGGTAGTCTGGCAGGCTGACGTCGTCGTAGCCCGCTCAGTCACCACCGACTCCGTAGGGCGCGTCGCCGTTGCCGTGACCCTAGGAGGTGGCGATATCGCCCGATACCGAGGTGAAGGCTCCCTCGCCCTATGATATCGAGGAGAGGGAGAGCGGCTGAAGGAGCAGCGGTCCGACGGAGATCGGCTTCGGCGTCGACGGTACCGAGCCTCGTCCCCTCTAGGCGAGCGCGATTCGCGCTGTCGACGAGGTGACCGGGACCTCCGGAAGGTCTCCCAGCGACTCGGGCCACGATGGTACCGATCCCGGTACGATGGCGAATGTGACCGATAAGAGGCCGGGCGCTCTCTCCATTCAGATTCCCTCGCGTACCTGGCCACGTAGGACGCCGAGGTGTATCTGGAGGCAGACGAGCGAGGTTGTTCCTCTCTTGTCTCTCTAGGAGGCGGCGAGGCCACCGGACGCTCGGAAGAGCGGGACCGGGACCGGAAGGAGGTCGAACGCCGATCCGGAGAAGCAGAGGGCTCTCTCTGCTGCAGGTCGGCCGACCTGCGACGGCTAGGAGGGCGGTGGCGCTCCTCCACCAGGGTTGGAGGGTCTGCCACAGGCGAGTCCGGGCGCTGTTGGGGAACGTCCTCGATCTCATCCTCCGAGAGATCGACGGACTCGCCTCGCCCTTTGGAAGGCTGCTGAGTAGGAGGAGGAGGAGGAGGTTGAACGTCCCCAGCCGGGGAGCGCTTCTTCTCCTTCTTTTTCTTCTTCTTCTCCTTCTCCTTGCCCTTGCCTCCGTCCGGAGCAGGGCGCTTTTTAGCAGGCGTCTCCGTCAGGGGAGCCTCAGCCTTCCTCGCCGTCGAGGATCCTTTCGCTGACTTGGCAGCCGCCGACAGCTTCGGGATCCTCGGTAACGCCGAGATCGGCGTTTTCGCCGGTACCGAGCCCGATACCGACGAGGTGGACGGAACGGCAGCCGCCGATACCGTCGATGGCGTGGTCGTCTTCTTGTCGGCCATCTTGGAAGTGGAGGTCTCGTCTATCGCCCGCAGAGACTGTTCCCAACAATAAGACTTAAGTCTTGCGGACCGGTTGCGGAGAGTTTGGGGAGTAAAATCCCGGCAAATTGGGCAAGTCCGGATGTTGTGGGACTCACCCAAACAGAAGAGACACTCCTTGTGGTTGTCGTTGAGGGCAACCTTGCGCCCGCAGGACACGCACTTCTTGAAGAGCGCGGACATAAGACGAAGAACGCCAAACTGCGAAAAATCCGAAAAGACCAAAGCCGAAGGGGGAGTCCGAAAGAGAGGTCAGAGACAGTCCAAAAGTCCGTAAAACCGTGAAAACAGCAAGCCAAGCACAAAAGTGAGAGGAACAAACTAAAGAACCTTCCGTACGCGACGGCGGACGAGAAAGAACTGAGGAGAGACCGTTGCTCGGCGGGAGGAGCATGCGCAGTACCGGCGTGGGGGAGGGGTTCCCGCCAAGCGAACAAGCTCTAGAAGTTTCCGAACGCTACCGCGCAGGCGCTAAAGCTCCTAGTGTATGAAGGCACAGAGACCACGAAGAAGAACTTAAAGTCAGCTGAAAAATTGGGATGACAGAGTATTAACTGAGACTGTCCCTGTAAAACTGGAATAATTGGAGAGTATGGATTTATACCACTGAACTAGTGAGTGCCAGCTAGCAGGAAATTTGCTATCCTAATTTAAATATTTACACTGTCAGCAAAATAAGAGCACTGGCCCTGAAACACTATAATGTCATGGTTTGTGAAGTATGGCATTACATCGTTACTTCTTTGCCAGTGAAGCAAATTTTTATTTCTATACAAACAGCTCAAGTGTGCCCTAGCTCCATTTTAATATTCTGTTATGCTTTCATGAGTCCTTTTTCACCCATACTCTGATATGCCACAAGCACATAAAACATGGAAATGAACATTTTGATCCCATTGCAAGTGTCACAGCTCCATCCTTTGGAAACCAGAGTCAAGACTACTATGATTAACCTGTATTCGTGTCCTCCAGAAAAGGACTTTGATTTGTACACTTGGTGAATAAATAAATTCACTTATAAATTGCTAATTATATTTCACTTACATTTAATAAGTGCAGCTTTACAGAACTTGTGTCTTCAATTGTTGAGCAATGGAAGGTATTTTATTTATATTTAATTTATCTCCCACCTTCCTCTCAATATGAGACCCAAAGTGGCTTACAACATAGTAGGGCATTATCCTCAGATCTCGAAAGAAATATGACTTTTATAGCATTTTTTTCCAATATTCTCTTTTATTGTCCAAGGTACTCGTGCACTGGGCAAATCCCTTAAAAAAAAAAAAAGAATAACATGATATAAAAACAACTAATAAAACAATTGCAAACCAGAAAGTGGTGCCTTTATCCAATGCACCACTCGGTAGTGAAGTAGGAGTTTTAATGAAGATCTTAAACTTTAGGACATTAAAAAAAATCTCTCCTTCATTGGGTGTTCCCTGAACTGAATGCTGGATCCACCCACTGTATTTCAAGAAAATACTGAACTGAACATCAAAATCACAGACAGATGGTTCTGGCAGAATAAATCTTGAAGAATTTCGACACCTTTGGAATAAAATTAAAGGCTGGCAGGTATTTACTGAAGTTTCTTGCATGCCTTTAGAAAATTATTCTGCTGGGCAGACTTGCTAATGCATACCTTGCAATGCTTCACAGATTAAAATTTAGATACTTGTATCCAAGCAATGTATGGTCAAGATGGCCAAAAGTGATTGAGGAAGAGCACACGTGCAAGGAGCAGCTGTAGCCATCTGCTTTAGCCTGACCCTACTGCAAAAGGCAACACCCTGCCACTCCACTTCTCTCCTTCTACTTCTGCTCTTTCAACTGAATTGGGAGCAACTGAAGTAAGTTGAGGACAGAAGGGGAAAAGTGACAGGCACAAAGAGAAATAGGGGCATTTGAAAAGCAGCTGAAAAGCGGGAGGGCCGAGTATGAACTGGAACAGTCCTTGCCAACTCAAGACAGTTAGAAGATATGCTAGTGAATGAAAAACAGTAAAACAAAGAAAAGATAGAAATCTACATGTTTCAGTATTTTTTTACTTTATTCAGAGAGACACACACACAGAGAGAAAGTTAGTGTATAATAGAAACCCTATGACCCTCCTTTCCACCTTATGCCCAAGATAAATGAGTAATGATAACAGCAGGGGGGCAGATACCCTGAATTGAACTTCCTGTCTAAATCTTCCAGGAAACTTCAAGGAAGCAAAGAAAGGGAGGTGGCAATGCTAGAAGGCTTTTTGCTGATGTTTTTGCTTTCCACGTGTAAGAAAACTCTGATGTGCAATTGCTTTCAGATAAAACAGCTCCTGCTCCATGTATTCTGTTCCTATGTAGAATTTTTTCACTTGTAACCATCAATATCTGCACAAATTCTTGAAGTTTCTTTAAAAACTTAATAGGCACTATCACTAGCCTGAAAACTCATTAGATGAATCACACTGACTTCCCCTTCACTTTTAATAAACCTCATTAAGGTTTTTAGACTTATTTAGACTCTGTTCACACTATGCAGTGAAGTCCTGATATTCATGTCACCATTCAGGTGTCGTTTCTGCAATATTGTGGTTGGACCACCTCCCACCATAGTAAAATCTGAATGGCAGAGTCTCATGACATGTGAAATAGTTAAGAATAAATTAACAACAGTATCAAAGACACAGTAACATTTTTCCTGTCATGACTAAAGTACCAGTACATATGATTTTATCTCAAGGTGTGTGTGTGCACATGTGTGCCTTTAAGTCACCTGTTGATTTATGGTGACCGCATGAATTTCATAGGGTTTTCTTAAGTAAGGAATGCTCATAGGTGGGTTTGCCAGTTCTTTCCTCTGAAATATAGCCTACAGCACCTGGTATTCATTGGCAGTCCCCCATCCAAGGACTAACCAGAGCTGACTCTACTTAGTGTCCAAAGTCAGAGAGGATCCCACGGCTTTAGGGTATTTAGGGCTGCTCCAAAAATAATTCTGGTTTCCACAGTTTAATGAATGGGTTGATTATTTTTCAATGGTGATCTATCCTGCTACCAAAGGAAGTACAATTCATATTAGGGAAGAAATCCAAACATATTGTAGCAGTGCTATCAGGTTATACAAACTATTTTTATTCTTCTGTTGGCTCTTGTGTGGCCTACAAGACAATAGACCATTTCCAATTTTTCCTGTGGAGACAGAGCCATCAGTTGTAGTGGGAATTTCTGAAGCAGTTTCCCCCCTTGCTGGTAGGATTCTGACAAAACTAAACCTATCATTTCCACTGTTCTTTTTCAGAAAATTTTCAAACACTATGACACTGATCACTCAGGAACTATTAACAGCTATGAAATGCGCAATGCAGTGAAAGATGCAGGTATTGTACTGTGCTTGTTCTTCTATATTGCTTGGACAGAATCTTTGTCAATGTATTATTCTACTTTCTTTCTGACAGATCATCTGTGAAAATTATATTGTTTAAGCCAGTGGTTCTTAACCTGGGGTCTGTGGACCCCTGGTGGGTCTGTAGAGGCCTGCTGCTGCACACTAACAGCAGTGGCAGCAACAGGGATGTGACACTGGGGTGGGTTGTGGGCACTGAAACTGCTCCCTTGTTTGAAAATGAGGGAGCAATTTGGGTTACAGCCACACACCTGCTGCTGTGTCTGTTTCATCAGTGACATGGCAGCAGAGGGTGTGGGCACCAAGGGATACAGCAGCAGGCATGTGTTTGCATGTCCAAACTGCTCCCTCATTTGCAAATGATGGAGCAGTTTCAGCACCCTCATCCCCCTGCTGCCGCATCCCTGACGAAAGCCCAAACGATAGCTCTGGAGATCAGGGTTTAAATCCCCACTCAGCCATAGAAACTCACTTGGTGGCCTCAGGTCACTCACATTCTCTCATCCTCAAAAAAGGCAAAGGCAATAAATCTTGCCAAGAAAACCCCCATGATAGATTTGCCTTAGAGTCACCATAAGTCAATTTTCAAAGGGGAGAGAGGTGAAAGAACCTCCCTCTGTCAGAGGCACTTTGTTGTTGTGTGCCTTCATGTGACTTTTGACTTATGTCGACCCTACAGTGAATCTATCACTGTTTAGTTGTGGGGATTTTTTTTGGCAAGATTTTTTCAGAGGGGGTTGCCATTGCCTTCCTTTGAGGGTGAGAGAATGTAACTTGTTCAAGGTCATCCAGTGTCTGAGCGGGGATTTGAATCCTAGTCTCCAGAAGCCTTTAACAAATAAATAATTATTCAATTAAATTATTAATTAATTAAATTTAATTATTCAATTAAATAAATATTTGAATATTTAAGTCTTAAGTCTTGGCGGTGATGTATTTAAGTCTTTTACTTCAAGTCTCAAGCCAAGCCTCAAGTCTTTACCTTCAAGTCCCAAGCCAAGTCTCAAGTCTGGAAGTCAACTTCATACCCCAAACTATATTCCAGAATTTCTGGACAGAGTTTAATAAAGTCGGTTTTAAGAATGTAAGCCTGCACATTTGAGATTTTGCCATCTGCAGCTTTGAAAGCCTCAAGCCCATTCTCTAACCAATTTGTTTTCCCCCCTCTGGAAATGTGCCCACACTTTGGGCTTGAGACAAATTGCCATGCAACCAGCAGGCAAAAAGAGATGGAGGTGTAGTTCAAAGTCATACGGTTTCTGGATGAATGTGTTATGTTACTGAACCAAGCTCAGCAAGTCAGTCATTAAAAATATACAAGAGTCAAGTCGAGTCAGTGCATCATTTATGGCCAAGTCGAGTCCGAGTCAAGTCACTGAAGCAACTTTAGTCTGACCTGAGCCCAAGTCTATCGACTCAAGTCTACATCATTAAGTCTTGGGGATCTCTGGTAAATAAAAGGTTAAGAACTGCTTATCTAACCAATATTAACTGAGACAGAAAATGGAAAACAAATCCCAAACTTGGTATGTTTAATTTATTTTTTCTCCCTCAGGATTTCAACTGAATAATCAGCTGTATGACATCATTACAATGCGCTATGCTGACAGAAACATGAACATTGAGTTTGACAGCTTTATCTGCTGCTTTGTGAGGCTAGAGGGAATGTTCCGTGAGTATGTTTATTTTATCTGCTTAAAAATATTCATAGTTATCCATTCAAGAATGCTCACCACCATAATACAGAAAAAGGCTCTGCTAGACTCCATTGCCTGAAGGCAATGTTATGATTGTTATAAATATCATATTCATTGGTCGTTTGTCTTGTTTATGTGATGGTTTTGTGTGCTTCTTGTAAATGTTGACAATGAGACACAACCCCCTTTTTTCCATTCTCAGTGCTAGCAGGATAGGCCTTAATGTGGGTTGCCGCTTTTGTTAAGTCATCACAAACTTTCCTTTGCCTGGACTGCAGTTTTTTCTGTTGCTTCATGGCCATAAGTTCATTAACATGCCAATGAAGAGAACTGGAAAGATTTTCATTTCCAAATACCATCTGGTTATTGGAGAACAGTGGTCTTTATATTCTGATACTGCTTGAGATCAGACCAATCTGACTATTCCACAATATGAAGATGTACTAATTGCCATCATCTCAAAAATAAGAACTAATTATTTGAAGTACCTCGTAATTTATATGATCTGTCATAACTATGCCAATTTATGCTTAATATCAATAGGAAATGCAGTAGTTTGAGTGTTGGACTAGGCCTCCAGGACAGCAGGATTTGTATACTAACTCAGTTATAGAAATCAATGGGGTGACCTTGAGCAAGTCACATTTTCTCAACCTGAATAATTATTTGGAAGCTCTGAAGATACCAGTTCATATAAGATACCTGTCAGGATTTCCAAAGCTTGCCAGTGGAACTTGTCACTTGTTGAATTTCTGATTCACCACCCTTCCGCAACATGTGCTAGATGTGTTGTATTATAATTTCCATCATCCCTCACCAGCACAAATTGTCATGCTGGATGCAGATAAGGGGGATTATAGTTCAAAAGAGCCTGAGGGCATCAGGTTAACAAAAAGTACATGATACTGTTTAACAGGAATTTAAGTGATTGGTGTTAGTTCCCTGCATTTGAGTGACAAAAGTGGAAATATCCAAAATCCCGACACTTAGGTTCATTTGGTTTACCAATCAGAATGCTCGATGTTTTGCCTGGAGAGACTTTTCATATACTTTTTTCCTTCATGTCCCTTTATAGGTGCATTTAATGCCTTTGATAAAGATGGAGATGGTATTATTAAACTGAATGTCTTAGAGGTAAACACTTTTACTTTGTTATGTTTGTTCATTAAATAAGAGATGTATTCTATAGCTTTGGATACCTTAATGGTGGTAAGGACCATCAGTGGCTCCTAGCCAGGATTGCTATATGTCACCTCCATTATCTTATGTTGGTTGCTGGGGGAAAACAAGACACAAGGTACAGTTTGCACTCATGTGCTGCTGGCTGGCCACTGAGTGAAGAGAGTGCTAATCTTACATCATGGCTTTTATATTTTGAGTTACCATGCAGTTGTCATCCTTACAAAGAGACAGCCGAAAAGAATAGAAAATTCCAAGAGCTAATCACTTTTAGACCTGCTCTTCATGGTGAAAATAAGTGAATAATCATAATGTATTATAAGAAAACCATGGAAGTGTTGGCTCTTGCTAAATGATGGTACATGTGGCTACTGTTCTGGCAATGAAGGAACCAAGCACAGCTTCCCTAATACTGGTGAACACAGTTTTACTTGCATTCAGGGATGCTTCATTTCCAGCAAAAAAACACTGGTTTCACAAGATTCAATCAAGTGGGCAGAGTGCAAAGTTGCATGGACAGAAGTATGCTGGCACAATGGAATTTCTTCTTCCTTTTCTCCTCCTGCCCTCACAGCCTCCACTAAACCTGCTCTGGAAGATCACCCAACTCTGCAGAGTATTACATCATGCATTACTGTGGTTTACCCTTATTTTCATGAGTAATTAAACAAGTTTCCCAACCTTTCAATGCATGCTTATCCATAAAGTGTGGGCACTTCTAATTATTCTGTGGGTATGGATACAAAGCTGAAAAGAGGGGATTTCTGATTTAGCTAGCACAAGTGTGTGTCATTTTGCAAATATAGTGCTATTGAGTATTCTCAAGAGCACCTTTTCATAACCTCAAAGTTTCTTATTTCGGTCTTGCTTTCTTTAAATACCAGAATGACAGCAGGATTTCAATCTGATCCTACTATTTAGTTAGTAAATCCCACAATTTTCTACAGTAGTTGTTCCAGAGAAATGCAAAACAGAATTGCAGACTTAGGAAGATTGCAGGGGGAGCCATACTTTATTTTCCTGCACTTTTAGATGCGTATAACCATCTAAACATTGCTTTTTCTTCCTTTTCCAGTGGCTGCAGCTCACCATGTATGCCTGAAGGCCACACTTGTGTACCTACCCTCAGTCTCAAAACAAGACCTGGATTTCTGTCAAAAAGAAGCTAGACAATATTAAGTTGCAGAACATGGAACTTCGATGCATCTCCCTTCTCTGATAACTAGAAGGGGAGTACAGGTTATGTGCAAACAAAAAGAGATGTCTATCTCCTTTTACTAGATAAGAGTTGTCAATCTAAAATCTACCTTTCTTACTTATTGATAACTGACATGAGCAGTATCATATGGCAAAAAGTAACTGCCGCCATTGCACAGGGGAACACTATTCCACTGCATGCTGGCCTAACTCCAGTGTTACACTAATAGCTGTCTGCTATTGCTATAGGACTTTCTTCCCCTCCTCCAGCCCTCTGTGCTCCACAAAAATATTCTCCAGAGTTTTTCTAGCTCTCTGCAGCAGGCTTTGAGGGCTGCAGAGAAAAGTGTTTCAATCATCAAAAAGACCCCCGTTGAATCCTGGGCAATGGCAATTTTTCTTTACAACTTTGTTGGAAATCATACTTATTGTTTTAGTTTATGAAAGTAGTAGGTTTTGCAATGTGGAGATCCTCAAGGTTAAGGAATGTTATCCCTATTAAATAAATTTTCAGAAGTACCCAAACTGATGTGTGTCATTTGAATGAATTCAATGTATTTGAAAATAACATAGATCAAATATTTAACTGTTTCAAACCTTTTCATGTGTCTTCTTCTTCTTCTTCTGTATCCTACAGTCATATCTATTCTTTGAGCACAGTCCAAAAAATGAACTTTTCTAAGCTCTTCAAGTGGATGATGTAGCAACTGGCTGTGTGTGAATGAGTGAGTGAGAGACTGTAAACTTGTTCAGAAGGCACCTAGTGACTACTTAGATCTGTGACTACCGTGGCTGAGTCAACAGCATTGCAAACATATGGCAACACATTTGATAGTTACAGGAGAAGAAGTACTCTAGTTACATGATGGCATTTTCATCTATGGGAAAGTCTCACTTGTGGCTTTGAGTTTTAAACATGAAACCCTAGATACTGTTCCTGACTATTCTGTAGCAATCTGCATTTCAAAAATAAGGACATTGGGGTTGCTTCACATGTCATTTTTTTCCAACTCAGGACTAACATATAGGGGAAAATGTGCAAATCTCTGATGCTACAGCTGTATGTGTTTGCCCTTTCTCTGGGAGGTATTCAAGAGGCATCCGAGTCCCGGCCAGAATTCTCAAGAAACGAATGGATTATTCTGTGCTAGTTGCAAAGCTCAAATCATGTCAAATAAGATTTCAATGGGATAGACTTGAAGGGGTTATTTTTCAATTTAAGGATCAGAAACATAGGATAAACTCATTGGAAAAGATGAATGACTTTCTAACTAGATATGGATCAGATTCGACTTGGATGGCTAGGATGCAAGATGTACAAGTTGGAATTAGTGATGCTGGAAAGGATCAGAGATTAGAGACACCCAGTGACAAAAATAAACGAGAGAAGAGGGACAGAATTAAAGAACAAGTGAATAACTCAAAGATAGATTATGAGAAATGTCAGGACCAAGAGACAGGTTTGATAGATTTGGATTCAGACGAACCGATGGTACAAAAGATGAAAGGGAAGTGATGGTGAAGATAATATCGTGGAATATTAACGGTCTGAATTCGGTAGTTAAACGGAAGTAAGTGATGAACCTCGCAAAGAAATGGAAGTGGGAAGTTCTATGCTTGCAAGAAACTCATATTAAAGGAGCTGATATAAGAGTTTTAGAAGGACTATGTTCGGGAGATCTTTTTGTATCCTCTGCATCGGTTAAAAGGAGAGGTGTTGCACTGTATGTCAAGTCGATGTTAAAGCCCAAGCAAGTATTTGCTGATTGTAAAGGAAAATTTGTGGGGGTTGAAATGGAAATTAAGAGTAAGTGAACTCTCCTGGTTGGGATATATGTGCCTTGCAATGAGAGGAAGAGGTGTTTTGAAGACCTTCAACGATGTATGAGTGAACAAGATTATACGGACGTTTTGATCATAGGAGATTTCAATGGAGTTCCATGCCCCTGTATGGATAGATCATCATGCTCTTTAAGTAAGGGTCAGCACGGGAAGATACAGAGTGGATTCTCCACAATGATTAAGAATTTCCAGCTATTTGATATCTGGCGGGTTAGGAAGCCTATGATGAAAGAGTTTACCTATTTTTCTAATAGGCACAACAGCTGGTCAAGAATAGATCTGATGTGGGTTTCGAAATCTTTACTAATAGATGTTAGTGAGGTGCAAATTATGCCGAGAATATTGAGTGATCACTCTCCGACCACGCTTACATTTAAACAAGGCCTCAGACCGATATTCTGGAAGATGAATGAAGATATTTTGAAACAACAAACAATTGTATCGGAATGTAGAGGGAAATTGAAAGAATTCTTCCAGTTTAATAACAATGGAGAAACTAAGCCAACCATAATCTGGGACACAATGAAGGCATATATGTGGGGTATTTTATCACAGAAGGTATGGGAAAAAAAGAAAAAAAGAAGGAGTGTATGGATAATCTTCTTACCACTTTACAGGAGGTGGAGAAGTGGCTCAAGAAGGAGCCAAAAAGTATTCAAGCCCTTATTAAAATCAGGACATTACAGAAGCAACTATCAATACAGTTGACAGAAGAGATGGAGAGGAACCTTAAATATAGCAAACAATATTATTTTGAACATGCTCAGAAGCCTGGGAAATGGCTTTCCAATAAAATTAGGAAAGAACGACAGAAGAATCTAATAATGCAGATTAGAGATGTATAACTGAAGAAAAAGGGATCATGAAAAAATTAGGAAACTATTTCAAAAAGCTGTACTCCGAACAAAATGGAGTAAGTAAAGATAAGATACAGCAATATCTCAGCTCTAGAGGACTCCCAGTTTTGAAGAAAGAACACCAAGAACACCTCAATGCGCCTATTAAGATATCTGAAGTTATGGATGCTGTTGAACAGTTGAAAGAAAGGAAGGCACCTGGCCCAGATGGCTTTATGGCCTCATTCTACAAAACGTTTAAGGAACAGGTAGCTGAACCCCTCCAGACTCTATTTAATGAAATTACCACTCCGGGAGATTCCTAACAAGTTGGAAGGAAGCAGACATAACTCTTATCAAAAAAATAGAATCAGATCAGCCATCCTGTACGGACTTTCGACCCATGTCATTACTAAACACGGATTATAAGATCTTTACTTCCATTCTTGCAAATCGATTAAAGCCAATTCTGACAGAATACATTAATGAAGACCAATCAGGATTTCTTCCGGGTCAACAGATGCGCCACAATGTTAGAACGGTGATCGATATTCTAGAATATCTATCAGTACATAATGAGGTTAAAGGTACGTTAATATTTTTAGATGCCGAAAAAGCATTTGACAACGTCAGATGGGAATTTATACTAGAAGTACTAGAAAAGATGCAATTTGGCGAAGTATTTACATCATTTGTGAAGGCTATTTATACTGAACAAAGTGCCTTTTTGAAAATAAATTATCAGAAATCGGATAGGATTCCAATCTATAAGGGGACAAGTCAAGGGTGTCCGCTTTCACCTTTATTATTTATTCTCACCTTGGAAGTGATGCTTAGAGATATAAAGAATCACCCAGAAGCGTTTGGGATAAAAGTGGGAAAGGTATCTTTTCAGCTAAAAGCCTTTGCAGACGATGTTGTTGTTTTTTTATCTGATCCGATGGTACAAATTAAAAAGTTAAATGAAATTATTAACGATTACAGTCAGATGGCTGGATTTAAAATTAATCGAAAGAAAACCAAAGTACTGAGCAAGAATATGAAGAAGGATGAAATAGACAAATTTGAATCAATCTCCGGGTTGAAGTGTGTAGAAAGAGTGGAATACCTTGGAGTCCAAATTACTAATAAGGCCAAGCAGTTATTTCAAAATAATTATGTACCTTTGCTAAAAAAGATCCAAAGGAAGTTGGAAGGCTGGCGAAATTTAAAACTTTCCTTGATGGGGAGAGTTTCATTGATTAAAATGAGTATCCTACCGAAAGTACTGTTTTTGTTCTTAATGATACCAATAAGTATTCCAAAGAGATGGTTTACGGATCTTGAGAAAGAGTTGCGGAAATTTATATGGAATGGCAAGAGACCCCATGTAAAATATAAGACCCTAATAGATGAATGAGAGAGAGGAGGAATGTCAGTCCCTGATTTTGAATTATACCACACAGCGGCCTGCCTTGCCTGGATGTACCCCTGGATATTGTTGAATGATCGCAAATTGCTGACCTTAGAGGGATTTGATTTAGTATTTGGCTGGCATGGTTTTCTCTGGCATGAGAAAAGTGAGATTCAGAAATCCTTTGGAAAGCATGTATTTAGGAAATCTCTATTCTCGGTATGGTCAAAGTATAGGGGATATCTATGCCCCAAGATCCCCCTCTGGATCTCTCCTGCAGAATCTCTTTCTCTTCCTTTTTTAAGAAACGAAATAGAGTGGTCTACATACAGAGAACTATTATATCAACGGGGCACTCAGATAATGTTGAAGGACAGAAACATGGTTTGCATACTTACAAATTCAGGAAAGATATAGGAAGGATCTGAAAACAGGGGAATTTGAATTACAAAGAGGAGAACTGGAGGAGAATTTAATCAAAGGGGAGAAGAAACTTTTATCCAGATTATATAAAATGCTCTTGAAATGGCAATTGGAAGATGAGGTGGTTAAGATTATGTTAGAGAAGTGGGAGCAATTATGGGGTTGTTACCGTAAATGGACGAGCACCTACACTCTGCAGGAACAAACATTTAAAATGATGACTAGATGGTATCTCACCCCAGCAAGATTGTCTAAAATAAATCATAAATCATCCAACGTGTGTTGGAAATGTAAGCAAGAAATAGGTACATTTATTCATTTATGGTGGGATTGCGCCCTTGCTAGGAAATACTGGCATAGTTTATGTGTAAGAGTGGAACAAATTACAAAACTGAAAATAGAGATGGATCCCAAGGTATTTTTGTTGGGCATGGTGCTAAATGCAGTGAAAAATTATCGATTGGCAAAATTGATATGGTATATGTTACTAGCAGGGAGGTTGGTTTATGCAAGATATTGGAAGGCAGGGAAAGTACCGGAGGAAGGGGAATGGTGGGATAAGATCTTGGATATTATGGAAAATGACAGATTAACCCATTATTTAAAGGATAAAGGAGAAGAATCTTTTTTGTCGATATGGCAACCGTTATTGAATTATGTTAAAGAGTTAAAGAATTAATATAAGTTCATAAAACAAAACCAATTCTGTCTAGGCCGGGCATTACCTAAGGGGGCATAAAGAGACAAGAGGAAGAGAGAGAATATATACGGAAGGGAAGGGGGTAGAAAATGTGAAATTAAAGAAATTATTATAAGGACATTATTATAACGGAAGTATTTATAAAATTATGTACACAATATCAAGTATCAATTGTAATGTAAGTTGGAGAGAGGATGTACTAAAGGTTTTCTTTCCTAACTATACCATTTCATGGGAGGAAGTCTCTTTTTTCTTTTTGCTTTGAAGATTTGAAGATTTTATATATATATATGTATGTATGTATATGTATATATGTGTGTGTGTGTGTGTGTGTGTTTAGTTGGAATTGCTGGATGGATATAATGTATATACATATATACTGTTTCTTTGTTATGTGAGATCAAAATCAAAATCAAATAAAAATATAATGAGAAAAAAAAAGAGGCATCCGAGAAAGCAGGTTGCACCCTTATTGTTCATCCTGAAGAGGCACAGCTACATGGAGCTAACCTAGAAGCAACACATCCTCCAGCTCCTTCTTCAGTCCCTTTCTTTCCTCATCCAGAACATTTCTTTTCTGAAGTTTAGTTCAGCAAAAGCTTTTCTTTTCTCAATTTCTATTCTTGCTTACTTCCCCCTTCACCTTTCTCCACTGCCTTTTTCCAGGCTCCTGAACAATAACGTTTCTCTTTTCTCCTCTGCATGTGCCCCTTCAGACAAGCCTCCCTACTCATTTGGCCCTTTAAATTTGCATTCCTTATGGCAGTTATTTCAGTAAAGAGGGCCTCAGAACTGGACATACTATCACCTCTGTTGGTTTAGCAAAGACACAGTTATCCATACACCAGATCCTTCATTCCGTCCAAAGGTCATCATGAGTTTTCCAGGTTCTAAGAAGCTGGTCTTCCCCTCCTGCTGTTCTAAGATTCCCACACCCTTCTGAAAAAACCTGGTGGACCTTAGATGTCAACAGAAACCTCAAGATCTGTGTTACATACACAGATGGGAGTAGGCATTCAGATTTACTGTTTGGCTCTTGGCACCCAACTTCTTTAGGCAAGAACTTCTCAAAATCACATATAGCTAGATAGACTGGGGAATGTATAGCCTTGGCTAACATCATCATCCACACAATGTCAAGATCAATTCACTCACTAATCTGCCTTGCTAGGGCTTCAGCTTTCTTTACTAATGCTTCTCTTCTAGAGATCTGTGAAATGCTAGTTTGGGCTTAGCTATTCATTTCTATCTGGCACTACAGAAGGGACCTACC
Source organism: Ctenosaura bakeri (assembly GCA_948474755.1). Taxonomy (NCBI): domain Eukaryota; kingdom Metazoa; phylum Chordata; class Lepidosauria; order Squamata; family Iguanidae; genus Ctenosaura; species Ctenosaura bakeri. Next base: position 15,527 of record CAOLHI010003332.1, read on the forward strand.
ATAATTCCATATTGCGCAAACCTTTAATGTAATGTAATTCCATATGCATATGACTGCCTCTCCCCAGTGAGATACAACCCACTCTCAGATGCTTCTTTTCAGATGTCCCCAGAAAGGCACTTTCAGAGTAAGTGCCAATGGCACCAGTTTCAGTTTAGAAAGATGCCATGGGTGCAGTGACTTCAGTTTTGTAAAGCCTATGACCAAAGCACTTTAATACATAGAAGAAAACTGGAATTAACATGCAAAATCCAATACATTTGATACTATTCCATCTCCTAACAGACAGGTTCCCTTTTAGCAGTAAAGATTTTCAGGCAAGAGAGAGTCATTGCTGAAGAAACAACCCTTTCATTTTGTGTATCTCATATCCCATATGTTTTCATAATCTTCTGAATGACATGGACTAAGAGAAAAGCTAACAGGCAAGGTGCCTTTTGGATATTAAGCCCTGCAGACAGTATAACTCTTTTCAAAATGACATGATCCTAAAGAGGCTATGCATAACTAGTGTAGGAAACCTCTTATTTCTGTATATATGAGGACCAGTTCTTCACATAAACTATACATTTCAAATACAAAGATACTTCTCTCACTGAGTCGTTCTGCAGAATATCCTGGGAAACTAAAATCTGGTATTTTTATAGCCCAAGATATTTTTTAATATTTAAAATTGCTAGAAATATGATATTTGTATACAATTTCTCTCAAAAACCTATTATCACCTATTTCAGGTGCCCTACATGAAAAGCTGATTCATTAGATAAGAGAATCAAATCAAGTCAAAAATTGTAACATGTTGATTTAACCACATTTTACTAATTAACATGTAAGTCTTTGTTCACATGGAAACTCCATGTCTGGGGGAAAAAAACAACCTACAATACTTAAGGACCAATGAATTTTGAAATTCTCTTCCTGCAGTTAGGAATTGCTCCAGTGCAGATCCTGAATAACTTTCTTGTTACTTCCACAAAAAGTCAAGTCACTTAACAAATCAAACATTTAAAGAACATCAGCTGAGAGATAGGAAGAATTAAGGCCACATCAGACTTCTCTTGTTACAAAGTAAATTTATTTTCTTTTTTCTTTTTATTTAGTTCACAGCTTTGTAGTAAAAAGGAAAGGAAAGACCAAGTCATTCTGTGCATTTGAGGCCACACATGAGAAAAGTCACAAAGGACATTCCACAGAAACAAAATGAGGTGCTGAAAGATACCAATAATCCTGTTAGAGTTTATTACTTATGCAGTTTCTCTCATCTAGTATTTTCACATTCACATCAATCTGTTCCTTGTCTTAATCGGTGTATGATTTGAACCTTTCTGGTTGCATTCATATTATGGCGTTGTACATGGAGAGTGTATACTTTTGTCTTTTGTATAAAGCCATACTGCCAGGACCCTAGAGATCTAGAAAAACCAACATTTAGAGCAAGATAGATATTAGTTATATATTGCTTTTACTTAAAACAGCAATAATTAAATGCCACTGAATGTATGAGTTCTCAAATATTAATCCAGAACTTAAATTTAGAAAATCAACTGTAAAGCCAAAACAGTTCACATTCTAGTTGACAATGAAAAGTGAATCTAGAGCCTCAAGAAAGTTTTATCATCACTGTCAACTGGAATGTGGACTGTAGGCTTGGTGTCTTGGTTATTGAAGCCTGTTTGTCTCAAGGGGCAAATAGAAGCTGGGGTATACACTGACATTCAGTTGTAAAAAAAGAGTCAAACAGCTGAACAACAAAGCAGTTCCCTGAAATTTGATACATAAACCATTCCCACACAGCTCTTTACACACACCAAATCCTTACATTCACTAAATAAGATAAATGGCATAAAAGAAATGCCTATTGTGTTGGGGAAGTTATGCTGGCATGCAGTCCTAATTCACTCCATAAACAGCCTACAACAGCTTACTCATACATTAGCCAACACATAACTTCACACTTCCCACACAGTTTAAAAACTAACTTCACAATTCCCTCTAGCCACTTCTTTTCTATCTCCTTACCTTCAAGACACAACTTTCTCAAGATAATTTCAACTTATTTGTAGAAAGATGCCAGAAACCTGGAAAAAACAAGAATCTGATAGTCTGCATTTCACAATTTGACAGTGAGAATGTCCTTTCTGTTGTCACAGTTTCTGGCAGAGCCTAGAGGAACATGCTAACATTTCCCAATAAAGAGGCAGAAGTACAGAAAACGGATCCTCAAACCAAAAACAAAACAAAAATCCCAGATAGATAACAGAAGAACCTCTACAGCCTGAAAGAAGGAACTGTGGCACTCTAATAGAAGCTTCACTGGAGTATACTGAAGTGCTGAGAACTTCTGTAACTAAGAAGTGATCTTAATTTATTAATATGTGACATGGTTTAGAATAGTTCTCAGAATCTCCAATAAAGGCCAAGATACAGAACTAAACTTTGGTAAGACACAACCACACACTATTGCTAAGTCAGTCTGTAGACAAATTATCTAAGGCATTCCACAATGGATGAAAGGAAAAGATTTTTCCTCAACCATCTTAAACACACACATACACACAAACAGCCTATTATAACAGCTAAAAAAAACAAGTGTAGTGTAAGTTATGTAGCACTTACAGCTACTACTCTAGAAAAAAAATTAATTCATTTTTGCAAACAAACTCACTATCCTCTTCCAGTAAAACTTTGAAGAAAATCATTGAAGATGCAAAATTAAACCCATTCACTCATTTGTCATCAAGGATGCACAAACACTGCACGCCACATATCTTTCTTACAAGCACACTGAGTCTGTATCTTCATTTCAATCACATTTTGCTTAGGATGATCTAAAATCAATCCATTAAAAATTCATACCACTTTATGAGTTGAACACTAGAGCTTCTTGATAAAGCTATGAGAGCTCTCTGAAGATGATCTCTTCACAATTTCCCTGATTGTCCCACTCTGAGAAAAGCAGTCCAAAGCATCAACAAAACAAAAGATTAACAATGCTCAGAAACTTTCTACAAATAGACTGCAGAATAAAAGAATCCCTGATGCAGATTGCTACTTCTCTCTGGAAAATCTCCCCCATTCCCAAGGTGAAGATGTTGTAGTCATGGGGAAAGAGTAGAAAGGAATATTTTATCTAGAGCAGATTTTGTTAACTGTTTTCCTTCCAGGTGTTTCAGACAACCCTTGAAAGTTCCAACCAGCATTGCCAAGATCTGAGATGCCAAGAGTTGAAGTCCAAAACACCTGGAAGGCCAAAGGTTAAGAACTACTGATCTAAAGAAAAGTAATACTTTTAAAAAAGATTTTAAAATGCAATCGGTATATTGAGGACTGGACAAAGGCTGTAACATCACCAAGTTCTCTGGTAAGTTTTCAAGGTGAGCTGAAAAACAGCTCCCAGATACAGTTCTCTTCTAAGTCTTACAGCCAGCTGTTTAGAACACTTTGTGTGTGTATTACCTCAAGTTTCCAAATGTTGCTTACAACACCTTTTGCCCTCTCAATATTTAGACATCATCAGCAATGATAAAATAGAACAAGTCAAGGTCTACATAGGTATACATTTCTAGACTGTTAAAAAGATTCTCAGTTCCCTTTTGGAATAGACCAACAACTGAAGCCAGTGATAACAAGAATACTGGTCTAGAGCTAAAGAACTACTTTATAAACTTCAGTAGTGGGAACTTTGCACCAAACAGAACAGCACTGGCATTCCCACACATACATTTCAATTCTCTGCAGTGTAATTATTATCTTGCAATTATATTAGTTTAGCAGGTTACTACTTCTACCTCATTACAGAAAATGGTGGCATAACATACATACATGATACTCTCAGTTTCTGCTTGGAATCCTTAGATTTTAAAAGCTCATGTTTTATATCCAATAGCCTTTCCTTTTGCACAGTAACACTCAACTACAGAAATGTTAAAAGTATTCAGCAGATATAAAATCAGATTATACTGGGAAAAGAGGGCCAACCAAAAACTGTTTTAAAAACACTGGGTAGCCACGTGTCAACTGGACATAAGTGAACATGTTCAGACTCAATCCAGGACTCCAAAGTTCAGCAACTGGGAATGCCACAATAGATCACAAACTTTCAAAATCAGGGAAACAGCCCCATTCCTGTGGCAAGAAAACACTGGCTATAAATATACATGTACAAATGCTTAAAAGTTAAAATTGTTATCTGCACTAGTCCTTGCGCTAAGTGCACAGTAATTAAAAATGAACGAATCACAGTAAATGTGTTTTAAGGAACAGGATGTTTAGATGGATGTTGTCAACCACTTAGCCTCTTAGGTGGTTACAATGTACACAAAATAGTGTAGTGACTAACTGTGCAGACTTTGGCCTACACCCAATTGCTAGACCAAACCAGAGCAGTGAATCTGAATGCACTGAATTAACTGCTGAATAAGTCAATGCTTACATAAATCCAATTTAATTGATAGGTCTACCCTAGTTGTGACTAGCAGTGGGTTTTAAGCCCTAGCATCCAGAGTTTTGCTGGTGAAAATCTGCTCCTCCTCTCCCCTCAGCAGTTCTCTGTAAGTATCTGAAAGCTAAGGTTTCCTAGAGCTGCAGAGATGGCTTGAGGGACTGCTGTTCAAAGAGATATCCTCCTCCTTCTAGTTCAGATGGATTCCATTATACCATCAGCAGAAGTCCATTTTTGGATCCTGCCCTGAGACCTGAAGGTTTACTCACAATAGAAATTGAAGATTAAAAAGGAAACCATTCCTGTACACTTATACTCTCCTTTAAGACTTCTCATCAAAAGAGAGATACTAACGTATGGAAGGAAACGGAAGGAAACGCAGCACTCAATCCTTAAGTGATATTTTCTAGTCTCGGTTTTATTATCATCATCATTATTGTCTAAATCCCAAACTATAAACTACCTGGGAGAATCTGGTATACAACATAAAAACAGAAATGTTAACACAACAGTGTATGTAGGCACCTGGTGTGAGTATTAAACATTCCTCTGAGTTACAAATTTTAGACATATGCAATGTACTTCTTTGAAAGGGAAGACAAAATGAATGGTTTTGTTGTTGCTGCTTCTGCTAATAAATTTAACGTTGTTTTGGTCTACGTTTGTCAGTCATTTCCTTCTCTACAGAGCTGCAAGCAAGATGCTGTCTCTGTAGTGAAAAAGAAAAAAGGAAAAAAAATAGCCCATGTCCTTTTCCTACTCTAAATATGACCTGGAGTAGAAAAAAGGAGAGGACTAGAGGTGGATGAGGCATGGAATACTTCCAGTATAGAAAAAGGACATCCCAATGTGGGAGGCGAAAAAACTTCACGAGTCCATCTTGCTATCATCCTCTGCATGTTTTTCAATGTGTCCCACAGCATCCTATAGACAGAGAAAGGGAGAAAAGAAAACTTTACCACATAGAGCTTTTAACCAATCAACTCAAAGTATGTTGCATTTATTTATTAATTAAAATATTGTGGGATTTCAGGGCAGCATACAGAGAAAAAAATAAATAATTTAAAACAATTCGGGATAAAACAATAAATTAAAACAATATTTTGTGTTCCTATAAAGAGTTCAGCACATTGATGAAAAAACTCTGTTAACAATGTTTAACTTTTGTTTATTCTGTGTTCAGAGTAGGAGTAAACAGATTACACTAGAGACCACAGGAGTGGATGAAATGTAGGACTCCTCCCATTCTATCTATTCTATCACAAACTTGATGAATTTTACCCCAGCCATATTATTCATGTGAGAGAATAATTCATATTATTCACGAGCCCTTAAAAGATTGCCTTCCCTTGTACAGACCTCTTAGATAACAAAGATCTTCAGAGGAAGCCCAGCTGATTGTATCTACAGTCTGCCACCCAGAAGAGCTGGAAGAGTCTTTGGACATCATCTGTTCCAGTCTACTCCACCAGTGCAGCCTGTGCAATGCAAGATGCACCTTGGAACGTCCCTGGCAGATAGCCATCCAAGCCTATGCCAACATGCCTCCAATGAAAGTGCATCCACCACCTATGATGGCAATTTGTTCCACTATTGAAGTGTTCTCTCACTTTTAGCAAGTTTACCCTAATGTTTATCCAAAACCTATTTACCTTAAAGTTGCCACATACTGTCCTACTCTACTTAATTGCTCCTATCTTCTGATTGAAAAAGTGTCCAATTACCATAGGATATTACCATGACAGTTGAAATGGCATCACAACGCTACCACTGTGTAGTAATACTGGCCCTAGGTTTTGTTTAGATTTGTTGCTCTTTATGAAATGTTTCTAACATGGTTCTAGGATTTATAATAGGGGTGAGAACCATGCAGCCCTCTGGATGTCAAGACACCAACTCCGCAGAGGCCCTAACCAATAAAGCCAATGGGAAACAATAGCCATTTCTGCACTAGACTGTTATAGCGCTATGATTCCACTTTCAACATCCTATGGAATCCTAGGGTTTGCAGTTTTGGAAGGGGTAAGCCGGCCCCTCCCAAAACTGCAAACCCCAAGAATCCGTAGGATGTTGAAAGTGGAATCATAGCGCTATAACAGTCTAGTGCAGAAATGGCCAATGCTGGCAGTTGAAGTTTCATTATCTAGAAAAGTGGTTCTTAATTCTTTCTTTACTGGGGACCCTCTGTAAACATAACTTGTTGCTGGGGACTCCCCCAAGACTTAACTCAAAATTTACATTTTTAAATTTAGATTTAAATAGTCAAATATTTATCTAAAATTGCTCATCTGGGGGTCTTCAAATGAGGGAGCAGTTTGGGACCACGCACACACTTGCTGTGTCCCTCGGTATCCACACTTCCCGCATAGAAGAGCCAATAAAACAAAGCATCCTGTGTGCAGAGCAACAGCAGCAGGAGCACCCTTCCAAAATGAAAAATTGGCCTATTACCTCAGATTGCTTGCTTGCATCTGTGGGGAGCCCAGGGAAGGGAGGGGGAGAGGGAAACAGGTAGAGAAAGAAAGCAGAAGCAGAAGGAAGGCAGAAAGCCAGGGCTTGCTGGGTGATTCCTGTTTGTATGTGATGAATCTAAGTGTCTCCCCTTGACCTCTTTCACCGGTCTGACACTCAACATGGAGTTCCCTCTCCCTCCCTTCTTGAAGAGCAAGGCTGAGCCAAGCATGCAGATGTACTCCCTCCCCTCTTTTTCTCTCCTTTCTTTTTTTTTATTTCTTTCTTCTCTTTCTGAGAAGAGTCAGCCATTGGAAGGGAGGTATTGCTACCACCACTGTTGGTATCCAGCACCAGGGCTTCATGAACCCCCCGTGAGGGCTCCGCAGACCGCAGGTTAAGAATCAAGATCAAGAATATAAGTGGGCAACTGTGTGGTGGCCAGGGGCAAATATCTCCCTCAGATGCACCTGCAGGACACACATCCCCATAGCACGTCCAAATAACTCTACCTTCCTCTCCAGTCCCTATCAAAATGGTGACAGGAAGTGACATCACATTCCTACCACCATTTTCCAAGCAGTCCTTCACAAAATGGAAGTGTTTGGGTTTAGCATGGGGTTCTAAGGTATCTGTTAGGATGGACTGGGTTATTTTCATTTGTTTTCAGTTGTTTGAGGGGCTTTAAATAAATGATTCTTTTTTAAGGTTGAGGGGCTGGGGGCCTTTGGAGGACTGTTGGGAGCTTCAACGGCTATAAAAGTGGGGTCCTGGGGCCACACTGTGCCCACCTCTGATTTGGAAGGTCACACAATTCCATCCTGATTTATATTAACATTCTTCAAGCAGCTATATGGCCTCTGAATAAACCTTACACAGCATTGTCAGAAGGGCAAAGGAAAGAGCATCCTGGTGAGCGACCTGACAAATCCAAAGTCTTAGCAGGCTCACATCTGTGGGTTGGAAGGAAGGACATCAGGAGGAAAGACATTACACTGCTCAAGGGCTGGTGTAATTTCTTCTTTGTGTCAGATCCTGCCAGGGGAATGAAAGAGCCCTGGAACTACTGGACCTGAAACACCTTCTGATGTGTCCCCTGAATGCTCCGTTTTGCAATTACTACTGGAGCACTGATGGTGGAATGGTAAGGGTGTGGACACTAAGATGCTCACAATAAGGATGCTTGGAAGGGAATCCTTCTCTCTTTACCTGCAGACTTCCCTGTCCATGGACAGAGAGGAAAATGTGGTCTGTCCTGTGGGTCCCATCAACTTTCCCAGTGACCCTTAAAGTATTAATAAGTGTTATTTTAAAAAAATTAACAAAAGTGGCACAGACTACTGTGTTCTCCAGAACTTACTTGGGTATTTGTTGATGTTTTAATATACTTGACATCCAAACTCTATCTGAAATATTCTAAGTTTTATTTTACTGCAACACTTTACTACGTACCTGCTTGGAACCTTTTCTGGAGGTGAAGAAAGCATCACAATTCTTCCAGCGGCACTTTAGGGTTTGAAAATTTGGGTTGGTGTGATCATTTAATAAATGCTGTTTCAGGTGGTCCACAACTCCAAATATGAGTGAACATCCATGCCACTGGCAAGAGATGTGGAAGAGAAATATTATAATGCAGAGATCATAAAAATTATAATAAGAAACAAGCATAAAACTTTCGTTGTACCTTTGAGGAGTGGTGGGTAACAAATAAAAATTTATTACTACTACTACTACTATTATTATTATCATCGTCATCATCACTACTATTACTAAATTAACAGAGGATAACTAAACCTCCCTCTACCCACCAATATGTAAACGTAGCACACAGAGTACAATATCACTTAACAAGAAAAAACACATCCCAGATGTGACCTCCATTCTGTTATCATCAAGCATTTTTTTTCATTTATCATTTTATCAGCTCATAATTTTAAAGTACAGGAGAGAGAACAGTCTGAAGATGTGCACATATATTTTACAAGGCCAAGGTATGCATAATGCAAATCATAGAACAAGAGGGCTGGAAGGCCCATCTAGTCCAGTCCCCTGCAGGTACACTGTCAAACAGCTCTTGCCATCAGAAGATCACATATTCTTAATCTGGTTTTTCCCAACCTATACTGTTGTTTCCATTTGTCTTTTTTACTCTGTAAACCCCCTAGGATGGGATCAGCTCTGTTTTTTTGTATATTGTCACACACACTGGGTGAGGGTGATCATGCAGCCTTCCAAATGTCATTGAACTGTAGCTCTCAGCATTCCTCACTTTTGGCTATGCAGGCAAGGGCTGCTGGGAGCTGCAGTCCAACAGCACCTGGTAGGCGACACCATTATCATCCCTGCTATAAATCCTAGAACTGTGCTGCTGAAATAAATAAAATAAATATAACTATGCTAACTGGAGCAGTTTCTGCACATAAAGGACAAAGGACATCAGCAATAATTCTGGCTATGATCCAAATCTATAGTTATGTGCTGTCAGAATTTGCTGTGAAATTGTCTCCACAACAGCTGACACTCCTTAAAAGATATGCATCTGCCAAACAGTCTTGCCTCTTCATTACCAGGAATGACCATATGCTGTAACCCTGCTAGCAGATGTGTGGTTACTTTGAAATATGACCAGAATTTCTGTGTACTACACAAGGATTGATATTTAGAAACTACATATTGGGGGGGGAAAATATAAGCAAGAACTACAACCACAGATAGGATATTAGGTAGGTTGCCTAGCCTGTTCGTTTGTTTTGCCTTTTCAAAACAAACAAACAAATAATAATCAATGATTATTGTTGTTATTTTATTCATGTATAGCTCACTTTCCTCCTAATAAAGGAACTCACCACAGTTAACGTTTAAAAAACAATAAAGATTTTAAAAACTATATAAACTTCAATAAATGTATAAATATACAAGTTAATTAAAAAGCAGTTGAACAATTTAGAAAGTTAAAACACTTAAAAACATTAAAATTTATTGGAAGATTATGCAAGTCATAAAACTTCACAGCCTACAATCTAACCCATTTGATTTCTATAAGCCTGGTAGCAACAAAAAAAAAATGTTTTCAGTTGCCGATGGAAGGAGAACAAGAAGTGAGTTCCAAAGACTGACAACAGCCACTGAGAAGGCCCTCTCCATTGTTCTCACCAAACAATCTTCAAAATTCATTCTTTAATGGGTGTGGGATCTTCATCACAGATCGGACCTTAGGAATATGATGAGACAGTTAAAGAACAGGAAGGAATAACTCTGGTAGCAGAAGTTTTGAACCTCAAGAAAAGCTCTGTCTTCGACGTTGTGATTTTTTTTGATAATGGTGCTACTGGAGCTGAAATTATAGCGGTTTATGTAGGCAAAGCTATGGCCATGGAGGAGGAACAGCCAGAGGTGAACAATTTGAGTAACAGAGATCACAGAAAGTTATAAACAACTGGGTTTGGTGCTGACAGCTCAGCAACAGGTTGCACTGGGATCCATTCTTGGAAAGCTTTACAGTAATCCTGGTTGGGCAACACTTCTAATTCTTTTCTTCAGTCTGAAAGAAGATTCAGTTATGCCCCTGGGCTCTGATGGATAATTCCATGAAAGGGTGTTTTATTAAATTATACAAGGCTGTGACACAGAAATATAAATCTATCTAGAAACAGGCTGTATCTTTTTCAGAGGCAAAACTGGGCTTTGAAAGAGTTGATTTTCTTACTAATTTGCGACCAAATTTTGGTACTAAAATTGGTTGCAGGGGTAAGTGAGGTTCCCTGATGGGTTTATAAAAAAAGATGGGGACTCATGTGGTCCATGCATTGTCCCCCTCTGTTGTAAGCCATTCTGAAAAATAGCTACTTTGGCAAACAGGATCCTGGTTTTGAACAGTAGCCCTCTGTGAGAAGTCTCATTTGCTGGACTAAATCCTGTAGTTTGTTAGGCTTAATCCTGGTGAATCTTTTGCCTGGAACTAAACTAAAAGCCTTCCATTAACAGGCAAAAAGCTGTCCTAGACATTTGTTTTAACAAAAACTACTAGTTTTTTAAATTGTTCTTCATTTTAACCTCATTTCTTTGTAATATAATTAAGTTTTAGCTTTTCCTTTATTTCCTATTACATAGTTTTTATATGGTTTTATACTGTTAATTTTTTATGATTTTACTGTTAGTCACCTTGAACATATTTTAGGAAGAACTAGGGTACAGATGTAATGAGCAAGTCAAACAAACAAAAAGACTTTGAGTCTAATGAGTAGAAATATTTTAGTCTTTACCAAACAACGATAATTCTGCATCAAGTTCAGCCGTACAGCCTGGATGCTACCGTCATAACAACCAGTGTAGATCTGAAAAAGATGGGCAAATAGATTTTAATAACAGGAACAGGAGAGGCTTCAAAGAAAATTAATGTGCTAAATGTATCAATCAAGGTTACCAATTTAGCATTTCTTGATAAGCTAAAAATTCTTGATTTACTTTGCAGTAGTTTACAAATCTTGGGAGAAAAACACTTCTGGGAGTTGATTTCACAAAGCTTTTTTTTAATAGTGATAAGATTAAGGAGCTGAACTGGAAAGTGAACACTAATCAATTTTAAATCCCTTTAGTTTCAATAGTTTCATGAACACAGAGTTAATTGATATTGATATGTATTTTTAAAAAAATTGCAGGTACTGAACAGTTCAGTGTTAGCTCTTCAAATCCTGCCACCACTAAGTGTGAACTTAAAATTCGAAATATTTTAGGAGAAAGATCATAAGAACAAGAGTAAAATGCAGGTTGCACGTAGCTATGCAGCCTTTACAATGCACTCAGGATTATCCATTGAACAAAGACTCTCAGGTCCAGCTAAACTAAATTAAGGTGAGCTCTAATATATTTAACTGCATGTGGGATACTAGGTTGAAATCTCTGAGTCAACTTTAATTGAATGCAAATCTCATTCATAAGAAGCAAAGGAAGTGTTTGTAACAAAGCAATCTAGGCAAGGACAGGTGTTCTGGCTTGGTTGCACAAAACAGTAAAAATCACAAGGAAATGAAAAGTATCTTAAAAATAAATTTAAAAAAAGCCACCTCAATGCCTCTGTTTCAGTCTTGTCAGTTGCTGACCTTCCCAAGTTCAGCAGAGAATAGGGAACGTGAAGGGGGTATCATGTGAATTCAGGTACAAGGCTCTGTGTGACTGGGGACATTATAACAGAATCTCTTAACACGAAGAAATTCCAGTAGCAGGGTGAAAATCTAACCAGGAACAACAACACTTATGCATGCATACAAAGAGAGATGCAAGGCCATTAGTGTGCCCCAGTAGTCCTTCCAGTGAGGTTCCCCAATTGGCTGCTATTCTGAGATTGCTTGGGCCTTTGCATAAAGACATTTTTAGCAGGTCTGGTTGCTGAAAAGCCTTGTTGAGCTATGCCAGCAGTTCTTAACCTTTTCTTAACCAGGGACCCCCTATTCCTATAATTTGTTGCTGGGGATTCCCAAGACTTAATTCAAGATTTAAGTATTTAAATTTAGATTTAAATATTCAAATAAATTTAAATATTCAAATTTATTTATTTAGGGCTTCTGGAGACTAGGATTCAAATCCCCACTCAGAAACTGGGTGACCTTGGCAAGCCACATTCTCCCAGCCTCAAAGAAGGCAAAGGCAAATCCCCTGAACAAATCTTGCAAAAAAAAAAAAAAGAACCCCTGTGATAGGTTCACCTTAGGGTTGCTGCAAGTCAGAAAGCACACAACAACCAATTGCTGCTAACAGGAGGATTTTTTTTTTTAGCCGTCATGTCTCTTCCCTTTGAAAACTGACTTATGGCAACCCTAAGGCAAACTTATCATGTGGATTTTCTTGGCAAGATTTGTTGCCTCTGAGGCTGAGAGAATGTGAGTTGCCTGAGCTCACCCAGTGGGTTTCCGTGGCTGAGTAGGGATTCAAACCCTGGTCTCCAGAGTCATAGTTTGGGCACACACACAAACCTACTGCTGTGTCCCTTTCATCAGAGATGTGGCAGTGCATGAGAGGGGGGTGCAGGCACAAAAACTACTCTCTCGTTTGCAAAGGAAGGAGCAGTTTAGGCACATGCATGTGCTGCTGCTGTGTCCCTCAGTGCCCACACTCCCTATGGCCATGTTCCTGACAAAAGGGATGCAATAGCAGGCATGCACATGTACCCAAACTGCTCTCTCATTTGCAAATGAGAGAGCAGTTTTGGCACCCACATCCCCCCGCTATTGCATTCCTTTTGCAGCTGCTGCTGTTGGTGTCCAGCAGCAGAGCTTCACAGATTCCCTGTGAGGGCTCCACAGCCTCCCACAAGTCCTCAGACCCCAGGTTAAGAACCACCGAGCCATGCTTCTCAGGCTATAAGATGTAGGGGACAAGATTTTTTTTCCCGGTGTGCCAGGGACTGGCACTAAATTTGTACCCACTGGGTACAACTGTTTCTTTCTTTCCTGGAAACCTCACAGGGACTGACAGCTAATGGTTCAAGTACTGTCACTCATCTAGGGACTCTGCGTAGCATGGCTGTGGAGGATGCAGTGTTCTCGTACCAGAAGGAACCAAGCAGGCATTAGGCCCTTTTCTCACGCAGTTTCTGTTGCGAGAGGGCCCCTCGAGCATCGTATGAATGGGAGCGTCAGTCTGTACGACGCACTCCCATTCGTGCGACGCTCACGAGCCTAAAGCGGGACACGTGTGCATTTTATTATTTTCAGCTGGGAGCTGAAAATACTGTGCGGTTGCACAATGCTCCCGGGGCCCTCGCGCACTTACCTGCTGTGCGGTGCATCAGATGAGCGGGCCAGTCGCACTTCCTCCCCCAGTGCAGCCTACAGCTCCCAGGCTGTGCTGCGGAAGGAAGGGGTGGGGCGTTTGCACAACCGGCAAACAGCTGCGGGAGGCAGAAGGGCTGCCATGAGCGGCTTGCGCAAACAGCTGCTCGCGCAAGCGCCGCCCCCCACCGCCACAACGAAAGTAAGGTGCGAAAAGGGCCTTAGACTAGTTCCATCTACCAAGCAAAGGGAAAGAATAACACACTCCTGGATAAGTATGGCCACTAAAGGAGACCCTTTGATTTGATGGAAAAGGGGAAAAAAATACATTACCATGCTCTTATGAATGGTCATGCACATTATCATATCCGAATGTCCTCCATAGACTTGCAAACGATCATGGGACTTGAAGTGGGGATGGAGAGGGGGAGAAAAGGAAAAATTATTAATAATTTCATAAACTTAGAATCTTATATTTCTTTTTTAAAAAATTGCTCACACAAACTTCCACTTCTTGGGAGAAGCATACTTCATAATGCTACTTCATTTCACAAAATGCTGCTAACCCTCCTGCCATACAAAGCTAAACTAGGTTCTCTCAGAAAAAGGTTAAAACAATGAAAGGCATTAAATATCCAGATTGAACCTGTAAGTACATGATGAACTACCACAGAAGAAGCTGGAGATGTGTCTCAAGAAGCTCAGAGAATGGCTGATTATTTAGTAAAAATAGCCTGACATGTTTCAGCCTTCTTTCAGCCTGAGACCTCTTTTGGAGCTATTTGCAGAATCATGAAGTTAGAAGAGACCACAAGGGCCATCAAGTCCAATCACCTGCCATGCAGGAATATAACATCATTTAGAATCTAATGTTAGAAATTTCTGGACCAGAAACTGTCACACCATCTACTTGGTTTTAATTTGTCTAGTCTGAGAGGTCTGAGAGTTCCTATTCCACAAATTTCTGAGATTAGATTCTAAACAGCCCCTGAAGAAGGCCTTAAGAATTTTTATGGACTGAAAAGCATTGGGCTTTTTTACTAAATGAACAATCATCCTCTTGAGATGTGTTTTCAGTTTTTTTCTGCAGATTCTTCTGGAAAGCTCCCCAGTTTCTGCTTTTTTTGAACTAACATGTAACATAACTCTAAGAATAAATATGCATCTACCACATGCTGATGCTGTAATTTCACTGCAGGGTTCATTCATCTGACAGAAATAGACTATTCACTGCTGAATTTTACATTTTTACTTCTGGGACCACGGATCCATCCTGGCTGTGGGATCCCGGAAGCTATAGTCCAAAAGAAGTAAATTTGCCATGCTCTGAAACTTCCAGATACAGGATAATAGCTGCTGAAGTCTGCAGAGCTCCTTACCTCTGAAAAACCAAGTTTGGGACAAGATGTGTTGCTCCAAATTGCATCTCACTGATTATTTGAAGATGAAAACATCCCCATGGGATCAAATGGAAAAAAACACAACAGTCTAATTTATATAAAGCACAGCAGATGCAGCTTTTTAACTGGAGTTATGTTGCATGGCATTAAAACAACACATTAGAGTATGTTTTGCCTTCTTATTTACCTGCAGTTCATAAACACGAACACATTTGTCCAAGCAGGCTGTTACCATCACCTTTCCCAAGATGTTCACAACTGTTACTGCATGGTTGTGACCTTTGTAGATCCGCACCAGTTCCCCTGTCTGAAACAAGCATAAATCAGAGAAGGGTACCACAATCATAGGTGGCATGTGGCATCAGGCTATTTTTACAACTCCCAGCCAATCCTCTCCCCCTGCAAAAACCCATGACCCCAAAATTTAGTGGCAAATCACAAATTTCTCCTTTAAAAAGCACGAAAAGCTGGATGTTCACAATTTGTCACCAAAATTTCATAGCAAACTGAGAAAATCCCATTAAATTAAACATCTCTGCTTGTTTAAAAGCAGTATTTCCACTTTGCCACCAAACTCCACACTCCATGGGTGTGTTCTGGTTGGCAGTGAGATGAATTGGTCTGTAGTTGCTCACTATGTCATTAATGGACAGACAACTGACAACTACGTAAGTATTCAAAGACTGCTGCATTAAGTCTGTATTAGCATAAAAAGATACAAAAGGAATCCTCTAGCACCTTTAGACTAACTGAAAGAAAAAAGTTTGTAGCATTAAACTTTGGTAGACTTGGTCTTCTTCATCAGGTACAAGCACTTTGGTTACTCATACTAAAGATTCTTTACAGGTTCATGGAATTTAAGAAGCGTTCACACCTCCACATGTCACTCTTATTCTGCTGTTACTCATTGTAAAGAGAAGTCAGTGCACAAGCATAACAGTCTGGGAGACAATGGACAAGAAGAGGCTCAGCAATACGCATTATAGCTTCAATCTGTTGCTGCTGTGTGCCTTCAAGTTGTTTCTGAGTTATGGAGATCCTAAGGCAAGCCTATCATGGGGTTTTCTGGGGCTGAGAGTATATGAAACTTCAAAGGTCGCCCCAGTGGGTTTCCACAGCTGAGCAGAGAACCAAACCCTAGTCTCCAGGGTCATAATCTAAAGCTCAAACCGCTACACCACACTGGCTCTCACAGTTTCAAACTAGCAAAGACAAAATATGATTCCAGGAAACTCTATAGCTGCAAACATTATAAAGTTTTTATTTTAATGAACCAGTGTGATATAGTGGTTTGAATGTTAGACCAGGACTCCAGGAGACCAGAGCTGGCATCCCCATTCAACCACGGAAACGCACTGGATGACCTTGGTCAAGTTAATCTCTCTCAGCCTAAGGGGAAAGCAATGGCAAAACTCCTCTGAATAAATCTTGCCAAGAAAATCCTATGATAGGGTTGCCATGACTCATGAGTTAATCTGAAGGCACAAACAACAATTATTTTTGTACCTTACTAAGCTAACTTCTTATGTAAAATCATACAAACACAGATACAGCATGAATATAGCAACAGCAGTTAGCAGTTACATTTCCATACTTCTTATCAGTGCAAAGCACCCCCTAAGTAGTTTACAACGTATTTAGCTAATTGCCTCCAACAAGCTGGGTACTCATTTTACTGACCTACGGAAGGATGGAAGGCTGAGTCAACCTGTGAATATATGCGCTTCCCTTCCAAATACCACATCAAGCTTTGTTTCCTCGTATGTTAGGGAAACATGGCAGCTTGGACGAGCTTTTCCAGCACGACATCTTGTGTGTGTTTAGTGTGCAAGTGTCTAAAGTGAAATACAAAAGACAGTGCCACAACCTGCCATAACTGCCCAACTTAATAACTAGCTTAGGAAATCTGCAGAAGAGGTTAAGATTCTGGGTTCAGTAAAGAATCCAGGGAAATGTTATAACACTGCTATATACTAATTCATTTCATCAGAACTAGGAAGTCTGAAATAATTCCTGTTCCACAGTTTCAAATACATTAATATTCCCTAAGTTTTAACCATATGAGCAACTCACATGTATGTTGTGGGCATGAACAGACTGGTCACTGGAACCACTGAAGACCAGATCATTCACAACCTTGGAAGAGACAACAAGACATCCAAGTTACCCACAGATTTTCATCAACAGATGCTACCTTCCTTCTACCCACTCTGTTTCTCAGATTTAAGGCCTATTCCGGCAACACAGATCTGAGCTACTCAGCACACAGAAAGCTTTCGAAATCCAACCTGAGCGTTGAGGGTGGGGCAAATTAATTGAATTCAAGTCCCAATTCAGCCACAGACTCAGAAGAGGAACATATGGCAAATATACACTATTCTAGTGCCAGTTCTGCATCAAGATTGTCGTTATCTACAACATGAAAACCACAACCAACTTCATTTGGCTGACAGAGAAAGGGAGAATACAAGCAAGTCATTATAATCTTCAGTATTATAATTTATATGTTGCTATCAATCTGTGCGGCACTTTAAAACAATGGAAGGAGAGCAAAGAGAAGGTTGCAACAGTAGGCTGGAAATAACCAGTTTCTAAATAGAAGGCAAAGACTGTATTATTTTAATGTTGTATTGGAGAGTTATGTAACATGGCAAAAGACTGAGTATGAGGAACTGCCAAAGAAAAGTAAGGCCAAGGCCATGTACCTAATTAAAAATGTGCATAGTGAATGCTGTCAGTGCACATGGAGATGACACAAATTAAGGGAGGCTTGGAAGAAAATTGAGTATAATCCACATACAAATGGTAATGAAGGTTAAAGAAACACAATAGATCCTCAGGAAAGTAATTTTTGGATGCATGTTGGCTATGGGATTCTAGGAGCTGTAATCCCGAAAAGTAACTTTTTCAAGCCTCAGATCTACCAGAAACAAATTGTAACAATAGACAGTGAGAGAAGGAACACAAAGGGACCAGAAAAAAATCTCTGAGGCCAACAGAGAAGAAGGGAAGTGTATGAGAATGTCTCACTCTAGCACTATTGAATGAGTGACTAATAGGGGAAGAGCTCAGATTTATAGTTCAGTGGCAGAACACACACTTTGGATGCAGAATATTCCGGGGTAAAAAGCTAGCATTTCATGTAGGGTTGGGCAAGACCCGTTTGAAACTCCAAAGAGCTGCTGGTAAGTAACATTAACAAAGCACAGCCTGTGAGTTCTATGAGGACTCCAAGGACTTTTGCGCTACCTCAGCTTGTTTCATTCCCCACGAAGTCCTTAAATTTTGTTTGTTTGTTTTTTTTAAGCAAAATTGTCCCCAAATGGTAAATCACTGCTCTCACATAAACAGAGTTTGCACTTAAAAAGCCTCCCTAAAGGCCCCTAAAATACAATTCAGTCTGGAAATATAAACCTGAAGTCATATAAAATTTGATTTTTGGTCCCAAATGGGGTGGAACAACCCACTGCAGGGGCCAAAATTTGTCCCTGCACCAACTGCTGCTACCCACCCTTGGTGTGGACAGTGTTATTCAAAGTGATGATCCCTGGACTGGTTCTGGTCCCTGAGCCATTGGCTGCCAGTCCCTGGCAAGTTTCCAGAAAAGAAAGAAACAATTCTACCCAATGGGCAGAAATCTAGGGCCAGTCCCTGACACACTGGGAAAAAAATAACTGCTGGTTCCTTACACCGGACAGCACCAGTGTAAACAATACTGAACTAGATGAATTAATGAGTTGGTATAAATCAGCACCTAAACCTAAACAAAATCAACCAAATGGCTCCAGGCAAAGGTGAAAGACACTTCATTTACAAATTTTGAACTACTTCAACAGGTAGAAACATTAAACATTAAGTATGCCCATTTAAGGCACTCATCTGAAGCTACTTGCCTTCATGCAGAGTACAGTTTTGCTATGACCTTCAAGGGTCCGAAGCAGAAGTCCATTCCGGGCATCTCGCACACTGATTGTAGAATCATAGGATCCCACTATCAGCAACTTTCGTGCCCCTTCTTGGGCTGTAGCAAGGCAGCTGATTGCTCGAGGACCGTGGCAGTCAAAGGTATCAAGTTGCTTGTTGTTCTGGAAAAAACATATGCTTTAAAATAAAGTCGGTGGTCCCTTACAAATCTAACCCTGTGTCACGAAAACATTTTTTAGATAGTTTTCAGACATTCAAGCAAAAACCAGCACGCCCAACCTGAATTCTACTCCAGTTCCCAAATTTCTAAATGTCCATTTATTTCAAATAAATGAAGAGTTGGTACTTAAGTGAATGATCATTTTGGGATGACAGGAGGAGCAATCCACTACGCATGGGTTTGATCCTCGTGCCAGTCTGACGCAGGAGCCATCCTCGAGCTAGCTGATGAATAACCGTTAACGGACTCCTGTCCCTCTCCCGGCAGTTTCTTTCTCCAGCGTACCTATACTGTGTTATTATTCCACCTATGATTTCTCTTCTACCTTCTAGTGGTGGGTGTGGATTGCTTCTCCTGTCATCCCAGAATGATCGTTCACGTAAGTACCAACTCTTCATTCTCGGGCTGACAGGAGGATCAATCCACTATGCATGGGATTTCCCCAAGCTGACTACTGGGTGGGCCTCTAAGTAACCACTGTCTGCAGCACGCGATGACCAAACGCTGCCTGAGCCGATCTAAACTTGTCCAATTTATAATGCTTAATAAAAGTTGTTACTTCCTTCCAACCAGCCGCATTGCATACCTCCTTCAGTGAGCAAGCTGTGTCATACGCCACTGACGTGGCCATTGATCGAGTGGAATGCGGCCACACATTAGTTGGATGCGGCTGCTTTGCGATGTCGTAACATAGGAAAATGCAATGTTTTATCCACGATGTGACAACAGCTTTGCTTGCCCGCTGTCCCTTTGTTTTCGGTTGGAAAGATAACAGCAAAGTCTCTGATTTCCTAAATTCTTCCGTTCTGTGGATATAATTCTTTACTGCCCTTTTCACATCCAATGTATGCCACTTTTTTTCTAAAGGATGTGTTGGCTTCGGGCAAAATATCGGCAAGTGAATAAGTTGCGATCGTGAAAACGCTGACAAAGTTTTGGGTTTGAAAGAAGGATCAAAACCCAAAGTCAACTTATCCTTGTCAAATACACACAGGTTTTTATTAATTGACAGTGCCGCTAACTCCGACACTCTCCTGGCGGATGTAATTGCCAGGAGAAAGGCAGTTTTTAATGTTAACAGTCTCAATGAAGCCTCTCTGAGTGGCTCAAATGGTGGCATTGTTAGAGCATTTAGTACTAAATTTAAGTCCCAAGATGGGAACCTATGTACTGTAGGTGATGATGTCAATGTTGCCCCCTTAGAAAACGCTTAACATGCGGGTGTCTCGTGAAAGAGTCTCCATCCACAGTCAGAACAGCTGACAGCGCTGCCACCTGCCTCTTTAAGGTGTTTGGTCTAAGACCCTTATCCAGACCCTCTTGCAAAAACTGTAGTAGGTGTGTTACAGTCACTTCTGCCATATTGAAGCCTTTCTCTCCACACCATTTTCTGAAAGTGTTTAATGTTCTGTCATATATTTTTTGCCTCGACTCCCTATGGGAGCCCAGGATAGTCTTCACTACATTTTCTGTGTAACCATGTTGAGTCAGGAATCTCCTCTCAATTTCCACGCTGCCAGACTCAACCGGGTCTGGATAGTATACTGGCCCTTGGCTCAACAAATCTGACCTCAGAGGTAGCCTCCATAGAGGACCCTGAGCTAACTGCAGGAGCAAAGGGAACCACGGTCTCCTCGGCCAGAATGGAGCTATCAATATCACTGAGGCACTTTCTCTTTGAATCTTTGTCAGCACTCTTTGAATAATTCGTATCGGTGGAAATGCATAATGAGTCCCTGAGGGCCACAGCACCGAAAGCGCATTGTACGCTTCGGCACCTCTGTCGCCACCCATAGAGAAATATCTTCTTAATTTTGTATTCTATCCAGAAGCGAACAAGTCTACTAGTAAAGGACCAAAAAAGGTGTCTATTTGTTGGAACACCTCCTCGTTCAGGGACCATTCCCCCGGATGCAGAGCGTGCCGGCTTAAGTAATCTGCTTGAAGAACAGGTTGCTTACCTGTAACTGTGGTTCTTCGAGTGGTCATCTGTGCCATCATACACTAGGAGCTTTAGCGCCTGCGCGGTAGCGTTCGGAAACTTCTAGAGCTTGTTCGCTTGGCGGGAACCCCTCCCCCACGCCGGTACTGCGCATGCTCCTCCCGCCGAGCAACGGTCTCTCCTCAGTTCTGTCGTCCGCCGTAGAACCTACAGGGACCTGAGAAAGAGGGGAGGAAGGGCGGGTGTGTATGATGGCACAGATGACCACTCGAAGAACCACAGTTACAGGTAAGCAACCTGTTCTTCTTCTTCGTGGTCTCTGTGCCTTCATACACTAGGAGACTGTGTAGCTTACCGGTCGGACGGCGGGTCAGGTCCTACAGCACGGAAGCCAACACCTCACGTCCAAACCGGGCATCTCTGCACGACCGGCAGTCGAGCCTGTAGTGGCGCACGAAGGTCGATGGTTGGGACCAGGTCGCCACACGGCAAAGTTCATGCAGGTCAACTCCTCGCAGGAGGGCCGCAGAAGTAGCCACAGCTCTGGTGGAGTGGGCTCGAAGCAGGACTGGCGGAGGCTTCCTCGCGAGCTCATACGCCAGTTCAATAGTCCTCACCACCCACTTGGAGAAGCGCTGGGTGGACACTTTAAGGCCCCTCCGACGTCGCCCATAGCAAACAAAGAGATGCGGCGTCTGTCGGAAGGAAGCAGTCCTGTCCTTGTAGAAGGCCAATGCCCGACGCACGTCCAGGGAGTGGAGGGACCGCTCTAACGGTGTCGTCGGGTTCGGGAAGAAGGTAGGCAGGATGATGTCCTGGTTGAGGTGGAAACTGGACACCACCTTAGGCAGGAACGAGATGTCAGGTCTCAGGACCACCTTGTCCCTGTGGAAGACCGTGAAGGGCTCATCGGAACGAAGAGCTGTGATCTCACCCGCTCGCCTCGCTGAGGTCACCGCTACCAGGAAGGCAGTTTTCATTGTCAGGAGCCTGTCATCCGAGGTCGCCATCGGCTCGAAGGGCGGCTTCGTCAGCTGCGAGAGCACCAGCGAGAGGGACCACGGCGGTAGCGGCGGCGATACCGGCGGGTAGAGATGATGAAGTCCTTTCAGGAACCGCTTAACGGTATCGTTCCTGAAGAAGGCCGAGGCAGCAGATCGCGGCGGTTGGTATGCCACGATCGCGGAGAGATACACCTTCAGGGATGGAAACGCCAGGCCCTGTTGCCGGAGGTGCAGGAGGAAGTGCAGGACGGTAGAGAGCCCCGCGGGCGATACCGGCTCACTCCTCTCGTTAGCGAAGGTCAGGAAGCGTCGCCACTTGTATTGATAGTTGCGACGGGTGGATTCCTTCCTGGCCGCGACGAGGACGGTACCGAGCACGGGATCGTCTAGTGCGATATCCTCCAGGCATGGAGGGCCAGGCGTGGCAGGTCCGGATGGAGGACTCGGCCGCCGGAGTGGGAGAGCAGGTCCGGTGTCGGTGGCAACCGGAGTAGGTCGTCTCGCGCGGCTTGTAGCAGGGGTGCGAACCAATGTTGCCTCGGCCAATACGGGGCTACCAGGATCGCGTCGGCTCGGTCGGCGAGGATCTTCGATATCGTCCGGCCGAGCAGCGGGAACGGCGGGAACGCGTAGAGGAGTTCCCCGGTCCACGGAAGCTGGAAAGCGTCCCCGATGGAGGCACGATCGTGGCCCGCTCTGGAACAGAATCGGCGACACTTCGCGTTTTCCCTGGTCGCGAAGAGGTCGATCGATGGTTCGCCCCAGCGGTCCCGAATCAGTCTGAACGCCTCTCCGGAGAGAGACCATTCGTGATGGGATGAGGTGTCCCTGCTGAGGGCGTCTGCCGTGGTGTTCTCCTGCCCGGCCAGGTGAACCGCCACGGGATGCGTGTGCAGGCGAATGCACCATTCCCACAGGTCGAGCGCGATGTCGAGCAGGGTCGTGGAATGAGTCCCACCTTGTCTGTTGATGTAGCAGACGGCGGTGGTGTTGTCCGTCAGAATCAGGACCGTGCGCCCCGCCACGGCATGGCGGAACGCCCGTAGGGCTTTCCAGACGGCGAGCAGCTCCAGCGCGTTGATATGGAGAGCGGTCTCGTCGTCGGTCCATCTGTCGCGGACTCTGAGATCGCCGCAGTGGGCACCCCATCCATACAGGGAGGCGTCGGTCGTTACCGTCACCTTCGGTGTCGGCTGTTGGAAAGGCATCCCTGACATGAGATTGCATCGCGACTGCCACCATCGGAGGGATGAGCGGACGTCTCCCGGCAGCTGCAGTCGGAGTGTCTGTTCGTCTCGCAGGGGGTCGAATATGCGGACGAACCAGTGTTGAAGAGGTCTTGCTCTCAGCCTGGCGAGATATGTCACAGCGGTCGTCGCAGCCATGTAGCCCAAGAGCTGCTGGACGCTTCTCGCAGATAACGTCGGGGCCGTACGAGCGTGAGCGGCGGCCCGGATCAAGGTTTGTGCTCGAGACTCTGGTAGGTATGCCCTGGCGGAGGTCGAGTCGAGCGTCGCCCCGATGAAGTCCAAGATCCTCGCCGGCTCGAGGTGGGACTTCTTCGGATTCACTCGTAGACCAAGGCGGGTCAGGAGTGACAACGTCATGTGGACGTCGTGGTAAAGTCTCTGTTTGCAGGACGCCACCAACAGCCAATCGTCGAGGTAGGGGAAGACGGAAGCGCCCTTCGTCCGCAGGTAGGATACCACCGGGGCCATGCACTTGGTGAAGACCCTTGGGGCAGTCGAGAGTCCGAACGGCAGCACCTTGTACTGGTAACAGGTGTCGTCGACTGCGAAGCGGAGGTACCGTCTGTGCTGCGGGCGAATGGCGATATGGAAGTATGCGTCTCGGAGATCGATGGAGGCGAACCAGTCCCCTCGATGTAAGAAGGGTAGGATCGACGGTATCGTGACCATCTTGAACCTTTTGGGGCGGATGTAGTAGTTCACCCCTCTGAGGTCTAGGATCGGCCGGAGGGTACCGTCGGCTTTCGGTACCGTGAAGTACCTGGAGAAGAAGCCGGTGGTCTTGGCCTCTTGCGGGAGCCGCTCGATCGCCCCTTTCTGGAGGAGGGATTGGATCTCTTCCAGGAGGGCCGGACTCGACGGCGTGGAGTAGTAAACGCCGCGAGGAGGAATATCGAGAAACTCGATGGCGTAGCCAAGACGGACGATGGAAAGCACCCAAGAGTCCGTAGTGACATACTGCCACTCCGCTAGGTGTCGAGCGAGAGTTG
This sequence comes from Ctenosaura bakeri, assembly GCA_948474755.1. NCBI lineage: Eukaryota > Metazoa > Chordata > Lepidosauria > Squamata > Iguanidae > Ctenosaura > Ctenosaura bakeri. The sequence goes on from CAOLHI010003332.1 coordinate 39,915, forward strand.
GTCGGTCTCCGAGCGCTGATGGTAGGCTGAAGAGTGGGTATTGGTGGGTCCTGCCAGGCACGTCAAAACCGAGACTTTGTCTCGGAGGAGGACTTCTTCGACGAAGCCGGGCGCCGCCTAATCGTGCGTCTGGCCGATGAGCCGGAGGACGGTCTCGACTGTCCAGACTGGGCCGAACGCTGGAACGACGAGGTGGAGGATCGTCGCCAGGATGGGCGGAAGGTGGAGGCCCTGCGGGCCTGCGTGGCCGGCTGCAGCCCAATCTTTTTTGCGGTCAGTCTCGCCTTGACAAGATTGTCCAAAGCTTCGTCTGTGGACGAATTGAATAGGCCTTCACCGTCGAAGGGGAGATCTTCAATCCTCCTTCTGGTGTCCTCCTGGATGTCGGCCGGTCGCAGCCAAGCATGGCGGCGGAGGCCGACGGATCCCGCCATGACCCGGGAGGCGATCTCCACTGCGTGCCGGGAGGAGGCCATCTGGTGCCGAGCGATGGAGATAGCCTCATTGAAGATCACGGAGGAGGCTTGGCGGATGTCCTCCGGTACCGCCTCCATCGCCGGTTGCAGGCGATCGAGCACTTTTTTCAGGTATGCCGCGAGGCAAGCCTGAGTGTTGGACAGCCTGATCTGCAAGGAGGCAGCTGAATAGAACCTCCTTGCGTAGGCGTCCAACTTCCTGCCCTCCTTGTCCGGCGGGGTGGTGTGTTGCCTGCCGGAGCCCTTTGTCTGTGCTGACTCGACGACCACAGAGTTCGGTACAGGGTGATTAAAGAGATAACCGGCGTTATCCTTCTGTACCCTGTAGAGGTGTTCTAACCGCTGCGGTATCGGCTGAGCCGAGGCCGGTCTATCCCAGGCGGCCTTCACCAGTCTGGATACCCGGGGCAGGAGAGGCAGCGGGGCCGTGGAAGGTCGCTTCTCCTCGAAGACGGAGAAGGCTGGATCGTCGTCCTCCGGCTCCGCATCGGCGATCTTAAGGCCGAGGGTAGTGGCCATGCGGAGCAGCATCGCAGAGAACTGGTGGACGTCCTCTGGAGCAGAATCTGGGATCGGATCCCCGAATCCCAGCGGAGGAGACTCCTGTGAGGCCGCCTCAGACACCTCTGACTCCGCGCTCGAGTCGTACGACTCCGAGCTCGGTGAGTCCTCTCGCCGCTCGCTCTCCGGCTCCTTCGTAGTCGCCGCAGGTGTTGCCTTCCTAGGCTTCTCCGCAGCCGGGGCGGTGGTAGCAGCAGCGTCCCGCTTGGGATGGCTGACCACTGACTTCACCCTCTTGGTGGTGACCGGGGTAGTCTGGCAGGCTGACGTCGTTGTAGCCCGCTCAGTCACCACCGACTCCGTAGGGCGCGTCGCCATTGCCGTGACCCTAGGAGGTGGCGATATCGCCCGATACCGTGGTGAAGGCTCCCTCGCCCTATGATATCGAGGAGAGGGAGAGCGGCTGAAGGAGCGGCGGTCCGACGGAGATCGGCTTCGGCGTCGACGGTACCGAGCCTCGTCCCCTCTAGGCGAGCGCGATTCGTGCTGTCGACGAGGTGACCGGGACCTCCGGAAGGTCTCCCAGCGACTCGGGCCACGATGGTACCGATCCCGGTACGATGGCGAATGCGACCGATAGGAGGCCGGGCGCTCTCTCCATTCAGAATCCCTCGCGTACCTGGCCACGTAGGACGCCGAGGTGTATCTGGAGGCAGACGAGCGAGGTTGTTCCTCTCTTGTCTCCCTCGGAGGCGGCGAGGCCACCGGACGCTCGGAAGAGCGGGACCGGGACCTGAAGGAGGTCGAACGCCGCTCCGGAGAAGCAGAGGGCTCTCTCTGCTGCAGGTCGGCCGACCTGCGACGGCTAAGAGGGCGGTGGCGCTCCTCCACCAGGGTTGGAGGGTCTGCCACAGGCGAGTCCGGGCGCTGTTGGGGAACGTCCTCAATCTCATCGTCCGAGAGATCGACGGACTCGCCTCGCCCTTTGGAAGGCTGCTGAGTAGGAGGAGGAGTAGGAGGTCGAACGTCCCCAGCCGGGGAGCGCTTCTTCTCCTTCTTCTTCTTCTTCTTCTCCTTGCCCTTGCCTCCGTCCGGAGCAGGGCGCTTTTTAGCAGGCGTCTCCGTAAGGGGAGCCTCAGCCTTCCTCGCCGTTGAGGATCCTTTTGCTGACTTGGCAGCCGCCGACAGCTTCGGGATCCTCGGTAGCGCCGAGATCGGCGTTTTCGCCGGTACCGAGCCCGATACCGACGAGGTGGACGGACGGCAGCCGCCGATACCGTCGATGGCGTGGTCGTCTTCTTGTCGGCCATCTTGGAAGTGGAGGTCTCGTCTATCGCCCGCAGAGACTGTTCCCAACAATAAGATTTGAGTCTTGCGGAGCGGTTGCGGAGAGTTTGGGGAGTAAAATCCCGGCAAATTGGGCAAGTCCGGATGTTGTGGGACTCACCCAAACAGAAGAGACACTCCTTATGGCCGTCGTTGAGGGCAACCTTGCGGCCGCAGGACACGCACTTCTTAAAGAGCGCGGACATAAGACGAAGAACGCCAAACTCCGAAATCCAAAAAGACGAAAAAACCGAAGGGGGAGTCCGAAAGAGAGGTCAAAGACAGTCCGAAAGTCCGTAAAACCGTGAAAAACAGCAAGCCAAGCACAACGTGAGAGGAACAAACTGAAGAACCTTCCGTACGCGGCGGCGGACGAGAAAGAACTGAGGAGAGACCGTTGCTCGGCGGGAGGAGCATGCGCAGTACCGGCGTGGGGGAGGGGTTCCCGCCAAGCGAACAAGCTCTAGAAGTTTCCGAACGCTACCGCGCAGGCGCTAAAGCTCCTAGTGTATGAAGGCACAGAGACCACGAAGAAGAACATTCAGATCTCCTTTTAAATGTACCGCTGTGAGGGACAGCACATTCGCTTCGGCCCAATTGAACAAACGATCTGACTCCATCACAAGGGGGACCGAATGTAACCCTCCTTGCTTGCATATGTAGGCTTTCGTTGTCATGTTGTCGGTGAACACCTTTACATGCTTGCCCCTCACATGACGCAAGCATTTCTGCAAAGCCAGGCGAACCACCTTCAGTTCCAAGTAGTTGATGTTGAATCGTCTGTCGGCTGCAGACCACAGTCCCTGCACCGCAGCCTTTACTTTCGCGGCTTTATTCTTTGTTTTTTTGCCATGTTTTTGGATTTCTTGTCCTTCCTCGTCTCCGCAGGCCCTTTTGCAGCAGCTATTTTAAAATCTTCTGCCTCGCTCTCGCTCGAGGTCAGAAAGATTTTACGGAGCTCTGCAGCTTGTTCCCCTCCATTGGGGCGCTGTGTACTTATTTTCTGGCCGTTTGCTGCTAGTACCTCGTCCTGAAGCCGCCTAACAGCAGTCTTTTGGACGGAACATTTACTCCTGGTGTCTGAGCCCCGATCACTGGCGCTTCGACACTCGTCCTGAAGCCGCCTAACAGTGGTCTTTTGGACGGAACATATACTCCCGGTGTCCGAGCCCAGATCACTGGCACTTTGGCACACCTCCTCTGCCAGGGCCATCTTTCCCGCATGCGATCTTTCTGCCATTTATTTTATTATTTTCTCGGCAACCTTTCCTGTTTCCTTCACCTTTTTGCTCTTTCGCTATCCCTAAAACTGTAATCTTGCTGGAGAGGGTGTGAAACGCATCTAACTGTAGCAGGAGAATTTTAAAACTGCCGGGAGAGGAACAGGAGTCCGTTAATGGTTATTCATCAGCTAGCTCGAGGACGGCTCCTGCGTCAGACTGGCACGAGGATCAAACCCATGCGTAGTGGATTGATCCTCCTGTCAGCCCGAGAATGTCCATTTATTTATTTATTTCATTTTAGTTAAAGATATGTAAGCAGTGCTTTTTTCAGCATTAGCTAGCTGCAGCTGCCACAACATTTATAACAGCTCTAATGGAATACACATCTCTAATACTGACCTTTATATTGAAAGTAACCACACTGCCATTTGCAAGTCCGGCATAAAGGATCCTCCATCTACTATGCAGACAGAGCACACGGTCATCCAGTTTAAATTGATCCACTAGTTCTTTAGTCTGTTAACAGGAAAACAGCAAGGATAAACCTATTTAACTGAGAGATGTAGCCATCCTCTTTAAGCAAATGAATGTTAAAAAAAAATTGAAATCTCTTTGTTAATTAATCATGTTAACTGTGCGGGGCTCTTCAACAACGGCAGAGGCAAGACACTATTAATACAGTTACCAGGCCTTCGCTCCAAACAATACATATGTCTACTGATGCACGCCAGATTAATCAACACCTTAATTTTAAAAGTGAATTTAACTGTGTACATGTTTAGATTCTCTTTTCCAAACTGTCACATGCAGACAAGAATGGTATAGTTTGATCACTGGACTATGACTCTGGAGACCAAGGTCTGAATCCCTGCTCGGCCACTGGGTAACCTTGGGCAAGCTACACTCTCTCAGCCTCAGAGAAAGACAAAGGCAAACCCTTCTGAACAAATCTTGCCAAGAAAACCTCATGGTAGGTTTGCCTTAGGGTTGCTGTAACTCGTACAACTTGAAGACATACAACAACAACAACAATTTTTTTAAAATTATTTATTTGTATCCCGCCTCTCCATATGGATCGAGGCAGCGAACAACTTACAAATAGCATGTATTTCGAAACATTTCTATACATGCCCCCAACAAGCTGGGTACTCATTTTACCGACCTGCGAAAGGATGGAAGGCTGAGTCAACCTTGGAGCCTGGCAGGATCGAACTCACAACCTTGTGGCTTGCAGTACTGGCATTTAACCACTGCGCCACCACAAATGCTCTAACTCACTAAAGAATAACACTTCACAAATTCATGATGCTTCTTTGACTTCTATTTAGAACTACTTCCTAAAAATCGCATTAGATTGAATTCCAGACACATGTGCAACTTGTGTTACTGTGAAAATGAAAATATTTTAGGTAATCACTTGTGTACCTCTCCCAACATTTCCACTTTAAATAGCTAAAGTATATTGTATTAAAGTTAAACCATTTTTTAAGGAACTCCATGTTTTGACTTAAATTTTTGGAAATTCATGAGGTTCTTAGATAACAGAGCTGTAAACAGATCTAAATTTGCCTTTTAGCAACACTGTGATCGTTATGAACTGGATTTTTTTCAATTGTGCTAAGTCATCCTGATTCTATGGCTTCAGGCTCCACTAGCACAATTTATTTTGCAATTGTATTTATGCAATTTATTTATTTTTATATAAACTTTATTAAAGATTTATAAATCACATCTTAATCACAAGAGGACTTCAGAGAAACAAAAACTTAAAAATCACACATTCACTATAATAAAATGACCCAAGATCTGGTCAGCACAGCAAAAGGCAGAAGAAACGTCAACATGCTCTCTGAAAATGTGAAAATACTGGGGACAATAAAAAGGGTTTAATGTGATGTTAAGAAGAGAACAATTTGGACACAAGGCATGGATTTAACCAGGGGCTAGTTTATGGGGTAGCCCTTCTGAGTTCAGTTTCATTAAGAGGAAAAGAGAGAGAAAGGCCATATTGGGGAAAAAAGGAACATGTTATGGATGTATATATCTTCAAAAATATGTAAACACTATATTTACATTTACCTTGATATTATAACAATTTATAGTGTGGTCACTAGAGCCTGAATAGAGTGCTGCATTCTTCCCTGTTGTCTGAGTCACCAGGAGGCAGTTCACTTTTGAAGCATGCCCTTCAAAGACACCAACACACTTTCTGTTCTGTGAAAGGCAGAGTAAAGCATTACAATGTTCATTTACTCAAAACTTGGAATCTGATCACAGACTGAGGCGCATCTCAAAACTTTGCTTTCAAAACCAATAACTCGTTTTTCTGCTCATGTACATGTACACTGAAGAAACATGTAGTCAAGGTGCCTAACAGCCATGCACACAAACATTTTTCCAAATTACTTTCCCAGTCTGCATCCTTCAAACCACAAGTCTTTGTTTACGTGACTGTTCAAACACAAATATCATATCTGCCCAGCCTCTATGAAGCTGGATTGCAAGTCTTTGCTACAGCCACTTTATTAGATATGGAACTTTCTTAAAACGGAAAATAAAATTGAAGCCTGAATTAGGACAGTGAAAGTATAGTTCTCCAGATGTGAGACTCTAGTTATACCTAACTAGCACACCAAAAATGAGGAATGATAGGAGCTGAAGTCTGACAACATCTTGAGGGCCACCAGTTCCCAACTCTAGTGGACAGCACCATGCCTGTCCTTTCTCAAAATACATTCTTATAGTGGTGGACAGTCTCCTCATATTAGCATTTTAAAGGATGCTACAACCCCACTACAAGGCCTCATGAATGGGCTAGAATGTGATGGATTAGCTAGTAAGGGTAATATATGCAAAGAAAATCAAGGTCTATGAAACAAGTTCTGGAGTTCACAGTTCACCTCTACAAGGTTCTTCTCTTATTGAGAAAAACGTTTGTTGGGTTAAGAATAAGCAGCCTTTTAATATCAGAGTTTTGTTTTACAAGGCAGAACAGACAATTTCTGCACACTGTTATGAACAACTGCTAGCACCTTCTGTTGCAGTACATTAAAACTTTTGTTTTTCCAGAGTCAAAGTCTCCTACACACAGAAGATACCACTGACAGCTAAGCTTGATGAAAAGCCACCAACCATTAAGTGGTAAAACACAGCTCTAACTAGGGATGTACACTAGATTTCGGCCAAGCTAGAATCCCAAGTCATTGTCTACTGCTTCAAACCAATTCTGATCCTAGATGAGGATTATTAAATGTTTGGGTGGGGATTGAACTTCATGCTGGTTTACTTTATCTGCTTGAAGCCATGCTCAGTCCTCACTGGTTTTACTAACTGTCTGGTGCTTTGTGGGATTTGACACAGGAACACAGGTCCTAATAGGGAGAACATCTTCAACAAGTCTGCTTACCACTAAGTTAAATGCACGGACGGTTTTGTCTGCTGAACAGGTGTACAGCAAATTCCCAAAGATCTGAATAGCATTTACTGAAGCCGAATGACCCTCAAAAACCCCTTCAGTAGGTTCTTCATCTTCCCCCGGCTCTGAAGAGACTTCTGTCGAATACAATTGTCAAAGTCTGCAGTTACCTACACATCTTGCTAATAATATCATAGTGAAAGAAAAATGAAGAAGAAAATCTCCATACTAAAGTGACAGTGAAGTTGACTACAATACTGTGAAGAACTAAAGTGTAATCTTTATGAGCCCCTTGGCTGAAAGAATAGGAAAAGTAGCCAAAATGAAATTTAGCCTACAAAAATACAATACAAAAGGAGCTTGCAAACAAGTACAGTCAGCCCTCCACATTTGTGGGTTTCACTTTTGTGGATTTGATTATTCATGGATTATTTGCTGTCATCTCTGCAGCCTCCCTATGCCATTTTTATTAGGGACTGCAAGCCTTGTGAGACTGAGAAACTGCGAATGAGGCTTCCAAGTCCCTATTAAAAATGGTGTGGGGCCGCAGGGGAAGTGACAGTAAGCCCCACCAGCCACCCAATTCTGCCTTGTGAAGAAACCCTGATGTCTCAAAGGAATCCACAGTGGATTGAATGTGGCGATCATACTTTTTTTGTGTGTTAAATATGGCTTAGGAGAGCCTAGAGTTATTCACAGTTTTTTCACTTTTATCGGGGTCCTGTGCCCCTAACCCTAACAAATGTGGAGGGAGGACTGTATATAGAAACAGTCTTTGGCTTGAAAACATATTGGGAGAGTGTTATCAACATTAACTATGGAAAATGTGGCGGGAACAGCTTCATTATATCACCTAAAGTGGCACACACAAAAAAAAAATCCTGTAAAATCTAGATACATTCAGATGAAATGCTGACAACTTCAAAAAAGAACTTTTCAAACATAGCCCCACAAAGAGTGTGTTACAGTGGTACTAACAGGAAGTCATTAAGGCATGTGTCACTAAGGGCAGATCATACACTGTGTCCTCCATGAATGGGCATAGCTGGCAGATTAGCTTTAACAGAGCCAATGTGTTCTTGCCTACTGCCAAAACTGAGGAATCCAGGTTCAGGACTGAATCTAGAAATTTACTGAAGCTGCAAGCCTGCATCTTCTGGAGGACTGTTATCCCTTTTAATAAGTGCTCTACCCTTATATCCGGATCTGACTTTTGACTGACACATACTGTCTCAATTAAGACTCAAGTTGTTTGCCCTAATCCAATCCATTACAATCCATTATGGCTTAGAAATGGGAAAGGTGCCCTAGATTTAAGTGAAAATGAGAAATAAGAGTTGGGTGTCATTAGCAACTGGTAGTATAGGAGCCTAAAATTCTAGATAACCTTGCCCAGCAGTCTCAGTGTTAAAAAGCAAGGAGGATCAAATGGAACCCTGAGGGACTCTGCAGGCCACAGGACAAGACACTGAATACATGGCATTTACTTCTGAGCTCATCCTTCCAAGGATAGGATGTAACCAGTGCCTCCAAATCCCCAGTCCCAATAAGTTGGCCCAGAAGGATACCATGGCTGATGGGAATGAAAGCCACCAAGTTGTCATGTAGAACCAACAGGGAGCATCTCCCCTGACCCATCATCCATTAAGCTGACCAAAACTATCTCTTTCCCATAACCAAATCTGAAAACAGATTGAAATGGATAATAAAACAGGCATGAACTAAATGATCTTCCTCATCCAGAGACTCTTGAAACTGGGACACCAGTTCTTTATCCAAAAATGGAAAATTGGAAATTGGCCGATGACTGCTCAGTACAGTATATTACAAAGGGATGTCTTTGGCCCACAAATGGTCCCCCCCCGATTGTCCCATGTGTTAGTAGTATTTACACTGGGAAGGCAAACAGCACATGGAAAAATCCCACTACCATCTCCAATCACTGACCAACAGTGGTATTCCATAGTTCCTCACTTCTAAACTGCATGGTTTTTATCTTTGGGCCAAAGAAGACGACTACTGAGTTTGATCTCAGAAAATCATAGAACAGGAAGGTACTTCCAGTTTAGTCCAACACTCTGCCACGCAAGAATCTACATCTAAAGCATCCCTAATAGGTGGCCATCCAACCTCTTTTTTAAAATGTCCAACGAAAGAGAGCCCACAACTTTCCAAGGTATTACATTCCACTGTCTAATTGTTCCTACCATCAGGAAATGCATTCTAATATTTAGCTAGAATATTCTTTCTTGAAATTTAAATCAACTAGTGTAGGTCCTTAACCTCTGAAGTAGCAGAAAACAAGCTGGTTCTGATTAGCAACTGGCTTTAAATTGCTGAAGTTCTTTAGTTCAGAAGAATGTTAGTGTGCTATATGTGTTCAAACAAACCATCTCACAGTAGCCTTTGAGTCTATAATTAGCATATGGTAGCTGGCACAACTATCTAGGAAATATTGTGAGATTCTCTTCAAAACAGACTGCTTGGCTATGGAGAAAGGTGATGTAACTCACATCAAATATATTAAAAAGGCAGCAAAGAAGTTAAACACATTTTTCCCTTATGGGGAACCAGTATGAAAATTGAGGCATCTGAATTTAATTGTTGGAACATTTTAGCACTACCTTCTGGGACTCTGGGCTTTCAGGACAGATTGCAGAGGAGATATTAAAACAGTCCAAATTTCAAAGAACTCTTTTGCTCCTCTCTAAATAGTTTTAACTCCCAAAAGACCTTATGTTTCTTACTCCATGAAAAAAATACAGATGGATTACCTGATGAGTTTTTTGATCCTCTTATTGATGATATAGATGTTTGGGTGTCAGCCACACTATAGAAAAAAGAGAGTATATGACTGCTATAGGGTTTAAGCATTCCACAGACATAAAAATATAACTCCGCTTTATTTTAATGCAAGATCCTTTAGGGGAAATATTTCTAAGGAAATATTTCTAAGGAAAAAGAACAGAACTGACTGTTAGGATCACATGAAAGTGCTTCACCATCAGCAAATAAGGTTTCCATTCTATACAAATCGCTTTGTTGATTCTGTTTGAGCAAAGATAATGTTGACATTAACATTTAATAAACACCCCTTTGCCAAACAACTAAGGCAAAAAAACATGAGAAAGCCAAAATCTATCAGTTTTAAACAAACAAGAGTAACACAGATACATAACTGAGGAACACATGCAGGCCTTCCAACTCACCTTCTAGCTACACCATCCCTATAGTTTGTTCCAATCTCACTAGTAGAGCTCACTTCGTCATAGCCAGACCGAGAAGCTTCTTTCAAAAGTTGTTCTGAGGAGTTCAAGGTGTCCCTCTTGGAAGGGCTGTCTGGCTTCTCATCTCCTGACTCTGCTGAGGTGATGGTTACCACTTCAAGAGGAGATTTAGGAACTTCCACAAATTCTACAGACGTGTCACTCTCATTATCATCTTTTTTCTTCTTTCCTTCCTCATTAGTATCCTCTTCCTTTGGAGGGGTGGATGTTGTCACTTTCTCACCTTTGGGTACTTTGAGGGTCTTGACTTTCCTGAAAGGTTTCGAGTCACTTACATCTTGTTCCGTATCACTGTTCTCAGGTACGCGAGCTGCACATCGCAGTGCTTTCTTCTTCTTCAGTTTTTTCTTTTTCTTGCTCATTTTACTTTCTAAGGAAACCAGAGAAGAGATTGCCACCTGTCCAGGTTGCTCAGTTTTCCTTTTGTGATCTTCTTTCACAGATGGATCAGTGGAAAAGGCTTGGCTTTGAAGGGAACTACTGCATTGCTCTGAAATGGTACTGTCCTCTGGAGCTTTCTCTTCTTCCCTCTGCACTGACAGGAGCAACGGTGAAATGCTAAATGAAGAGGAATCAGATAACCTGGTTCTCCCCTTATCTGAAGCAGGTTTCTGCATATCTTGACTAGGTCCTTGGAAATCAAAGAGTCCTGACAAGGACATGGCAGCAGTGATAACAGGGTACAATGAAGATTGCTGACTGTTATTCCCTGAAGAAAGAATATATTCTTTCAGCTAATAGAAGAAATGACATTTGTGCATCCTATGTTGCTTTCTAGTGATCTTACCAAACTTCCCTGCTTAAAGCCTGCCCATTAACTATGATAGTGGCCTCTACTTCTAGAATGAACACTTTGATAGCTTATGTCATCTAGCATTTCCTGTTGGACTGTAACTAAACAGTACTTTGGTGCCAGCTCCTTTCTACAGGGAATTGATAAGCATTCTTGAGCTATGGAATGGAAAGCTGAATTATGCACTCAGCTAGGTTCTTCTGAGAATGTGTGATAATCAGATATTTGGTATCCTAGAAGTGCTATAGAAAAGAGCAGTACTTACGACTTTCAGCAAGCCACAGACTGAGAACTCTGTGCATCTAAACGGGTCTAGGCTGACCGTGAAGTTGAGAGAATTATTCTACAATTCGTATAAATTGCTATAAAAGCAATTTATAAGTGAAATGGGCTGTGTCAAACTTACTTCAATGCATTATTCAAATAAATGCTGTTCCGTTTTATAAAAAAATAGTTTTCTTTGTTATATGATTTGGAGCTTATTGAACACTGAAATAAACACAATGTAACACAGTAAATATTTATCTTTGTGGCGAGGGATGGAAGAATTGCTTTATCTCAAGTAATGGGATGCTTCTCTCATTAAGGTATAAAACAGTGAAAAAAGCTCAGAGACAAATGTACCAAAACAACATGATTACTGTTATTAACTATATAACAGTGATGGATTTGTGACTATTTCCTAAATGGAGCATTTAGACTTGGTTATGAATTTCCCTGTTTAATGATGGTCTGAACTCTAGATGTTTTCCCTTTCTGCTCAACAGAAGGCATATTGGGCGGGAAAATGACAATCCTAGGCTGAACCAGAAATGCTCCCGAACGTTCTTCAGCATCACTTTCCTGGTAGCTTCTGCCAAAAGGGCAGGCATAATGTTGGCAGTTCTTCAATAGGCTAGCTCTACCCTTCCCCACTTCTTTTGCTATCCTTCCAGAGAATGGACTATTTGGGAAAGAGAGACAGCTAGGCTGGGTTCTACTAAGGCTAAGCTCCTGCTCATGTACAGAACAGAGATACTGCTGCTGAATTAGAAAGCCAGATTCTGTGTGGATCAACATACACACAGAGAACAATTGCCTTCTAACATGAAAGACTACAACATACCATCCTGAAACTGAAGTGCTGTTTGTGAGGAACACAGAGAGCTCTGTTCAGGAACATGTAGGTTTTCTTCTCCAGGCTTTGGAGAGGCAGGTTCTTGCTTGACCTGAAATGATGAGTCAGGGACTGTGACGGTTCCAAGGCTACTGGTGGTTTGGAATGTAGGTGAAGCATGGATGGGGGCTGCCAAAGGACATGGGGAGATCTGGGGAGGGAGAGGTGAAGATTCCAAAAAAGGAACAAGAAGACTTTGATTCACAGTAAGATCCTGTGTGGGTTGAAGCTTGCCTGCTTTTTTTTCAGTTGAGATGCTGGAATGAAGCTGCTGTGAGTGTTCAGAAGGGTCAAAGCTTTCTGTGGAGACAGAAGAAATGCATTTCACATTAGTGTTCTAAATTTTCTTAAATAAGCAAGGTGTAAACTCTGACTTTTCCCAGACTCATTCATTGGGAGAGCCTTGAATGTCTGAGGACATTGCCCAGTACTTTGTCTCTTCTGAGAGGTTAGATTACGTCTGCAGCCATTTCCTTGTGCATCTCCTCAATTTTTTCTTAGCCAAAAAACTAAACATCTCTCCAACACTGAAATACAGGGAGAACCCCTCTCCCACAAAAAGTGATTAAGAGTGATGCAATGTCTCTTCTGATTGCCTGAAATGGTGAACATGAGGGTGTGCTACACTCCTTTGGAGCTCCAGGGGAAATGGGGTTGGGAGGCCCACCAGGCTCCAGAGCATGTCAACCCCCACATACCCAAGTCTTTGTGAGCAGCCAACTAATCCTTCTCCCTCTGTTTTATTTTAACTACTGTTTGTGGAAACTTGTTATGGCAGAGTTTTAAAACGCCTTAATTCAAATCAAACTCAGCTATGAGAATAAATAATTTCCAAATAAGAGCTACTGGGCTGCTGAGTTCTAAGCACAGGGACTTTTTCCCCTGGGGCCCCGAACAATCACACTGGAACTATCTTCCCAGGATATCTGATATGTATGAAACATTCACTTTTAAATGAGCCTCTAAGACTTTTCTCTACTTCAGTTGATTTCTGAATTTTACAATTTGTTTTGTAACTATTTTACCTGCTAGCATCATTTTATATAGCTGTGGGTTTTACATTTGATTGTTTTGATTGTTTTGACATTTTGATTGGTTATTGTAATTTACCTCATAAGGACAGATACATTTTAAACCTTGCCCTAAAGGTATCAAATAAATAAGGTCACCGTTTTAATTGTGGTGCTGCACTGCTCTTGCTGTTTTTCAAGTGATTTGTCTTGACTGTAGCACTACATGCTATCATATCCTACTAGTATTCTAATTCCATGTGTTTTGCTTAATTTGAACACCTCACATAAGCCACTGTTATTGTGCAGCTTATAAACTGAATAAATGAACAGAAAAGAATCCAGTTGTCACTATAGTAGCTGGACAGCTCCAAATACCTTGCAAACCCTGCAGAATCTGAATTCTCTGGCTCCTCAAAGTTCCCATTTCCATCGAGATCTGGAAGACAAAAGAGGACCTATCAAAAGCAAAGCAAAACAAAATTCAGACCAAAAACACAAACAAACTTCTGACACTGCCAGAGCCAAAACTAATGGGCCTCAAAATGAAGTTTTAAACACACCTGCTGTTTCAGTACAATCAGTCGCTGGACTTCAATATATGCTGCCTGAAGAGCAGCTCGAGCCTGCAGGAGGCTTCCATCCACACACTGCAAGGATTTGTTCAGCTCTTCTTCCCTCAAGGAAATAGACAACAACTGATCCACTTGAGAACGCTCTGCCAAAAAATAAAAGTTTAAAAAATGATTTAAAAATGATAAAATATGACACGGTCAGCCACCACTTTTAGGGTGTTTACAGCAGGTATCTCAGTCCCACTTCAATTGTCTACATTTCTACAGGGCTGCCTACTGAAAGCAGAATAATAGATACAAGGTATCAGGTGCAGTACAGTATTCATACCATCACTTGTTTAATGAGCTTGGCATGTCCTGTAAGTAATGGTGAGCCACGGTTGGTTCAAGATAATCTGCTGCTTAAGATGACCTCTGCCCCTGCCCCATTTCTATATAAACAAGATAAATAGACGTGCAGATGAATCTAACATCAATGTTGATGGGACAGCAACTTTCTTGTACCCAAGGGAAGCAGATGAGTTTATAACATCACTGCTCCCCACTTCTTCACAGTATCTGCTGCTTTAAATAGCTGCCTCACTTTGCTTAACAGTATAGCAGATCTGAAGTCAACCTTCCATTATCAGTCTTCTCATAAGAAACCTATAATATGACTAAGTATTTGATCTTCACTAAGATTATCATGAAGTATCATAAACACAAACAAATCTGTGTAGGAAGTAAAATTTCAGCAGTGGGCCTCCTGAAAAAAATTAAACTGAAAACACAGCACAAAGTTAAATAATTCATTACACCCACCTTTTTTGCCTTTAATCTTCCTTCGTTTATTCTTTCTTTCCAGACTAGGAATCTCAGGAGAAGATCCCTCCTGATAAGTGAAATACAAATATTCCTTGTTGAAGTAACAGAGTTTATGCTCTCTACACAACCTGCAGATCTAACTCCATTCCAAGATATCAATTGTCTATCAAGTCTATTTTAGTCACAAGTGTTCAGACACACAGTAGAAACAGTGGGTTCAATCCATGCTGGTAGCCGAACTCAGGTCCCATTGAAATCAATGGGTCAGGGTCATTATAACTTAAGCTTCACTGATTTCACTGGGAGCTACAGTCAGCTAACCTGCTACATAATCCTATGCATGTTGAGCCAAAGGTAAGCTTTATACCAGGGTAAATGTTTATGGACTCAACCCACAGAAAATTATATGTAAAAAAGCTGATATGAAATATTTACTGTGATCCCACTTTGATCCACAGGTCACCTGGGCTAATGCTATTACTTCTATGTTCATGGCCTGATCAAGGAAGGATTTCAGTAGAACAAGCAACATAAAATGCAAGGTTATTGTCAAATATGTTTCATGCATTTGTATCTTGTGAAAATGTAGAGAACTGAGAGAACAGCAGTGGATGTTCCTTGAAACTGGTAAATCAACACCACATGAAGAACCACCAGTACAGTATGAAGCATGCATCAAAGAAGCTAAATATCTTCAACCAAAATAGCAGTCATGACCAATTATAATCTCTAAAAATGAAGATGACAACATAAGGCATTTGACAAATCAGAGTATTATGCAGAAGGTATTAAAGTATTACTATACTTCTGGCCATTTTTCAGATGTTGTTGCACAGTCTACATGGCTGCAAATAAAGGTTAATTCTTCTACCAATATTTGGACAACTTACTCCAGTTGCTCTTCTCTTTTTGCTGGTTCCCTGGCTATCATTCTGCTCATTGCCTGATGTACAGCTGCTGTCTGTAGCTGCGTCTAGAGTACTGCAGGTAGTAAGGGCGGAATCCATGTAGTAACTCTCCCCCGGACTCTCCAGCATATCTTGGCTTTCAAGTGACTGAGTACTGCAATCAGGACCCCTCTGGACCTCCCTTGCATTAAACACTGAGAATCTGTTGGCCTCAGGCGGAGTCTGTAGGCTGAGCCTTCTTCCTAAGTCAGTCCTATCAGACATGAATGGGGAAGAAGGAAGAGAAGCGGACTCTTGTTTCACACTGGTAACAGGGTCGGCAGGTATCTGGGATCTAGACGTTACGTTTGTGGTGCTGGCAACAGAAGTGACTTCCTCCTTTTCTTTCGTCATGCTTTGGCTGGTGAAGAAACTGTAAACAGAGGCTGTCTTATCTATAGCCACACTGCTTTCAGAGAGGCTACGTTTCCTCACAGTCCCAGGGGAGCCTATGGATATCCCTTCCCACTGGAATCCTTCAAGACTGGCCAGGTCAGCTTCCTCGCCCAAGTCAAGACCTTCTTGTTCATTCTGGATGAGGGGAACCATCTCAATACCAAACCTTCAAACACAAAAGTGAACACTTAACAGTGAAAACACAGCTAAAACAAACAATAACACAAGTTACACAGCTATAACCACCATTAAGTTTATTCTGTGTATAGCTCAACAAAATTAGCTTTTTTCTTTTTTTTTTTTGGCCACAGTGCTACTGAAGATCAGTCAACTGAGAGTCTTCTTCATAAAGCTAGAATTCACAAAGAATACTTTCAGAAAAATGAGGCTAAAAGCTGAAAATAGGGTTCCCACTGATAGGTTAATAATTTCTCCAGCAGAAGTAAACTGGTGGAATACCTTATGCTGAAAAGGGTAGAAGAAAAACATGAGCAAGACCTACAGTGTGTGTCAACTGTAATTAAATCTATATCCCATTCACACTATACTGATAAGTTATATATTTCATCCACACTATACTGTTTGAAAGCCAACCGTCTAAATCCCTTGCACATCTTCTTAAAAACAAAACAAAACAAAAGAGCCCAAAAATTAGATCTGTTGACTGCCACGCAAGTTTAGTATTCAAGACTGGTGTATAAATTTGCAATACACATAAATGTGTACATGTTTACTATATATCACAAACTGTGTTTGAAAGTACATGTATATCAGGAGCTGCACTGGACTACATACCTTGGTAAACCTTTGCCAAGTACTTGCTTCTTCTTTGACACCTGCTGAATGACCTGTTCCCAGTTTACATTTCTACGAGACACGCTAATAATCTGCCGCAAGGTAGGCTTGAGCCCAGATTCCTTATCAATTTCACTTTTTTTGTGGCCACTAACATTTCGAATGCGTCTTGCACTGTTGAGGTTGGGCTCGGGTAGGTGTGAGCCAGTTTTGCTTTTCAAACTGGTGCGCCATGTTAGATCCCTTTGGAGAGAAGCTGGAAAGCCAAGTTTACTCAATTCAGGAAGCAGAGGACCTGAAAGCTGAGTTGCTGTATCTTTCTGTAGTTCATGATTTGAATGAACCCCACAGCCACCTTCATCTTCAAGAGCATCATTTGATTTAATAGTACGTTCATCACCATCTTCTTCCAGTGATGCTTTCAAGTCAATATCTAAGTTGTGCTGACCACTGGATTGCAAGTCAAGAGAGTCCATTTGGAATTTGGCAGACTTTTTATCAGCATCCCCCAATTCTTTTGTGTAGTTACTTTTTTTGGCTGCAGTATGGTCTGAATCAGCCTGTGTGCATGGCAAACAAACACCTGAAAGAGTATTTTTGTTTCCTGTTATATCTTTGTGGCTCTCATTCTCCAGTGCTTCTGGCTGGGACTCATCCATCTTTAAATCATGCTCAAGATCTGCAATACTCCAATCATCTTTCTTGTCAGTCTGAGTACCTCTACAAGTGCCTGAGGGAGAATTCTGGAGAGAATGGTTATACAGCACTTCCTCTTTGGTCTTGTGTAATTCTTCAGTTAAGCTTCCATTTTTGTTGAACAAATGTTTGACATCCTTTAAATTATTACAGTTACTACAGTCGTTGTTAAGCTCAGATCCATGTGCTGAGGAACCATTAGCTTCTAAATTTAGTGTGTTCATTTGGCTCTGACATTCTCCAGAAGATGAGGATAACAAAAGCTGGACTTGTTTCAACAGATTCTTTGGGCTTCTTTTTTGTGAAGATGATTTTATATCTGGAATAGCTAGGAGTGGTGACTTTAAGGATGGCATTCTATTGCCTTTCCCTTCAGCGTGGTCTGATTTCACCTCACTAGTGCCGTCTGTTGGCCCCCTGCAGGGCACCAGTTTGTTGACTACCACTTTGTTACTTGAAGATCCTGAGTTAGTTTCTTCCCCTTTTTTCACTTTTGAGTTGACAGTTTTAGGATCTGGCAATTTTTCAGACACTCGGAAGGTAAACTGATGGGTCAAAGCTGTTTTTAGTGAAGTTTTAGTTACTTTTTCATCAGACAGTGGATGCTGTTCAACAGCTTTCTGAGACGGATATGGAGCCCAGCGATTTATCTTTTCTCGGGCAGGGTTGTTGCACTTTCCATTGATTGTGGAGGTCTTGCTGTCTGGCTGCTCAGAAACAAAGTTTAATAATTGATCTGAAGGTAGTTGATCACTTGTGAAATCTAATAAGCAATTTATGTCATCGTTTTCATTGACTAGGTCTGTATAAGATGCTACAGGACCACATTCCTGCCACTGCCATGAATAGCCTTCTCCCATGTATTTATCCTGCATGCCCTTGCTTTTTAACCAAGAAGCATCCATGCTGTCTATCTGGGAGTTATTGTTTGCACCTCTATTTCTTCCAAAATTCCATTCACTTGTATTTTGTTGACTAGGCTTCCAGCTTCCTCCCGAATTTTTGGACTGCCAATTAGAAAAACCATTATTTCCCTCAGAATTCCAGTTGGAATTTCTTCCCCTACCACCATGATGCCAACCAGATGTTCCTCTTCCAGAATTCTTATGCCAAGCACCTCCAGGATTCCCATAGTTATGATACCAATTTGGAGGTCCCCCAGAATTGTTTGGATGCCATCCAGGTCGTCCTCTTGGGCTGGTGGGATGCCTATTTGTATTACTAGGCTTTCTTGCAGAATGTGTGAATTTGCCTTGCCTTGGATTTGAGAAGCCATCTTTTTCCCATTTCCAGTCTCTCTGCGATGGTCCATGATGATACCTTGATAATGAATCACATACAGCTCGGTCTTGATAAGAGATTCTATCATCTTGTCGTCTTTGCCTGTCATCACTTTCTGTTGCATAGGTCATATGGCACATTTCGTCTGCCCTTTAAAGACATAAACACTTTAACTTAGCATCCAGAAAGTCTATTTCCAACTCATTCTCAATAACAGAAGACATTTTTTTTTAAAAAAATTAACTCCTGCCTAAAATTTCTCCGAATAATGCAAACTTCTTTGCTCACTTGTGACAAGACACAATTTTTAGTAAGGGAGCAGAGATTAGAGCATGAACTACAAAGCAATGTCAGCCCAAACTGGCCTCTCTGTTATTCATCTGAAAAGTAAGAACCCAGAACACAGACAGATGCTGCAGATAAGAATCAATCTCCTCTACTGTTATTTTTCACACAGCTCATCATGTGCATACCAACAAAATAAATATGCAGTAACTGTTAAATGAAATGATGATTAACTGCTGCGAGTAACACAAGAACAGTGTACTGGGCTACTGAAAAACTTCCCCTGAAAACAATGAGTGAGTTCAGAAAGAAGAGAGGATATCTGTGAGAAGGTCTGTTCTTGCGCTGTTGAAAACTACAACAGTATCCTTCTCTTCTGCCTTTTGGAATTATTCCCCAGGGACATATTAAAATAAGAGAGATGCAGTATACTCTGGAGGAAAATATTACCCCTACCTCCGATGTATTTCCTGTCCCCCACATTTGTGGGGTAAGGACTTGCAGATTTCATTATTCACAAATTATACCACCGGGTGGGGGTTGAAGGGGATGGGATGGGAGGAAGGAATGCAAGTATGTTTGCTCAGTCACTCGCTTGCATGGGTGGAAAAAGAGAAGGGGATGGGATGCAGGAGGGAATGCACATTTGCTCATTTGCACAGCCGGGAAGGAGATGGGAGGAGAGAGAATATGTGCATTTGTTCATCTGCACAGGTAAGAGGGGGAATGGGGGTGGGTGGAAGAAGAGCACGTGTGTTCATTCGCTCATGTGGGTGGCAAGCAGACAGGAGGAGGGAGGGTGTGTTTGTTCACACACAGGTTGGGGGGAAGGGATGGGATGGGAGATGGGTACACACATTCATTCACTTGTATGGGTAGGAGGAAGATGGGAGGAGGGAGGGCATACACATTCATTCACTCACTGATACGTACGGTGGGAAGGGGACAGGAAAAGAGGGAGGGCGTGCATTTGTTCACTCGCAAGGTTGGGAGAGAAACAGGAGGAGAGCTCATGCATCCTCTCACTCATGCAAGCAGGAGATGGGAAGGGATGGAAGGAGGGCAGGCACATATGTTTGCTCGCTCACTCACATCAACGGGCTGCAACAAGGAAAGGGGATGGGAGGAGGGCATGCGTGTTCACTCACACAGGCAAGAAGGGGATGCAACAGGTGTTCACTTTCTCCCTCTTCCCGTTCCCCCATCCCATCGCCTTTCCCTCTTCTGCCCACTTAAGTGAGTGAGTGAGGGAATACACGTGGCCAGACCTTGCCACCAATACAGGTACTTTTGTGTGTTTGTTAAATATGGTTTCGGGGGGTTTATGATATTCATGGTTTTTCCACTTTGGCGGAGGTCCTGAGCCCCTAACCCACCAGAAAGTAGAGAGCTGACTGTACAGTTAACTGAACTTTTTCTTGGAAGGATGTGATACAGATAACACACAGTACATTTAGCATATGATCTCCTAAGGAGAAATGCTGCTTTTTCATACACAACGCTAAACTTTGAATAAATAACAGAACAGAATACCTTATCCTGTAAAAATCAAGAAACCTATTTTCTATTCTCTCTATAGGCTGCCGGAGACACAAGGGCAGGAAAATTTCACACTATGGCAGCCATTTTCACAGCCCCAGACCACGAGTATGCTTGAGGTTTCAAGTTCCATATCCCTTTTTAACTTTGACAAGACTCAAACTCTACATGAGTTCCATAAATGGGCTTTGGTGATTACTGAATTTGTGGATGATTGCAACTTCCAAGGAGAAAAAAAAAGTTATAAGGACAGGCGGAATTTGCTTCCCTAGCATCAACCAATTAGGGCATAGAAAAATATGCTAGTAATCTTTTTCTCCTCTGCAAAGTTTGATTCTACTGGGAGATTTTAAACACATTCTAGAGAACCTAACGCTTGGTTACAGAAAACTAATTTTTTCAGCTGGGTTAATTATGCTGTAAGTTAATAGAGCAACACTAATTTGGATGAATGATTAATTTCTGTCTTAAAAACTAATCAGTCTTGACCCAGAGATCCCGCCATGTGAATGGATGGCACCTTTGCTGAAATGTCTTCTCATCTAGAAAGCTCTGAGGACTTAACTCTTGGAAGGCTACAGATATGCAATAAAAGCACAGCAGATTTTTGTTTTTTAAATGGTACATTACCAAATGTAACACAAAAACAAGTACTACACAGGAAGCGAAATATATTTTTATGCTATACTGAAAACTGCATGAATAATTTCATTCAAGATGCAAAAACCTTTCTGCCTAGTGAATTTAAAAGCAGTTACATGGTTCCTGATTCACTAGACAGAACAGTATGGAACAAAGTAGTATACAGATCTATTTATTTATGTATTGAATTTCCATTCCACCTTTCTCTCAAATGGGATTGCATCTGGGAGAAATATATATTATTCCCTATAATAATCTTACTAATAATAATTTTACCATTAAATAGTTTTGATCCATTTTATCATTAAAACATTTTGACATCTGCATACATTTAATATAAAAATGTGGTGCACTCCCCTTACACTAGATTCATTTAGTCTGCATTATGAAGATAATGATGATGTAGCAGAGTATAAATGCAGCACATGGGCTATTCATTTTTATCATATGTAGCATGTATGCACAGCATGAATGGGCAACAAATGTATTTTAAAAATAGTTTTAATCGACTTATAAGAGCTAAGTCTAGAAGGAAACATACAGCAAGGAGTATTATTACATGCTCACTACAAATATTCATTACTAATATATACAATACATTGTATCAGGTCCTCTCTCCACCCTTACGCAAAGTGTATTAAGCTCACCATTGATTGATGCCACTTTCTCTACAAGTCAACAGTAAACTTCAGCTACCTGTTCTGAAAACACTACTCAAAGACCGCATGGCAACTATCGAAGTTCCACACTAAAAATAGTAGCTTATACAGCTCTGAGAACTCTTCCAGACTCATCCCAATGCACACCACACACTAAGGGTACAGTTGCTCTTGGCAGCATTCAAACAGCCCTAAAGAACACCACACTGCAGTGGCTAATGAAACAAGGAAACACTCACCGGTTCTGTTCATTTCTTTGTTTTATTAACTGGATGAGTTCCTTGTCGAAGTATTCTTCATCAGCCTCTTCCTTCCCTTCCTCTGCATCATGGGCTTCAACGTTGTCTTTGTGCAGCTGGCTGGAGATGTGCTTAGCATATGCTGACAAGCCCACCACTGTCACCCTACACACCTGGCACTCATGATTGCTGTCCCTGGGGAAAGATGGAGAAGATGGACATTCAATCCTTCCCACAGGCATGGCAAACAAGGCTGATCTTAACTGAGTTTCCTCTGAATATGTAAGTCTCAGGTCAGTCGTACACAAGGTCAAGTAATCTGCGCTGTATTTTTTTTAAAAAAAAAATACTTTGCAGATTTATAAGCTTTCTCTTTCGGAGTTTTAGTTGATCTTGATGATTGCTTGGTAGATTTCAGATTTTTTTCCAACAATCAAGAGGTAAAAGACTTGGGAATATTCAGTGTCAGAAGGAATTCTTCTTGGATTGTTGTACTCAAAACCTTGTCAGAGGAAACATAGTGGAGGAGGCGGGAGGCAGAGTGGAGGGCTTGCAGAGCTAGCAGAGGCTGCTCTGAAGCACCTCCATGGTGCCAGCTGCACTGGGAAAATCCAGCAACAGATTCGAAATATAAGCTCTGTCTCAGCTTTCCCTCCAATGAAAGGCTGCACAAGGGTGGGAAGAGAATGCTTCTGCATCCAATCACCATCCAGTGAAATCTAAACTGGGACAGCTGGCACACTGGCCTGGAATTCAAAGACTCCACAGGACAGCAAACGAAGGGAGAGAGTCTCTAGTTCACTCCATTTTATTTGGTTCAGAAGGTGCAAGTTAAGTCCAATCTCTACTTGGCAAGGATTAGGCTAAACATACTAAATTATTTCAGTTGGAGGAAGCCAACAACTGTATCAGACAAGTGGCTGTAGTCTGATTTCACAGTTAATGCTGCCAAAAAAAAAAAGGTGAAGCCCTATACAACATTTTGTTTCCAGAGTTGCAAGCTTAAGGGAGGTATAGAAAGACTGCAACCTACACTCGAAAATAAAGGTCAATTTGTTTGAGAGAACAGTAGAGGTAAGCATCAAAATTAATGTTTTCTGACTACAGCTACAACTCTTTGTTATCCAAGAAATGCAGAATCCATTAAGCGTTCTAGGGTAGTGCTTCTTGAGCTATCTGATGTGGGGGACTGGAAATTATTTTTTCCAAGTTCCAGGGACTGGCACTATATTCGCACCCACTGGGTACAACTGTTCCTTTGTTTCCTGGAAACTTGCCAGGAACAAGCAGCCAATGGCCTCAGGGACTGGGACTGGCCCAGGTTAGCACTGAGAATAGCACTGTCTTAGGGTATAATTCTATAAATTCATAATGCATATACATAAACAGAAGGGAAAACCAGACTTTAATGAAAAAAATGAAGACATTTTGCAAATCCTATTTAAACTCAGTGTTCTCTTCTCCACCTCCAGATGGGAAAGATGAAAAAGGAATGTGTTTAGCACTTCTGATTTTGACATTAAAGGATTAATTACTGAAACTCTGTTCAAGACCCATGTGTTTCGGCCAAAAATAATCCTCACTCAGCCCACACTGCCACAAATATTGACAATGTACTCCCAATTTTCTGCTACCATTTGCAGAAGTGACATTTTAAAGCCTTTCATTATCTCTTCAAGGAAAAACAAATACATTTTAAGTATTCTGCTTTTTTTTAATAAAGAAAAGCTTTATAGCACTGAATATTAACGATGTAGGTTTCAGCACAGCTGTGAAACCACTTGGCTAAAATAGTTTCTAATGAAGTGACAGAAACACCAATCTCCTGGATCACAACCATTTTCACTATTCTGTGAAGAATTTCCCGCAAAGGAAATGAAGGCCTAGGAATCTTCTTCCACCTCTGCAGTATTTGAAAGGACGGAAGGCAAAACTATGGGGATAAATCCTTCACCCACTCACAAGACCTCCAACTATAACCTTTTTGCAGCAAGTACTTCACTAAGGGAGATCAGCTGATTGTCAGATGAAGCATGAAATTTCTTTAAAAGGGCTTCCAAATGGAGGAGCTGTGTAGCTTCAGCTAAGTCCTATGTAAATACAAAGACTAGACTCTAAGGAACAGTATAACTAGTTTAGCCAGTCCAAGGAGGGTTTGGGCTTACATGGGGTAGTAGCAATGTGCAACTAGCAAATCACATGTGAAACAGAAGGGACCTCCAAGAGCAATTACTTATTGGCATTTGGATCTGCTATTCAAAAATTTTTAAACAAACAAATTATTCCCCTTCATACACTAAGTGTTGGATGCCCTGAAAGTAACACTTTGGATTCTACTCAGAATGTTAAACTTGCTGGTATATGGTATATCATATAACTCAGAGAAGCATAATTTTCAAATTCATACTTAAGATCAAAGATGAAATAAGTTTTAAGGACATTTTGACCCCCAAATGTCACATTTAATATTCAGCAGCAGGCATTTTTAAAAAATGTTTTATGGCATTTGATACCAGAGAAGATGACATTAGTTAACACTGACAACAGATTAGCAGCACAAGTGTAGAAGAGGGCAAACTATCCACCTCACTCCTTGTACAGAAGATCTTAGTATAGCACAGCATGCTTCTAAGGGCAGGGAACTCTGCTTTCACGAAAGTCACACAGATATCCAATAACTTCACAAGGAGTTAAATGGTTCTGGATTTAGATGGGGAGGGCTTCAAGCAAAGCAAAAGGAAGAGCTTATGGCCACGTTTCACATGCACAATGTTAAAACCAGGCCCATTCCAATGTCCTACAAGCACAAGCACTATTTGAGGCAAAGTCACACCTTCCCAAATCTGAATGTGAACCATGAGAGGAGCAACTGAAGAACACAGAAGAAATCTGAACATAAAGACTAAATTAAGAACCATACTGACACTACTGTGTGAAATACATTTAGCACCTACATCGGCAGTAACTCAGCAACTGCAACAAACAAAAGTTGATTTCCAATCTGATGTTCTAAAAAGTTGTTTAAAATTATTATTCTAAAAATTAGCTGAAACAAACAGGCTCAAATTACAATGCTAAAGTTAATGCTGATGACATTCTGAAGTCAGAACAGCCCTGCCCTGTTCAGCTGTTCAGCAATGGAACAGATGGATTTTAATGCCAAGAACAAGGTCAGCCTACAGTTTGATTCATTTTTAAGAGTGATCAAACATCTGGGCCTAGAAAGGGATGAAGAGGAAATGCCTCTTTCTCAGCAACAGTAGGCTTCCAGAAGCCTACTAGAAGCACAAGTTTTCTGGGAAGCAAAGCACAGAGCATACTGTTTCCCTGTGGAACAGCACTGTTCTGTTAAAGTGAAACCTGCAGGAGAAACAGAAGCCTTTTAAGGGAAGCTGCCCAAAAATATCCCAGGGTGTTCCTGTGTTTCACATGTTGCCCCTCCTCTCCAAGAAGGAGAACTGTATCTGAAGATACTCCATCAGGTTCTAGCAGAAAGTAAAAGACATTTGTGTGTTCATACCTCCCTTTGAGATTTTCAAGTTCTCTGTGATGAAGCATACTTCTCATGTGCTCATCCATCTCCTAAAAACCAGAAAAAGTGGCCAGCTGTAAATACCTAGCGATCAAAGCATACTGTGCAGTTTAAAGAGCCATTATGACACTAGATTGGGAGATCAGGGTTTGAATCTCCACTCAGTCACAAAAACCCACTGGGTGGTAAATCACACTTTCTCAGCTTAAGAAGACAGCAATGACAAACCTTCCCTGAATAAATCTTGCCAAGAAAACCTATGATAGATTTTGCGCTGACCTCAAGGGCACATAAGAATAACAATAATACTTAGTTTACTCATTCTCATTTATATATTGGTTTCATCCTATGCCAGATGAACTCTCATCTATTGTTATTGTTGTTCCGTGCCTTCTAAGTTGTTTCCAACTTATGGTGACCATATCATGGGGTTTTCTGGGACTGAGAGTATGTGATGTGCCCAGGGTCACTCCGGGAGTTTCCATGGCCAAGAGGAGAATTGAACCCTGGTATCCACAGTTGTAGTCTGTCAAACCCCTAAACCCCACTGGCTCTACAATGACGATTAATTCATGTATAGCCTTTGTTGTCCCAAAACTGGGACTCACAGAGTGGCTTACTAAAAAGCACACCAAGACATATGTAAAAATGTACCAAAACATACTAAATGTGACTAATCTATTTGTAGAATTTTTTAAAAAAAACATTAAAAAGGTAAGATAAAAATCAACAGAGCATAAAAGACCTTACAGTCAGAATAAAAAAGTTTTCACTTAACAAAGGAAGAGAAAGACAAAACCATTCTAGTCCCCGTAGAGAAGGAGTTCTGAAGCCTGGAAGCAACTACTAAGGTCTTCTTCTATGTCCTACCACACATGACTATGAAGGTGACAGGATCAAGAGAAAGGCTTGTTCTGAAGATCTCAACTCAGGCAGGTTCACAGAGGAAGATGCATCCAACAGATAGCCTGGGCCTGAGCCATATATTATCCAATAATCATAACTAGCATTTTGAATTGTGCCTGGGAATGGAGCAGTAGCCAGTGGAGCTGGTTTAACAGCGGAGTTCTTTGTTCTTCCCTGCAACTTTTTCTACTGTTTTTATATCTTCCATAAGTGGAATAGTGTGGAAAAGGTGGTATACAAGAATAAATATGCATATTTTTACAATACACATAAGAAAGGGACTGCAGATTTGTGCTGTGAAAAATGCACATTATCCATGTTCTGTGCTGCATGACAAATGAACTGTATAAATTACATTTCTATGTAAAGTAATATTCCATTTCTTCTATGTTTCAATCCGTAAGTAAGGAAACTATTAAAAAAACCAGGAATATAAGAACACAGGAAACTGCCTTATGTTGAATTTGACCATCATTCCATTTAGTCCAGCATGATCAATTTTGACTTGCAGCAGCTCCAAAGGGTTTCAGGCAGGATTCTTTCAGAGCCTTATCTGGAGAGTTTTCATAATACTTAATGGCTTCCCATCCAAGTATTAAGCAACCCTGCTTAGTTTCTGAAATCAGATAAGATCAGTGTGTTTAGGATGGCATGTATGTATGGGTCCTACATATGGGTCCTAAAAGACGTGTATATTTCCATCCACTTTTCTCTTTTAATCTGCTATACAATTACATCTAGATCATTTTCCCTCTTTTCCTTCCATTTTCTTTCACATATATCATGAACTATAATTGGACCCCATTCTTAACATGTACACTACCAATACAGTCACATTGAATGGATTTCTGACCAGTTAAAAAACACAATGTTAAGAATAACTGGGTAATACAAATTCTCTGTCTGAACTATGATAAAATGCATATTACAATAATATTTGTATCACACTACCAGAACACATTTAGGATACAAAGTGAGGCTTCAACAGAGCAGAGATCTGAGAAACTAAGCTCTTTATTCAAACAGAGAGATAAATTCTTTACCATTAGGAAAGAAACAGTTTAAGAGACCTTCTCACAGAAAACTATAGGGGGAAGGACTGAAGAAAGGATGGCTGGCTACAGGAATTGGATCCTTGCACTATTGTGAAAGGAAGCATGGCTGACTGAAGGAATCTTAAGAGCCCTCTACCCTTCCAGTATTTCATTGTAGGTCTCTCTTGTTACTTTCTGAATGTGTTTATTCTGAAAGTAAACTCTGTTAGTCTGACAGTCATCTTCACCTACAGGATTCTGCTTATTCTCAGAGATCAGCAGGAATGGTTTCTGTGTATGTCCTGCCACCATGTGAACTACAGTACGAAAAACAGCTTACTATGAGCATGACCCAAATGGTGCAACTCCCTGCCACAGGAGATACATTTAATTCCTTTTCTGCCAACTTTGATTCTTAAATAAAGACCTTTTCGGTGAGCAAACCTTCAGCTCTATTTCAATTTTTATTCTTCCTGATGACTGTTGCATTATTATTGTGAACACAGTATTAGACCAGAGCTTTCCAAGCTTTTCATGTTGGTGACACACTTTTTAGACATGCGTAATTTCATGACACAGTAATTCAATAAGTAATTCAGTAAGTGGAGGCAGCCCCTCCATCCGAGCCTGGTCTGCTGTTGCCGCCACCCTCGCCACGGCCTTTCTCGGCCTGGGGCAGCTGCAGCGGGAGAGTCCGCCCCTCCACCTGAGCCTGGCCCCTCACTGTCACTGCCACTGTCTTTGCTGGGATCTTCCTTGGCCTGGAGCAGTGGTGGTGGCAGCAGGAGAGGCAGCCCCTTCACCCAGACCTGGTGTACCATTGCCGCCCTCACCACAGTCTTGCAAGGTGAGGGCAATGGCAGAGGCAGCCCCTTTACCCAGGCCTGGTCTGCCATGGTAGCAACGTGACCACTCATCACATTCGTGCGACACACCTACACACTGCAACCAACACACTAACATGTTGCGACACACAGTTTGGAAAGTGCTGTATTAAACTGTTTTAATTTGCTCTGAACTACTTTAGCATTCTGGAAAGGCATGATATAGATATCAGAAATGAAGGGGGGAACTGTTTTAGAGGAAAGCATTCATTAGAGGAAAGCATTGAATTGAATTGAAATTTCTGCTCACCTTTTTTGAGCTGTATATGATGTGGCATAATATACATTTTCGTTCCTGGACCATAGTGAACACACTGGAAAGATCTTATCTCACCCCTATAATTAGGAAAAAAAACTTTATGATCAATCTTCTAGTTTTTCTATATACTAGGCACATAGAATGAAGACACCATTATAGTTATATAATACACAAAATAATCCCTTCTCTCATTCACATGTTTAGTTTTGCTATAAAACATTTTTCATAGCAGCCTAATTTCTATACTCCTTTCATTCAGCACTAAGTAAAAATTTTCAAGCACCAATGATTATTCAGTGTTTTACCAGAATAGAATAATACAGTCATCCCTCCACATTCGCTAGGATTAGGGGCACAGGACCGCCATGAAAGTGGAAAAACCATGAATAACTCTAGGCCCTCCCAAACCATATTAACAAACAAAAAAGTATGATTACCATATTCAACCCACCGTGGATTCCTTTGAAGCATCAAGGTTCCTTCACATAGTACAGGTGGCTGGCTGGTGAGGCTTACTGCCACCTCCACTGCTGCCTCACACCATTTTAAATAGGGACTTACAAGCCTCGCTCACAGTTTCTCAAGTCTCATGAAGCTTGCAGTCCCTATTAAAAAGGGCATACAGAGACAGCAGAAGTGACATCAAATAACTTGGGAATAATCAAATCCGCAAAAGTGAAACCTGCATATGTGGAGGGCTGACTGTACAGGTATACCTTAGCTAACAAACTAAATGTGTTCCCAAGCATACATTTTTAACAGAAAATTTGGTAACCGAGGCAAACATAGGGATAGGTTCCTACATCAAGAAAATTCAATTATGCTTCACTAAATCTTGTCTTCAAACTAACTTCTGGAGATCACTTGAAAGCTTTTTCCAAAGTGCATCCAGGGAAGTTTTCTTTTTCCTTTCACTTTCCTCTCCTTTTCTTATAATTTCACTTATAGCAGTCTAACTTTTAGATCTACACTTCTTTAACACACTGCAATTAGCTAGTGAGACAGGTTTACCTGCTTTCCTCTTCTCTCTGTTTTGCTGCCCGAGCAAACTCAGTAAGGAAATCTGAAGGCAGCTGTTGTTTACCTTGCCTGTTGTAGGCAAGCCCACACAACTACAGTGGGATCCAATTCTTTCTCAGCTGAAGCTTTATTGCATTGTTTACCAAAGACTCACTACTGCAACCCCACACCAAAAGGTTGCGTTTACTAGCCCTCCTTCACAGTTTTCCTAAAATAGATGCTGCCAAAAACAAACAAACAAACAAACAAAAAATCCTTCAGCCAGATAGGGAAGGAAAGAGGAGTTGGATAAGTGCAATAACACTTGGCCAAAAACACCTTCACAAATTAAACACTATGGGGAAAAAATCAAATTGTTTTTGGAAGTAAACTTTCCATAGTAAAAATGCAGATACAATTGCTTTAATTCAAATGAATTTCAGAGTCAATATGGACTGATTTTTTTTTTAACAAAACTGAAAAATCAATTTTATTCCAATTGGATTTGTGGTTTAAATTTATTTTTTAAAAAATATAAATAAAATAATAATTTTTTTTACTCATTTCAAAACAATACTCAGCCTCAAAATAAACATGCCCGCTGTGCAGGGAAGAAATTCCTTCCCTGAGTGGAAAAAAAAAGCCACTCTCTCAGTCTAAGAGGAAAGCCTCCTCTGAATAAATCTTATCAAGATTTATCATGTGGTGATACGACAGCCATGTTTAAAGATTTGAAGAAATGTCATATGGAGGATGGAGCAAGCCTGTTTTCTGCTGCTCCAAAGATCAGGACACAAACCAATGTTTTCAAACTTCAGGAAAAGAGATTCCATCTGAACATTAGGAAGAACTTCCTGACAGTAAGAGTAGTCTGATGGTGGAATGTGCTGCCTCAGAGTATGATGGAGTCTTCTTCTTTGGAGGTGTTTAAACCAAGGCTGGACGGCCATCTGTCAGGAATGTTTTGATGGTGTATTCCTGCATGGCAGGAGATTGGACTCAATGGCCCTTGTGGTATCGTCCTACTCTATGATTCAAGAAAACCCCTATGGTACTGTTGCCATAAGTCAGAGTCCATGTGAAGGCTCTCAACAACAGCACATTAACTTTGGAAAATAATTAATTAAAACACTCAGAAGAACTCAGAAGAAGATTATTGTCAGTGTAAGCTTTGATGGGAGGAACAATCTATATAACAATCCAGTCATATCTGTTTGTAAGAAAACAGAAGATGTTATTACATAGACCATGTGTGTATGCTAAAGACGATATGACACATAGGAAAAGAAATGGAATACAGTTGCTTAATAACATATGGCTATTTAAAGACCTCTTTTCAAAAGCTTCACAAGTTCTTCTGAAATAGTACAAAGTTCTTGAAATAAGCAATACTTCTGCTTTAGCTTCACCGAACAGAGCAGGAGAATCCAATCTAAATCTCAGCTCAAGATGTTCATTGGAATTCTATGGCTGAATGATTTGATTATATTAAGAACTGGCCTATTCTCATTTTAAGAAATGTCATTAAAAATTGTGAAGACAACAGCAATAAAATATGTGAAGCTGTCTCACCAAAAGTATCTAACATTGGATAGGAAAGGAATTTAGAAGATAAGGTCAGTATACTGAAGCCTTTATCTCTAACCTGGAGAAGACTTCAGAGAGATTGTGACTGCATTGCTGACTGCTGAAAGGTAGAAGGCACTTGCACAAGTATTGTAGAAAAAAATACCTGAACAGACAGATAAACTGCAGGCAATAAAGAAGCAAACTGAACGAGCCCTAATTCCACTTCATTCTTTTGCAAACATTCTCAACCTCAAAAATAGACAAAAATGCATAACCTCTAAAGAAAATGCTGTTTCCATGGCCTAGACATCTCAACATCATTCTTTAGTTATGCTAGTCATAATACATTTCAGGGCTGGAATGGAACATTTAAGCAGTTCATGCTTACTGATGATGCTTTTAACAAATATCTCTGTACTGGTGGAAATCATTACCCAAATACTTTAGTCCCTTCAGTAGATCAGTCAAATGTCCACAGCAACAGCTTCTTCCAAAGGCACAGAGAAAATATTTTCAGCATATACAAGTACTTACTTAAAGCTAAGAAATCAATTGTGAATTGAAAAAGGCGAGACCAACTAACTTCTGTTTAAGTCTATTTAACAATGTGTGTGTGTGTGTGTGGCGCGCGCGCGTGTGTGTGTGGAAGATCAGCTATAGTTGTAGGACTTTTTAAGGACATCTATTTACTGTGGCGATGGAAAAAATTCAAAAGGAAAGCTTTTTTAATAATGAAAATGTAAAATAAAGCAAGCAGATGGTATGCGTCAGCCAAGTGGTCTAAGTTCCATTTTTTGGGGTAACCTCTTCAAGACTGCCATCTGCATGGCTTCTCTGAAGAGGCCTCTCTCTAGTGCTTTTTTGTGTGACTCAGCTTCTCTACTCCCTTGTCCCAGATATTACACTTAAGTAAAATGCTTAAAGGATCACAAGGTATGTGACTTCAAGAAATAAATGAAGAAATATCAGAGAAATGTTGATTTGAATTAATTATTTGTAGAGATAATTTTTACCATTACTGATGATATTTTATATTTCTTATTTTTCTACTCCATGGCCTTCTTATTTTAGATAACAAAAAGGCATGAAAGGTTAAATAATTTAAATAAAAGGTTTGACATGTCTTGTACATTAGGAAAAACAAACTGATATAATTAGGGATTGCAAACTCTGCATAGCACACCATTTAAAACCACACTACTTTTTATTCACATGCCAAAGAATCTGATTCAAACAGATAAATATGAACAAGTCTGACATATTTTTTAATTAACTGTGCCAGATAGCCATAGTGACAGCGGCCCAAGAAAATACAATATGCTGACCATGCTGGCTAGGGCTTCTGGGAGCTGAAGTCCAAACTTCTGCAGTGACAAAATACAGATTCAAGTGCCTAACTTAGAACAAGGAAATTCTTGAAGAATTCTGTTAGATCTGTCCCCATCATCTAGCCACTGAAGGCAGTAATCATTAATGTTCAGATAAGCCACTATTCCTTATCTAACAGAAAATGATATCACTGCAATACAACGTGATAGAGTGTGTGTTGAGGAGAAATCATCATTTTTTCTAGCAAATTTACCACTTCTACAATTTAAAATACAGCATAATATACCACAGATGCTCTCAGCCTTTGGACTTCAGTTCTCAGAATGGTAAGGCCTTCAAGCATGTAAAGTCTGAAAGATCTTGAGGATCAGAGACTGAGAACCACTGATTTAACTTGATTCATGTGAAACCATCAGATATGTAAGAAATAAATGGTAGGTCATGAAAAATGCAAGTCCCAAATGCACTTAAGATAAGATACATAACACTGAAATGTATATATTTACTATGCTTTTCCATCTCTAGCATCAGCTTGTAAAGATGCTTACTAATAGTTACACACAGGAACCGCACAAGGATTAAAGGATAGGAAGAGCCATTCCCTAAACATAAAACATAGATGTATGTACTGAAGGAATTCTGAGGCCCGCTGCCATTATGACGACATTGAATAGGCATGAACGAATTATCCAGTGAAATTCTGTCAACTGCACCTCCTCCAACACACACACACACACTCTTCATTAAGACAAAAATTCATTGGAAATGCCTCCCATTCCATAGAGAAAATCTTCAAAGCATCTTTACAGAGAAAGATTCCATAGCTATAGCATTACTACCATGATTTGAAGAATAAGAAAAAGATGCAAATGTTGTTTGTGGCTGCTGCAGCCAAGTGAGAAAATTAGAAGCATCCCTTTGAATTTCTAATGATTATTGCAATGTAAAGACAAACACGCAAGTATTCTTAAAAGCAGAAGTGTTAATCTTTGTATGGAATCCTGTGGACCTCCTTGTTGCCTATGATCAGTTCCATGCTCCCAACAGTCTATGACAGTTTCGCTTTGTAGTTAATTAATTAATGCTCTCCATATGTTTAGGATATTGCTTAAAATTGGCTCAGCATTTCTGGAATTCATTGGGCAGAAGGGAAGTAAAGGGCTTAAAGGGGACAACAAGGTCACTAGAGTAGGCCTGGCTTTTAGCATCAGTTAGCATTCTTCATTAAAGTGACTTTTACCATGCTGATCTAAAATTACACCAGCTTTGGAGAATTAGAATATCAGAGTACCTAGATATGATCACAAAAAGAATTTAAGGCTCACATCAAGTGTCCAATCAGTTGTAGCCACTTATGAGAGAAGGCTAAAAATACTGTCTGAATTCAGCTGTGATTGGCTGTCACTAGGGTAGGCGAGAGCAAGTTTCTTTTTGCAAAGGACTGAATACCCAAGACTGCACTTAAGAGAAGGAATAGACTCTAGACTGCAAGATCTCTTTCACACTAAACAATTACAGTACTTGATATTATTTTAACTGTTGTAGCTGCAACTTATAGAATGGTAGGGTTTGTAATTTGGTGAGAGGTAAGAGCTCTCTGGCAGAGAATTCTAAAGGCCCCTCCCTGAACTGCAAATCCCAAGATTCCACAAGATGTAGCCACAGAAGTTACAGCAGAATTCATTGTTGTGTGCCTTCAAATCATTTCCAGCTTAGGACAATCCTAAGGCAAGCTTATCATGGGGTTTTCTGGGGGTTGAGTGTGTGTGATGAGCCCAAGGTCATTCCATGGCTGAGCAGGGAGCTGAGTCCTGCTCTCCAGGGTTGTAGTCCACCATTCAAACCACTATACCACACTGGCTCTCTAAAGCAGAATCAAAGTGCTATAATGCTACTTTATCTTCTGTGGTTCCATCTTATGGAATACTGGGATCTGGTTTTCAGGGACAGGCATTCCAAGTGCCTCACCAAAGTATGAACCCCAGGATTCCACAGGACAGAGCTATGGCAAGTCAAGTGCAATCACAGTGCTATAATTGTGTAGTGACGGGACTCTATGAAAATGCAAGACAGCTTCTCCAGAGGCATTAACTCTCCTTCCTATGAGAGACAGTTGAAATAAGGAGAACAGGGGGCATATGAAACTTTAACATATTGTTATGATGGGAAGGCTGCAAACGAAACAAAATGGCTACTCACGTACCTCTAAAACAGAGAGAGGCCACCAGGTCTTGCTGAGAATGGAGCACGTATCTCATACAATCACCAGCAAAGCACTTACTAGAATGCAAAATGCTTGATTCAGGCTCAGATCAAATAAAGGTGAAGCTCCCTCTCTGACTCCAGATAGTCCTCTCAACAACAATGAGGCTTCCTGATCCTTTAGTTCATATTTGCATTTAACTGAAAGACTAGTAAACTAGAAACTGAATTGACAGGCTACACAGTGCACCGTTTTCATTTCGAAGACTATCCCTGGGCCTCACTAAGGCCTGAGAGCAGCTGCAACCTGATATTTCCTTTTTTTTTTATTAAATTTTTATTGATTATAAAGAAAAAAACAGAACAAAAAAGTAAAACACCATGTGATACACATAATAGTGAAAAAAAGAAATTTGAACAAAAACTAGCTTACATTATTATTTCTCTCCAATACCATTACAATCATATTCAGCATATTCTATATCCTACTACTTACATACTTTTGTTACCTATCTCTAGATCTCATTCTCATTATACTAATTATTATTATAATAATTTCATTCTTAATTCTATATTTTCCCTTACATTTAATCTATTGCTATTACTAAATATAATCTTAACATATCGAACTATTTCTAAAAGTAAACCCACTCCCCAAAGCCTATTAAGTTTCAACTTACTTTTTTTTTGTTATAAAAAAATTAAACAATACAAATCCAAATAAACAAAACACCACATAAATAACAAAAAAGGTGAATAAACCCACCCCCACAGAGCCAACTTTTTATTTAATCCACTTTCCAAAATTGCCATTCTTCTTTTGACAGGGTAGTATTACTATCTCTTTTTCAGAACTTTATCCAAAAATATTTTCCAAATTTCTTCAAAATCATTCCCTTTAACCAAACCTTTCATAAACCTAATTCTACATGTTAGTTTATCATTAATTGCAATTTTCCACACTTCTTTATACCATTCCTCTATTTGAAATTTTTCATTTCCTTTCCATTTTTTTGCTATTATTAATCTCGCTGCAGATCAGTACAATAAAAAAAAACTAGGAACATGATTGGAGTAGTAAAAGATAAATTTCGTAAAGAAAATAGGCTGATGAAAGATAAATTAAAAAAATATTTGAGGAATTTTTTCAAGAATTGTACTCAGCAGAAGAAAAATCTGTAGAGAATCTAGAGGAATATATTAATAAGAATTGGAAAGTAATGCTAACAGAACAAGATAAAAGGTTGATGGAAGAAATGATATCAGAAGAGGAAATAGAAGTAATAAATAATTTAAAAGGAGGGAAATCACCAGGATTGGATGGACTAGGTCCAGAATATTATAAAACATTTAAAAAATGTTTAATTCCTAAATTAAAAGTATTATATAATAGTATATTAAGGGGTGATAAAATCCTATTATCGTGGAAGCAATCATTAATAATATTAATTTTAAAACCAAGTAAGGATCCAACTGATCCAGGTTCTTATAGACCAATATCTTTAATAAACCAAGATGCTAAAATATTGACAGCAATAATGGCGAAGAGGTTGAATAAATTTACTTACAAGTATATACATAAAGACCAATGTGGTTTTATTCAAGGAAGACAAATGGCAAATTTAATAGGGAAAACGATAAATAAAATAAATATAATGGGTAGAGATAAACAAAAAGCCGGAATTTTAGCATTACATATATTCAAAGCTTTTGATTGTGTGGAATGGCCGGCGTTAAAAATAATCTTAAATAAAATAGGACGAGGAGAGAGATTTAAAGGGTTAATAAATCAATTATATTCACATAATACATCTGTAGTGATGGTAAATGATGGAATTACAGAACAGATTCAAATATCAAGAGGAACGAGACAGGGATGTCCATTATCTCCAGTTTTATTTGCAATAGTTATAGAAACTTTAGATAATGTAATAAGAAATAATGAGAATTTGGAGGAATTGGAACTAAGGAGAAAAATAAAATAAGTTTATTTGCAGATGATACATTGTTAACAATTAAAGATCCAGTTAAAAAGATAGATAGGATAGATAAACATTTAAAAGAGTTTGGGGAGAAGACAGGATTAGAAATAAATTCGGCCAAATCAGAAATAATGTTGTTCAACTATATTAAAAGAGAAGTACAAAATTTTATAAGTAATAAAAGAATGTTAGTTAAAGTAAAAGAATCAATTAAATATTTAGGAATAGATATTACAAAAAATTTACAAGGATTACAGGAAAAAAATTATAAGAAATTAAAATTAGAAATTAAACGGAAATTAGAGGATTATAAAAATATAAAGTTATCATGGTTTGGAAGAATAGCAGTGGTAAAAATGAAAATATTACCTAAAATTATTTTTTTGTTTAGGATGCTACCAATAAAAGTATCAGACGAAGAATTAAAAGAGTGGCAAAAGTTATTAAATAATTTTTGCAATGGGTATAAGAGAGCGAGGATTAACAAGAAATATTGGTACAAAAGTCAGAAAGAAGGTGGTCTAGGACTTCCAAATTTAAAATGGTATTATTACACAAATCAGCTGAGGTATATTATAGAAGGAGTCTCAGAAAAAGGTGACTTAGAATGGTTAGAGATAGAAGATACGAATATTGCGATGAAATTGGAAAATATATTTTTCAGGAATTTTTTAAAGAAAGAAATAGAAAAGATAGAAAATCCTTTTATAAAAAATATAATAGAAATTTGGAAGAAAAATAAAAGAAAATTGTTACCGAATATATCAACATTAACTCCGATAGTAATGATGGAAAAATTTCCAATAAATTTAAGAGAAATAATAAAGAAAGAAATAAAAAAATAAGAAATATATAGATTAAAAGATTGGATGAAAATAATGATTAACAAAGATAGAATAAAAGAGAGATTGCAGGAAACCAAAATATCTTGGTTAAATTACATACAGTTAGAGCAATGGACAAAGAGTATGAAAAGATATGTTAAAGATTTTAAAGAATATACTAAATTTGAACAAATTATTATTCAAAGAGAAAATATGCAAGAAAATGAAATACTAAAGAGTATTACAAGTGAAATATATAAAATATTGGCAAAAGAACAAGAAGAGGATTATCTTAGAAAAATGTGGGAGGAAGAGACATCACAAAATATAGTTATACAAGAATGGAGAAAAATTTGGAAACAACGTCATTTAAAAAAATTATCGATAAGAATAAAAGAGAATTATTATAAAATAGTTTGGAAATGGTATTTGACTCCAGTAAAATTAAATCAGATAGATGAGAAATATTCAAGATTATGCTGGAGAGGATGTCAAGAAATTGGTACATATATGCATATGTGGTGGAACTGTAATAGGATAATGGAATTTTGGCAAAAGGTTTTTAAAGAAATAAAAGAGATAATAGGAGTTGAGATACCAATATGTCCAAATATAGGGTTGTTGTCTATATATAATAAGGTTGAGTGTACCCAGGTAATGAAGGAATTAATAACAAATTTGTTAACTGATACTTCCTTTTGAGACACATCCAGCTCAAAAAGAAGGAATGATGATGGCACAGGGTGTGTTAGAAAGGTAGAGTGAGGGGTGGGATTGTATTTATGTAGGAGGGGAGTGCGCATTGTTTCGTGTGCACTTCTTTGAGCATCACCAGTGTGCATTCTATTAAATGAGTATCTTCTTGTGTTTTAGGACAGCAAAGACACACTTTGGCTTTTGGAGCTCTGATCTCATTTTTCGTCTTCACTCAGTTTCTTGGCTAAGCCACATGTCAGAGCCTCAACAGTTTGTCTTCTCTGAAATGGATGTTGCAATGCAAAAGTGTAAATTCAGGAGTGGTTTAGTGCCACCTCTGCCTTGTACTTAGATTCACAGGAGTTAGGTTCAGCCTGACAAATTTGACATTTTGTGACCGGCCATACTCATCATGGCAACATTTAGAGTGTACCCCAAAATCGTTTCAAAATTCCAATGTGTTAATGGCCTGAAAGGATTGCAATAAAGGAAGGAAAAATAGGAAGGAGTCAGGGCCTCTGTTCCTTCTATCTTCCACCTTAGGAACGTAGAATTCTGGTGACCAGGGTACCCTCCTTCTACTTAGGGGAACAGAGATTTTACTCTCTGTATTCACTAGAAGTCTCCGCTCTTTTACTTGACATTTGTGGCACCCTATCAGAAAGTTTCCCAGGGATGTGCATGACATCCTCATGGAGGGAAACAATGGAGTGGGATAAAGAGATAAAGAGCCAACCGGGCCAAAGGAATGGTGTGGGAAAGAGGATGGACTGGTTTAAAAGGGGAAAAAAAGACAAAACAGAAGTGAGTTTGTTACCTAGAGTAGAATGAAAAGAAATTTTAATACTAAAGTTCATGTCTTAACTACAGTGGAAGTAGTTATCCAAATACACACTCCAAGATGCAAGTATTTCCACAACAAGGTGTTTTATAGGATTTAGGTAAAGATTTTACAGGATGTATAGGATATAGAATTTATAGATTTTATAACATTTTTTTACAGTATCACCCCTAAATCCTATAAAACACTTACCTTTTCAAATACCTTCACCAGGCTATGCTACTCAGGGACAGCTTTCTCCACAAAAGGCAAGTTTGGGACTTGATAATTCCAGACTATTCACATGACCCTCCCTATCTACACTGGAAAAAAGAAAACCAACCGTTTTCTTATTGTGCCTTGCTCCTTCCTATATTCTCAAATACTCTAAAAGCTAACCTGAGGGAAGATGATCCACTAGGCTATGTGGGACAGGCCACTGTTTCCCTGGTGCTATCAGCAGTGGAAGAAACAGCTGTCTTCAAGCGAGGGAAATGAGATTAGTGGTTCTCCTCTCAAACGAGCAATTACAATTGCTCGTCTTAACCTTGCCTTCCCCCAAAGATGCTAGCAAGCAAAACTGCTTTTTTTTTTTTTTTTTGCAGTGGGCAAAGAGCAGCCTTGATCAGGATCAAGTTGGGGTGGGGAAGATGCTTTAATAACAAGTTGCCTGCATTGGGGGCATAAGGATGCGTGCATGAGAGAGAGAGAGAGAGAAAGAAAGACGAAAGCTCTCAAAAATGCTGAATGAAGGATAAGACTTTAAATCTCTCATGCATAAGGTGGCTATAAATTGAAGTCAACTTGACTGCAGTTAACAATGAAGGAACTGAAGGCTTACCTCATTGGCTATGCATTTCAGCAAATGCAAAAAAAGGGGGGAGGTCTGTTCAGGTACTTCACAATGCTGTAACATGTAGGACTCTCATCAACGTTCTCATGGATGAGGGGGCATAAACTGCAGAACTCATCTCTTATCTGTATGTACACTCCCTCAAGTAGCAAGGTGCCTACTTCTTTTGCACACTTAGGTGCTAACTGGAAATGCCTGAAGATGATGCTTAGGAGGACAAATGCTTTGCATGGATTGCTTTATTGTGGTCTGGTAAGCAGTTTCCAACCTGACCTGGAACTAAGATTAGTAGATACTTTTTCACAATAAGGCAGCATCCCACTGGTACCCAGAGGAACACACGGCTTTGTCAATTTCCTTCCAAAGAAAAAAGCAAAGAGAAAAGGTGACACAGAAGTTTTTGTCTTTATCACATAACACTTCTAAGACTTGAAGGTTTCAAGGAGCGAACAAATGCAGTGTGCCCTCTTCTGGCACAACTTCCACACACATGAACATGAGGTCACACAAAGTATCTCTTCCATTATAGTCAAGGGATGTGAACGGCATACTCATGAATGGGCAGAGGGACACACACACACTGCATCCAGTGACTACAATGCGATGCAGCACTCACTTTTTTTGTTTTACATGGAGGTTCCTGGAATGAAATCACCACATATACAGTGGGCACACTGGGAGTGAATTTTGACAGAAAGGGTCCAATCTCTGTGATATTTTTGAGGGAATATTGTAACAGAGGAAATGCTTCTGTCCAGAAGTGGCACCTGTCTTGGCTGAAAGAACCAGATCTCTAAAGGGTGTCTCTGTGAGGCAAGTGAATTACTTTCTCTCTTGACTTGAATCAGAAGGAAAGCAAGCAAGAAAGAAAAAAATCTAAGCCAGAAGGTTGTCTTAACTGGAAATGCTGCTGTGGCCCTGTTTACCTCCAATCTATTTGAGAAAACAGTCGCATTTTCAGAAACTAAACTATGACACCTTTAATATTCCTTAGAAGATAATATATAATATTCCTTTAGCATCTGAATGTGAAACTATTAACAACACTTCAGTCTAGCTCTTTGGTATTTGATGCAGTGTGTTTTTGTAGGACTATTAAGTTTAAAAAACATTTGAAAATCTTGGTCAGGAAAGCAAACATCATTTTTAAAAATATGGCAACATACTAGAAGAAGATATCTTCTCATTTAATAAATGCTGCTTCAGACCACAAAACAGAAGTGCTAATGACATAGAAAACTTGCACTGCTGCTGAATGTTCTGCACCCATGTTATGGGCATGTGATTTTCCTTCCTCTTGGACAGCAAGACAAGGAAATGCTCCAAAAAAGAGTGGGGGTTTCTAAGCCAAAAGCAGCATATAGTGATGAAAGAATTAGGGAGATATATCCTGGGTTTTCCTGAGAATGCCTACAGTTAAGAGAGCAACTGTTTACTTAAAATACAGGGGTTTTTTTTAAGAAAATGCATAGCATAACGTGTAGAGGGCAATAATCTCTAGGTTAGACTCACCCAAAGTACACAGTGAAAATATGTTAGGCCTACCAGGAAGAGAGATTTAATAGAATATATTTTACTACACAGTAGAAAAATCTGAGAAAAGTTCTATAGTATCTCTCATTTCAAAAGACTGTTCACTGTGAGTAAAATAAATCATTTAGAATCATAGAAATGTAGAGTTGGAAGAGACCACAGGGGCCATCCAATCCAACCCCCTGCCATGCAGGAACACCCTCAAATCAATCCCGACAGATGGCCATCAAGCCTCTGCTTAAAAACCTCCAAGGAAGGAGACTCCACCACACTCCGAGGCAGCATATTCCACTGCCGGACAGCCCTGACTGTCAGGAAGTTCTTCCTGAGGTTCAGGTGGAATCTCCTTTCCTGCAGCTTGAATCCATTGCTCCTTGTCCTGGTCTCTGGAGCAGCAGAAAACAAGCCCTCTCCTTCCTCTACGTGGCATCCCTTCAAATATTTAAACATGGCTATCATGTCCCCTCTTAACCTCCTCTTCTGCAGACTAAACATACCCAGCTCTCTAAGTCTATCCTCATAGGGCATGTCTTCCACGCCTCTCACCATTTTTGTCACCCTCCTCTGGACTTGCTCCAGCTTGTCAATATCCTTCTTGAATTGGGGTGCCCAGAACTGGACACAGTATTCAAGATGGGGTCTAACCAAAGCAGAGTAGAGTGGTACCAGTACCTCCCTCGATCTAGACACCATACTCCTATTGATGCAGCCAAGAATTGCATTGGCTTTCTTGGCTGCCGCATCACACTGCTGACTCATGTTCAGCTTGTGGTCTATGAAGACTCCTAGATCCCTTTCGCACGTACTGCTATCCAGCCACGTGTCCCCCATCCTATATTTCTGTATTCCATTTTTTCTACCTAAGTGTAGGACCTTACATTTCTCTCTGTTGAATTTCATTTTGTTCGCCCTGGCCCAGCTCTCCAATCTATCCAGGTCATTTTGAATTTTGATCCTGTCCTCTGGCGTATTAGCAA
The DNA here is from genome assembly GCA_948474755.1 of Ctenosaura bakeri. Lineage (NCBI taxonomy): Eukaryota > Metazoa > Chordata > Lepidosauria > Squamata > Iguanidae > Ctenosaura > Ctenosaura bakeri. The sequence goes on from CAOLHI010003332.1 coordinate 82,359, forward strand.
CCCCTCCCAATTTGGTGTCATCTGCAAATTTGATGAGCATGCCCTCTATTCCTTCATCCAAGTCATTGATAAAAATATTGAACAGCACTGGGCCTAGGACAGAACCCTGTGGCACCCCGCTAGTCACTTTTCTCCAGGATGAAAAGCAGCCATTCGTGATCACCCTTTGGGTTCGGTCGGTCAACCAATTACAAATCCAAATAACAGTAGGAAACATGTGTGTGCTTTTTAAAGTAAAATCTGAATGTACTTCTAAACACAGAGCCATCTTATTGCTATGGTAATGTTGAAATTTGATACTACACTAATTCTGTATTCATACTTTACAAACTTGAACTTCATTTGAGGGCAACCAAAATGGTAGAAGGCCTGGAAACCATGCCTATGAGGAGTGGCTTAAGGAGCTGGTATATTTAGTCTGACGAACAAAAAGTTAAAAGGTGACATGATAGATATGTTTAAATATTTGAAGGGATGTCATATGGAGGATGGAGCAAGCCTGTTTTCTGCTGCTCCAGAGCCTAGGACACAAAGCAATGGTTTCAAACTTCAGGAAAAGAAATTCCATCTAAATGTTAGGAAGAACTTCCTGATAGTAAGAGAAGTTCCACAGTGCTGCCTGAGAATGTGGTGGAGTCTGTCAGGACAGTGTATTCCTGCATGACAGTGGGCTGAACTTGATGGCCCTTGGGATCTCTTGCAACTCTATGATTCATAATTAATATAAGAACCAAGCCGTATTGAGGGCTGCTGTTTTAATCTGCTCCTAGGAATCATAAGTGTATACTGCCTTCATTATGTGGGAGAACTCTTGAAAGACTTGCTAATTGCACTCAATTATGATATCTCTTTATTAGGGGGCAATCCAACAAAGTGCTAATAAAATTCCATTGTTCAAGTACAGAGAAAACTGCAGAGAGGGAGTTTGCTTGACACTTATTTTTACAACAGTTACTTGTACTGCAGAAGAGACCATCTTTTTAGTTTACATTTTAAATATAAAGGGACTGTCTCCTTCAGTGTTCTGTTCTACTCTGGCTATAATGGCAAAATAATGTCAAGAGGCACTTAGATAAAGGCCATTTCTGCACTACACTGTTATAGTGCTATCATTCCACTTTCAACTTCCTATGGAATCCTGGAGTTTGTAGTTTAAGAAAGGGCCTGTAGAATTCTCAGCCAGAGAGCTCAGTAAACTACAAACCCCAGAATTCCACAAGTTTTTGAAAGTGGAATAATACCACTATAACAGTATAGTGCAGAAATGACCAAAGTGACCACACTTAAAGAATGCATAGATTCCCTTTGTGCACTACAACATATATACCATATATATGCCTCAGTCTCTTTTATCTTCCTTTTTTTCAGGGCTCCAAATTATAACCCGGGCCGTTTCCGCACTAGGCTGTTATAGAATCATAGAATCATAGAAATTCAGAGTTGGAAGAGACCACACAGGCCATCCAGTCCAACCCCCTGCCATGCAGGAACACCCTCAAAGCAATCCCGACAGATGGCCATTCAGCCTCTACTTAAAAACCTCCAAGGAAGGAGACTCCACTACACTGCGAGGCAGCAGATTCCACTGCCGGACAGCCCTGACTGTCAGGAAGTTCTTCCTGAGGTTCAGGTGGAATCTCCTTTCCTGCAGCTTGAATCCATTGCTCCTTGTCCTGGTCTCTGGAGCAGCAGAAAACAAGCCCCCTCCTTCCTCTATGTGGCATCCCTTCAAATATTTAAACATGGTCATCATGTCCCCTCTTAACCTCCTCTTCTGTAGACTAAACATACCCAGCTCTCTAAGTCTATCCTCATAGGGCATGTCTTCCAGGCCTCTCACCATTTTGGTCGCCCTCCTCTGGACTTGCTCCAGCTTGTCAATATCCTTCTTGAATTGGGGTGCCCAGAACTGGACACAGTATTCAAGATGGGGTCTAACCAAAGCAGAGTAGAATGGTACCAGTACCTCCCTCGATCTAGACACCATACTCCTATTGATGCAGCCGAGAATTGCATTGGCTTTCTTATTTGACTTTCAACAGCCTATGGAATCCTGGGGCTTGCAGTTTAGGGAGAGGTATCTAGAATTCTCAGTCAGAGAGCTCTTTCGGCCTCAGGAAACTACAAATCCCAGAATTCCATAGGATGTTGAAAGCGGAATAAGAGCACTATAACAGCCTAGTGCGGAAACGGCCTCACTCTTGCCTGTCTCCTGTACGGAAGTTGTGAAAGAGTAAGTGAACACAGAAGAAAATATACTTTTCGCGTATCCCTACTTCGTAGTTTCCTGACTGAATGTTTGCAGGTTTTCACGTAGTCCGATTTCATTACTCCGATACCCCTCCCTCCCCAAGAGCCACGAAACACATACAAAGGACAAGTCACCTGAGACAAACTGCTTAGGATACTTCCAGCTCCTTCCCCGAGGAGACTTACAATCAAGCCTAGTCCAAGAGAGGGTAACCTCCCCCCCCCGTAGACACAAACTAATCACCTGCAACCCCCCCCCCAGATCAGTCTACGGACGTGCCACCATTCAGTCACAGCGCCCACCCCTGTAGAGGGACCCCTCGCACACCTCCCTCAGAGTACTTACAGGCCGTACCCTCCCAGCACAACACATCCATCCCCCGGCAAGATGGACCCCGCAGGCCCCTCCACCGGCAAAGCCTCCGCCACTACCTCCGGAGACTTGGTGAAGCCGACCCAAAAGAGAACCCCGCCACACTACGGGAAGCGCCCCCGAGGATTCAACCAATCAGAGAAGCGAAGCGTGCCTGGGCTTTGCCTTCTGGGAACGGTAGTTCTCGACATCGGAGAAACGGGCAGCGGTAAGGAAGGATTCCGATCGGCGATCTCGCGTTCGGCCAAGCGGGGCGCGGTGCATTCTGGGAGTTGTAGTTTTGGGTAACTGTGGGCACAAGTACTGTGCGCACGTAACAAGACGGGAGCTGAGCTGAGCGGATGTTGTCTGAAGAAAAGTTTGTCTAGGTTGTAGATCTCCAGAGTTGTGTACTTTTAAAGGGCAATGCTCTATGTATTATTTACTCAGCTGCTATGGGACGTATTTGGGGAGCATGTGTCTCTAAACACGGGACTTGTAATCCAAGGTGACAAACAAAACGTTGGTTTTTTTTGGATGGTCTTTTTTACAAGGATCTCGGGACGGCAACTTTGTGCCCCCCCCCAGTTGTTGCTGAACTGCAACTCCCGTCACCCCCGGCCAACATAGACAACTGTAAGGGATGCTAGGAGAGTTGTGGTTCAGTCTGGAGCACCACATTTTGCCTATCCCAGTATTAATGAATAAAAAAAGCCAACGTGGTTTGTGATGAGGGCCATTTCCGCACTAGACTGTTATAGTGCTATTATTCCACTTTCAATATCCTATAGAATCTTGAGGTCTGCAGTTTAAGGAGGGGCCTTTGAGGATTCCATAGGATGTTGAAAGTGGAATAATAGCACTATAACAATCTGGTGCAGGGCCGAAACCCTGCAAGTCACACTCAGACCATTTCCGCACTAGACTGTTATAGCGCTATCATTCCACTTTCAACATCCTATGGAATCCTGGGGTTTGCTGGCCCCTCCCTGAACTGCAAACCCTAGGATTCCATAGGATGTTGAAAGTGGAATGATAGCGCTATAACAGTCTAGTGTGGAAATGGCCCCAGCCTTAGAGGAACGAAAGGCAAAAAGCCTTTTGAACAAAGCTTGCCAAGAAAACCCCACCTTAGCTTCATCTGAGGGTAACCAGATGTTGAAATGACTGGAGAGCACACAACATCAACAGCGTTAGTGGGATCTACTGCCAAGCAAACATACATAGGTCTTATCTATAAAATGAGCTGCTGAAAATGAATGCTGAAATTTAAAACCAGATAAAACTGGTTTCATACACACTTTTAGTCCTGGGTGAGCACAAATGTCATGTCAGTATGGCAGATGTTATTTACCTATTTCCTTGACAAATATTGCTTACACAGAGACTCAGCACATGGTAGTGGTTTGAGCATTGGGACTATGACTTGGGAGACCAAGATATCAAGCTCTGCACAGCCATGGAAACCCACTGGGTGACCTTGGGCAAGTCACACTCTCTCAGCTTCTGAGGAAGGCAAAAACAAGCTCCCCCTAAACAAATCTTGCCATGAAACCCCCATGATAACTTTACCTTAAGGTCCCTATAAGTTGGAAACAATTTCAAGGCACAGAACAACAAAGCACAGAGGAGGGTACAGGTGGAAATGCTATAAACATATACATGCATCAATTTGAACAAATGCCACAGTTAAGCATAACAAAAAAACCCATGGACTGTATCTAATTGTGCAGGTCTCCTATATAATGAAACCTAAACTGAGACTGTTTTTCTTGTTTTCAGATTTTCTTTGCTATAGGTCTCCAAAGGTTTGTGAGACAGGTTGTCTACTGATCATCTGTTTTTCACTCTATAGCCACAGTTAATTCTTTTTTAATTTTTTTTTAACAGGAACAAAGTAATGCAAATTTTTTAAACTAACACAGGAAATAACATAGTTTGCAATAACATACCAAAAGTTCTTCTTCTTTATTTTTAGGAAATGCCTCTGCTACCCACCTTTGTTTCCTTTTTTGGAAATAAATGTTTCCTAAACATATTGCATGTTTCTCTGGTTCCAAACTGCCACAAATATTTGATGACCGTTTCAAAAATACGTCCCCTCCCATATGCACAGTAAGTACACAGCCAGCATAGTGTAGTGGTTTGAGTATTGGACTATAACTCTGAAGATCAGGCTTTGAATCCCCACTCAGCCGTGGAGACTCACTGGGTGCCTTGGGTAAGTCATATTCTCTCGGCCTCAAACAAAGGCAAAGGCAAACCCTCTCCAAACAAATATTGCCCTGATTTGTTGATAGGTTCCTCTTAGGGTCACCATAAGTCAGAAGTTACTCAAAGGCTCACCATCACCACAACAACAATACAGTAACTTTGCTAACAAACAAATGAAAAAGGAAAAGCTTTGCCCATTGTAAATCATTAACAGATACATTAATTCAGAGAGATTAGAGCCAAACTATTGCAAAGAATCTGCAATTCTCTGACGAATCTGAGGACGGAAAAAAGGAAAAATAATCATGCAGGTTTTTAGGGGAGGCCAAAAAATTCGTGGGGAAAATATGAGGTGTCTTGAGGAATTCCAAAACACCATACACAGCAGGCATGATGGGAATCACATAGACCAGTGGTTCTCGACCTGTGGGTGGGGACCCCTTTGGGGGTCGAACGACCCTTTCACAGGGGTCGCCTAAGACCATCGGAAAATATGTATTTCCGATGGTCTTAGGCTCCATTCCCTCCTTGGTGGTGATGCGCAAGTGCGAGCCACGCCCTCGCGTCCTCCTGCCCCCTTTAGCGGGCCAGGGTCGACACTCTGGAAACTTTTCCCATACTGTCCCCCCTAGCAGAAACAAGAGCGAAGCAGAAGCAGAGTCCGGGGGGGGGGTTTCAGAGTTTTTTCCCCGGGGGAGATGTGCAGCTCCTCTTTCCCTCCCTGCCCGCCCCCCATTCCTGGTCGGCGAGGCGGCCTTTGCTGGGGGGGGGAGGCATTGTAAATAATAAATAATTTTATGGTTGGGGGGCTCACCACAACATGAGGAACTGTATTAAAGGGTCATGGCATTAGGAAGGTTGAGAACCACTGACATAGACGTTTCTGGATACTACACGTTACATGCAAGGCCCAACATTATTAAAATAATCTTGAATAAATATGCATCTTGAGTCTCCAACTCTGTAGGGTTCACAGGTTATGCCAACACACAAATGTCTTTGCTGCACTTTAATGGAGGAACAAAATTTAGGGTGCCCTTTGTAACACCTCCAGCCGGTAGATGGGTCTGTACCCCCTTCTCCTTAATATTCTGTGTATGACCAGTTTGTTGCAAGGTTCAGAAAAGGATCTGGAAGTTCACCTATCTAGCAGAGGGAGAAAAATTTTAGATCTTGTAGGCATGGGCCTATTGATCAGGAAGTTGAGAAGGGCGCCTACTCCCCCCAGCAGCCACCTGAGTTTACACTTGGTTATAGGTGATGGTTACACATGGTTATAGGTGAAAACTAATGGCCGTCGAGGTCTGGCTCCGCCTTTGGCTTGCCCTGTATTTTCATTCGCGTTAGTAGCTTACTTGTTTCCTGTTTTTTAAACCAGTAAGCTACTAACGCGAATGAAAATACAGGGCAAGCCAAAGGCGGAGCCAGACCTCGACGGCCATTAGTTTTCACCTATAACCATCTGCAACTGCTGGGAAAGCGACCAGTAGGCTGCGAATGAAACGTGAAGCTTGTGAAGGAGGCGGGGAGATGGCAGCTCGGCGGCGGAGAAGGAACTGGGAGGGCGAAGGTCCGGGAAAGTGGACGGGGTGGGGCTTGGCTGAGCTGAGGGAAAGGCGGGCGGAGGGGCTTCCCGGAGTCAAGGTTTCCCTCTCTGGCGAAAGGCCCGAGGTCGGTCGTGCGGGGCTGGAGAGAGAAAGCGAGGCGGGCGAGGGCTCCTCGCCTCAGAAGCTGAAGGCTGCGCGTTGAGCCTCCGAAGAAGGGGAAGGAGGTGGGTGTCCGGGGCTGCCCTGAGGGGGGATTCGTGGCCGGAGGAAGAGGAAGGAGGGAATGAGGGAGGGAGAGGGCGAGAGGCGTCGAAGGGGTTCTCCGGGTGTGGGGAAAAGGGGGCTGGGCGGAGTGGAGGGGCTGCCTCCGGTCCCTTTTGTTGGGGAGTCGAGCCGAGGAGTGAGGGCGAGAATGGACTCAGGGCGAGCGGCGGCGCGGCGAGCGGCCGAGGAATGCGGGCGGATGGGCAGCCCTGCGGAAGGGAGGGGGACAGATGAGGGGTCGAGAGGTGATATGCAGGAGAGGGAGCGGCAGAGGTGCCGCACCGAAAGTACCGGATGCGGCCCGGGCGGCGGCGGTTGTGACTTGGATGGCGGGAGCGGCCGTCGTTTCCCGGTTTCAGGAGTGCCTCTCTTGTGTGACTAGGCCCCGGCTTCCTGTCGTTTGGTTAGGTGTATCTGAAGGAATGCTGCCAGGGAAAAAAGTTTACGGTTTCTCAGGCCATTTCCGCACGAGCCCGTTATAGCGCGATGATTCCACTTTCAACCTCCTCTGGAATCCTGGGGTTTGCAGTTTCCGGCCCCTCCCGAAACTGCAAACCCCAGGATTCCAGAGGAGGTTGAAAGTGGAATCATCGCGCTATAACAGGCTCGTGCGGAAATGGCCTCAGTGTTATTCGGTGGCCTTCCCATTGCAGGCATATTCGCATCAAGCGAGCCTGCTTTTCGGAGTCCTAGTAATGGTTTGTTTATAACAAAGCCCTAGTTCTTACAATACTCTTTAAAAAAATGACACTTACCTTTCAGTCTGGATAGTAAGAGAAAGTTTTACACACAGCCCAATGTCAGGGGGGCCTGCTCGGACCTATATGCCCACAGGGACAGCCTAGACCTTCTGCTTTGTATTACCTGCATATAATAAAATTAATAATAATAATAATAATAATAATAATAATAATAATAATAAAATTTATTTTTATCCCACCTCTCCCAGTGGATCGAGGCGGCATTACAAAAATATATAAATACATTAAAACATTACCTCAGTTAATGGAATAGCTGCGTTCCTGGGAATTACTTCTTCACCAGAAACTTTGGTACCATGGAAAGAACAGAGATAGATTCCTACATCAAAAAAAAAGAAGAGCAGTTCAATAAGTTTTGGCAAACTTTTTATAGAAAATTAATTTGTAGATGTCAAATGAAACAAATCATTTAAGTCTTGCATAAGTAAACAAAAACATTTTCAGCATTCTTGACGCCACTTGAAAGCTTCTTCAAAATGTATCCAAGGACAATTTTTTTCTTTCTCTAGCCTCCACTTTTCTTATGTTGTCCATTTTGATGGCCAAACTTAGAGATCTGTGCTCTTTTTTAAAATGTACTGGGGGGAGCTGGTAAAGCAGGGTTGTCTGTTTCCCCCTTTTTCTGTTTCCTGCATGCTCAGTAAGGGATTCTGGAGGGAAGTCCTGTTTACCTTGCCCCTTGTAGGCAGGCACATACAGCTACAGCAGGATAGGACAGAGCAGAATCCAACTTTTTCCTACCTTAAGCTTCATTGCATTGTTTACTGCAGACGCTGCTGGAACCTGACACTAAAAATTTGTTTCTCCAGCCCTCCTTCACTATACTCCCAACTTTGATGCTGCTAAAAACCCTCCAGCTAGACAGAAGATGAAGAAAAGGGGGGCTGGGCAAACATAAAAAAGACTGTAAAAATGAACTGCCCTATCCAGAGTCTTTGTTAACTGTGATATGCCTTTTTACATGCATGAGAGCAAAGGACTAATGAGGCAAAGATATTAAGGGGCATGAAGCAGAATCTGTATGAACAACAGTATAACCTGTTTTCATATGTTTGGTCCAGTTTTGCTCCATTTTTTTTCTTTCAGAGTCAGTGGTCGGCCAGGCTTTCTCTCTCTAAATCATTTTTAACTTCATCAGTTACATAGTTACACATAAATCGTTATGTGGCGTTTTTAACAGAAGAGAGAAGTACAGACCAAAATTAAATGTGGAGAATAATTCTTGAACTATTGGATACTTTTTCAGAAAGAATGTTTTCAACATGTGAATATGTAGTCCTATACCTTTTGTTTTCAGTTTAACAAATTATGTCAAAATTATCCATGAGTCTGGATTTGTAGAAGTCAGCCTCCACATTCATCCAAAGTGTTTCTGGGGATAAACCTCAAAAGTTTGTTAATGCATTTAAAAGACATGTCCGCTGTGCCTTTGAACCTATGAAAGTAATGTCATCAGGGATGAGTTTTGTATATCCTATGTAGCAACAATTCCTTGGACAATAATTCTTTGATGTATGTTCTGCACTTGATGTTTCTTTCACCATAAAGGTACAATCTTGTGCTTGTTGATGTATGAAAAGTCTGTTGAATTCAGTGGGACTTGACTAACCTGCTCCATGGAGACTCTGGCTTCAGATAATTTGCACACTTCCATATGCATACCTTTCCACCCAGACCTGGTAAATGGAGTTAACTATTTTTGTTCTTTGTTCCAGCAGTACCAGCCTCTGACTGGTCTGTTGTGCTAGCATTTTTACCACCACCACAACCTCACTCTCTTTTTATTACACAACATCATCAGCATTAATCACATCATAACATCCTTCTTCCCTTCAAAAAACCCCCTCTTCTGCTCATCTTTTTCTGAGAAATTTCTGAACCTGATCTTTCATTTCTGTCTATGTTGTTCAGTCATGCAAGAGGGATATGATGTTCTTCATACTGAATAGTCTTTTTTTTTACCTGATCTACTTCTGCCCCTTTCTTTTCAATTTTCCTACACCCCCATTTATGTCTTGTGTATTCAGTGCTAGAGCTCTGCAGCAAAGAATTCTTGAGTACCTCACTAAATTACAAATTCCAAGGAGTCTGTGTGATAGATTCATCACATACAACTGTACTTAAAGTAGTACCAAACTGCTTTTATATCAAATGGCTTTGATATAAATGGCTACATAGCCAGGCTCACCAAGAGAAATAAGATGGCTGAACATGTGCACTGCCGATTTGGTGGTAATGCAGTCATAGTCCGGAAGTCACCAGGAAACTCTAAAGATAATGGGCTGCTCCTAGCCCTAATGATTCTGCTTTCTCAAGACAGTAGCACCTGGGAGATTCCCACCAGACTGCTGATTGTCTCAAGTCCTCTTCCCTTTATCTTGCAGTCTATCTCATTATCCACAAACTGAACTATTGGACAGTCATTAGCCCCTTTGTCACCTAATGCTAGAATGGTCAGCTCATTCCAAACTCATTGTCCACTCTGAGAACTCCATTGTTTACTGGGCCAGAGAGCCATTCACACCCATACCAAAATTGTGTATAACCCCCCCCCGCCCCCTCGTGTTGATCAGCTAGTTCACAGTACATTGATTGTTGGTTGCCACTCTGATTCCCAACTGTGTACCGTACTTAGACTCAAGTCTAAGCTACATCGTTGTTTCTTTGCTGCTCTTCTGAGCTGGTAAATATCTTGCACTCCCTGAAGTCTCTCTATCAACCTTTCCTCCCTTTACCTTTGTTTAACCTTGCATGACTGTTTGGATCTTGTGTGTGAGTGATTGAATTTACCTTAATAAAACACATTTTAGTTTGCTTTTGAATCTCTGGCTGGTTCTTCCCGGCATGGGACCTGTAAACATTGGTGTCAAAGGTCTCGTTAGGTTATACCCTTCTTACAAGTCTCTTAACTGAGCTAGTAATTCCCCACCTTTGCACAGACGTAGTGGCATCGCAGGTGGATCCTTGAGTCACCCATGTTTTGAGGTAACACTACCATGCGTTCTGATGGTCCTTAAATGTTGAAGTGTGACACTTGAGACCAGGGTTTCAGTCCCTGCTCAGCCATGGACACCCACTGAGTGACCTTGGGCAAGTCATACTCTGTCTGCCTCAGGAAAAGGAAAAGGCAAAGCCCATCTGAAAAAATCTTGCCAAGAAAGCCTTGTGATAAGTTCACCTGAGGGTCTCCATAAGTTAGAAATGACTTGAAGGCACACAACAACAAGCTGTCTGTTCTCTGGAGGCTATATATCCAGCCCTGATAGTTCATTCCATGGGCTAGCATTCTTACTGCTCTTTGTCTCACATACTATTATCCTTTCATTTTCCTAGTTGCTCTTTTTCATAAATGTAATGCCTTACATACAGCTTGAACTTGTATGCAGATATATTCAATGTTGACCCATCCTAGTGATTATTACTGGGATCAGAATGCCTTTTGAACCCATAATATAACTTAATATATGCACAAAAAATCAAGTAGTTTTCCCTTCTACTTTCAGCATCTTCTACTCTGTTAAATGCATAGAAGAAAGTTCCAAAACCTAAAGGATAGTCTTTTCATGTGAAGATGATAGGATGATAGAAGTAGGGCTAAAGGTTCATGTGTGAAGCAACAAATTCAGCTTTAGACCCCAGACAAGGGTGGAAAGATAAATGTTGGAAATAGAGACCTGAAGATGTAGAGAGAGAGCCTCAAAAATTTGGGGACAAAACTATGTTGCCAGGGGGGGCGTGTTTGGACACACTCCTGCCTTCACATTTGATAGTAATGTGTGGAATTCTTGGCTTGTGTAGGTAAGTAAATATTACTGTTAAACACTAGAAAGGTTTTCTGGGTATTACACAGTTTCAAGTGTTAAACAAGTGAGATTATTAACATGCTGATTCTAAGCTTCCTGAAAGAGGACTAATAACACTATTGTTTTTGCACCATATTCAGGAAGCTGATAAGAACACAGGAAAAAGCTCCTTAGTGGTGTCTTTGTTCTTAAGTTTTAATTTTGTTAGGCAGTGCAAAGAAATGTAGAGTTTTTTTCTGCTACAGGATAGTGCAAATAGTCATCAGATTGCTGTTGATACAACCAAATTTCCAGATTTGGTGCTATATGCTTAGATTGGCTTTTGGCTTTTGATAGAATTTAAGAAAACACATCTGTTATACATCAGCTTTCATAAAAGGCTTAAAAAACTTTCTTGTGATATTCACATGTCCCTAAAATTAATGCCCATTATTCTTCTGAAATTGTTACTTAAATTTTAAAAGGGTAAATGTAGATGAACTGTATTTGAATTGAACTTCCAGTGAAGTCACAAATTGGTTTATATTCCATTTGCTCTGTGAATACAAATTCACACTTAATGTATGAGTGATGCTAATTTATTAAAATTGTTGCTTCTAGCTGTGTCATTCAACTATAAACACATGCACAAAGAGGTGTCAGAACCATTATTCATTAGGATTGTTAACATACCAAAAAAAGAAAAATAATCATGCTTGAGCTTCTTCCAGATAGAAAGCACCTAAATGATCGTGTAATATCTGAAGTAATGCATAAGAGAAAAGGACCTTCAAAGCATTTTGAACTTATTTAATTTTGTCTTCCTGGAGTTTTTACAATATTACACCTAAATCCAGTTTTAAATTATGGTAAAAACAAAGGAAAAATTGTGGCCACTACCAAAGTTAATTTTCTGTTGCTAGTATTATTCATATTAATCATGTAGTTTAAAAAGTTGCAGGTATTCCTCTTCTGTTGAAACATAGTAACTGTAATTCGTCTCTGTTCAGTCAGAGGTGCAAGAACAAAATTTAAATACTCTTTGTGGCAGAAATTGAGAAAAACCTTTCTGCCTCTAATGGTGTAGATAGCATGTTATATTAAATCCAATTTGATTGATAGTCTCTTTGACTGGAATCCTTTTCGTTAGTCCCAGCCAGAGTAGCCCATTCAATAAATTGTTGAATAGTCAACACATAGGTAAATATAGTTGATTTAGTGGCTGTACTTTAGTTGGGACTAAAGTATTTAGGCCTTTGAATCTTCTTTTCAGGATATGAGCAGAGTATAAAATTGATAAATAAATGTTTAAAGGCTACAAGATAAACTAAATGTTGAAATACTGTTAAGTATTAAGTAAAACAGGAATGCCTTGGCAGACAAAATGCAATTGGAAAACCCCTGGTACAGTGCAAGTGGTACACTGTGTTTTTTAATAGATTTTCAATGTTATGAATTGATAGATTGCTTCATTTTTTCCTTACACATGATACCAAAGTGAAAGAAAAACCTTTACCAAGGATAGATGGTTTCTGCTATCTCTTAATCTTGGAAATTTTTTAAATTTTGAAAGTGAATGTTTACCGCCTGTAGAGGAAATTACACAGTTGTAGAAACTTGCAACACAACAACAAAGACTATCATGGTACCTTGTAGACTTATGGACAGCAGCATGCTTCATCAGATTCAGTTGTAGCATGAACTTTTTTATGCTGCTTTCTTCCTACCATTCTGACTTTATTTGCTTGGTAATTATTTCTGTATGTGTCATAGTGAATTTCTCAGTTTTCGAATCTTTCTGGTATCAGTGAGGTGCTCTTGTTTTCTTGTTGTCTTCTCCATCTGCTCATTATTGTCACCTTCTTACTTAAGTTAGCTGCTTGATCTAATGGTCTCAGCCTGTTGGTGAACAATATATAGTATCCTGCAGATTAGCAATTTCTTCCCCCGCCAGACTCTATAGTCTGTGTAATCTCTATCAGTTTTTCTTTGCAATTGGTCTGTGAACTTGTTCAAGCCATTCAGATTGTCCAAATGGATCTCTTCAGATATCTTTACTAAGCTTCTTTGGCCAGGGCAACAGGAATATGTGTCCTAGACGTGTTTACAACGGCAGCTGTGTTAGTCTGCAACAGAAAAAAAGAATTTAGTGTGACACTTAAATGACTAATTGGTATATCTGTTCCTATGTGAATTTAAATATGTGATGGTATATGGAGTGTATCTGTTAGAACCAGAGCTCTTACGTACAAGAAATTTAGACATCTAAAACTTGGCATGGGTATCTAAATGTATGCACCTGCTGTGTACCTAGTTTGTAAAGTGCTTTAACAAATTTTAATTAAATTAAATATGCATGTGTTTGAGGTCTGTGCTACTCATCTTAAATCACTAGTTTTGCAATTCAAAGCTGGAGAAAGGTAGTCTGAAGGACAGTTATAGAATTGTCCATTTCCCCATGCTGTGTGGGATCTCCTCCTCACACCCATAGAGTGAACAGACCACTTCCTCAGGGACTTTGGGGTTGCATCACAGTAATGAGTATTCCTGGACTTCTAAGAACTGTAGCTTCACTCAGATGGGGTGAACACAGTGGCCTGGTTGAATTTCTAGTCATTAGCAGAGTAGAATCTGAAATCAATTGTTAAATGATAAATAAACACTTAGGTAAATCCTGTCCTTTCAGTGGGTCTACTAGAGATAGGAGTAGCAATTAAATTTAGGTCACTTTGTCCATCTCTGACAGCTATGTAAGTTTAGAGGGAGAGGGCCATTGCAACCTCCATGAAATTGGTTACTTCTGCTACTGAACAATAGAATAGTTTGAGAAAGTAGTTGATTACATTTATGAGAGTCAGCATGGTATAGTCATTTAAGTGTTGGATCAAGACTCTGGGAGGTCAGGATTTGAATCCTTGCACAGCCAGGAAAATGCAGAAGTGACCTTGGGGACGTAACACTCAATCTGCCTCAGAGGAAGACAATGGCCAACTTCTTGTCAAGCAAACACTGCAATAGGGTCACCTTAGGGTTGCCAAAAGTGAGAATGACTTCAAGGCATACAACAAAAATAACAACTACATGGCCCCTCCATATTCGTGAGGGTTTGGGGCACAGAACTCTTGTGAAAGTGGAAAAAGTGTGAATAACTTCCCCCCACAATCCACTTCCCATTACCCTCTGCAGCTCCCCCTCTCATTCCCTTGCCTCTGGCCCTGGCATTCTCATGGGCAAGAAAAAAAGACAAGATAAAGGGCTTACTGGTGCTTTCCCCTCCGATGGAGAAGAGTGGGGCACTGAGTTCTGGCATTCTAGCTAATTCTAGCCACCATCTTGAGGAAGGAGATTCCTCTCAAAGGGGAGGATTAGGAGCAAAGAGAGCACATGACCAGTAATAGGCATTACATAGCAGAATGTGCAGGCACATAGCAAAGAGGACACACATCGAGCAGAGGAAGGGCTTTGCTCATGCAAAGGAAAAAAGGTCAGTTTTAAACACAAGCTTTGCATGCCTGGGGTGAGGAATGCAAGAGAATGGGAGGAGGAGAATGGGGGGGAGGCAAGCACATGCATCATGAATAATGAAATTTGTAAAGGTCAAACCCATGAATGTGGAGGGAGGACTGTATGTGTGCTTAAAGTATAGTATAGAGTACAGTGGAAGATAAAATCATGTTGACAGTTGGGAATTAAAAATATGTAAAAACACATTTTATAATTACTGTTTTAGTTGCAGTAATATAGAGTCTATATTATATATAATATGTATATACGTAGGTGTTGTAGGACTGAGCATGAATGCAATAGGTAGCTATCACTATAGTTAGAGAACTAGACATTAAAATCTTCATCATGGAAACTGATTCACATTACTATGTATTGAATCGTAATGTATCCTTTATTTCAGGAGTAGATACAGAACAGCTTATGTGACACATGTACCTCCAAATCTACTTTTGTTACCGCCAGGGGAAAACTGCCCCAAATACCCTCTAGGGCATTTTTGCTACATTTTGGGGGCTCCAATGGCATTTGAAGCCCAAGAGAGGCCTTTTTAAAATAAGCCTTTCCTGAACCTAAAGTGGCCTGGGGCAGGGGTCTAAAACATAGTGGAAATGATCCTCATGTCCCAGGAGGGTATTTGGTGACAAACATTTTTAAATTTTTGGAGGGAAGGTGCAGTGGGGGCTGTGGCCTTCCAAGGTCTCCTGAGGAGGGCTAATTAAGGCCCCTAGCCTTCCACAGTTCCATGCCCTTGCTGCATGTGAGTACATCCATGTGGTATGATGTTGTTAAAATCTGTACCCTTTGGGAAGCCTTCCACATTTCAGAAGACTGCTGTGTCTCAAACTGTTATATAACAGAAAGTTGCACTGTGAAAGTATGTGACAACCTGTTTCTCAGAATCCTCAGTGTAAGTAAAGAACATCATAGAAATGGATATTTTCATTTATATGTGTGCAGGTTAGTGTTGAGTTGTTCCTTTGGTACAGTGGATGGAATGTTTTTTCTTGTGCCCTACTCAATATGTACAAATGAGTTGCTTGAGTAAACAGTTATGGGTGTTGAAGATTAATATTTGAAGTCCCTTTGATGTACACATCAAAGTAGAATGGAGAATATGGTCTAGAGTTTCTGAAGAAAAAAATGGTTTTGTCCATTATTGTGACAGGTTTTGTAGGAATCATTTTAAATATTAAAAACTGTACAAGATGACTCTGAAACATTACAACAGCTGGTTTTTGAGAGAATTCTTACGTAATTGCCACCACAAATCTCTTAGCATATTACAGTATGCATTGATCTATTTGTGTGCAGGGCTTAATTTGGCTTTTCCCTGATGATTGTAGTAGAAATTACCTCCCCTCCCCTTTCCTCTACAGCTCGCCATGCCACTTGAACACAGGCCCTAGAGCTCTGGGAAAACCTGCAGCACCTGCTTGGGGAAAATGTGGGTGCAGTGTGGAGGTGGGAGTGCCTTCTTCCTGGTTTTGCTGGATTCTCTAGCAGAAGTCTACTAATCATACACATAGCCTTAGATCCTAAAGTGCTCTTCCATCTGTGCAGGGACATGTGTATTATACCAACTCTCCCCCTGATTTGCAAACCACTTCACCAGTTCCAAGGATCATCAACCATCAATTATACATTTTCCAGGGCTGAATAGTAAAGGGTAAGACTTGGAAACTGTGGAAGGATAGGGGGCTGCATTAGCATCCCTCTAGGAGACCTTGGAGTCTGCACCACCCTCCCCACATTTACTCCTGTAAAAATGCCCTCCACATCCTCTAGAGGGTTTTGGAAGTGATTTTGGAGCAATTGATTTTGACCCACTGCAGGGCTACATGTGGCACATGGGTCACACTTTGGCCGTCCCAATATAGGGAATGACAGAAAGTCTTTTATTATTCATGGAACTCTGGCTTCAGGCCATAGTGAATCACCTGAACCAAGCTGGTTTTAGCAGACAGCAATTTAGATGAAAAATCTTGAATTGATTGCTCAGACTCGGGGGGGGAGGGGAATTAAGTTCAGCATTGAAATATTTCAGGAAGTCTCTATAGTTTTTAGGAAACATAGTGCTAGAGGACAAGAACAGAAGTGCTGTATTATTTAGGGCCATTAAGTTTTGTAGTGGTTTGGAGATTGCACCTTCACTTTGATGTACAAACTGACCCCTTTATTAAAGTCACATGGGAACCCACTGAGTCTAGGGCCAAATCCAGATAGGTATTTTTACACTTCAAATGTGTACATGTGCCTTCAAGTTATCTTTGACTTACAGTAGCCTCATGAATTTCACAGGAGGCAAGAAATACTCAGAGGTGCTTTAGCCAATTTATTTGTCTGAAATATAGCCTATAGCACCTGGGATTTCTTGGCAATCCCATCCCAGAACTAACCAGGCCCAACCCTGCTTAGCTTCACAAGATCAGACAGTATCTAGTACCTTTAGGGTATGTAGACCACACATATACAAAATGGCAAAAGATATTTTAATGTTCAAGTGCAAAATATCAGCTTGCACCTTGAAAGTAATAAAACTGTATGAAGCTTGTCACACTTTCAATGAAAATCTGGTAGGGTCACTAATAACCTCATGAAATTCTTCAGTGCTGAATTCAGTTGATGGGGCTGCTACTTGACCATACCCTAGAACAGTGGTTCTCAACCTTCCTAATGCCCTTTAATACAGTTCCTCATGTTGTGGTGACCTCCAACCATAAAATTGTTTACTTATTATTTACAGCGCCTCCCCCTCCCCTGGCAAAGGCCGCTTCGCTGGCCAGGAACGGGGGGTGGGGCGAGCAGGGAGGGAAAGAGGAGCCGTGCGTCTCCCCCAGGAAAAAACTCCAAGAAGGCCCCCGGGCTCTGTTTCTGTCAGGAACAGATTCACGCTCGCTCACACGTATGCAATAAACTTGATAGAAGATTTATTGTAACATAGCGAGGGATGCTGTCTTACAGACGTCAAAGCTCGAGAATGGGATCTGGTTCCCACACTCTACACTTAAAAGGACAGTTTCCCCTGAGATAGTTGTAAAAGGACAAACGACCCCAATCACCATGACTACTATCTGTCCAAACAGTTCCTTTGAAATTCCAGCCGGAAGGAATGTTCAACACCTAGGAATAACCTAACATTCTACTATCACTATTCCCTCAGGCTACTGCCATACAAAAGCAATAAAATGAGCCCGGGTCCATCCTAACCCTGTGGAAAGCCTCCTTTAGATCAAGTTTGGTGAAATATTTTCCTTGAACAAGGTGGTCCAAAACAGTCCGTATCAGGGGGATGGGATAACAATTGGAAGATATAACTTGGTTAATAGCAGAGTAGTTGACTATCAGCCTCGGATCCGCGCTGGGATCTTTCCTCTTTTGAAAGAAAACGGGACTCGCCGTGGGGGCTGTAGAAGGCTTGATAAATCCACGAGCCAAGTTTTTATTGAGGAACTTCTTGAGAGCAAGGAGTTCTTGTTGGCTCATGGGGTAAATTTTTGGTTTAGGTAGTTTGGCCCCGTCAACCAATTCCAGTTTACAGTCGAAATCTGTGTGGGGGGGCAATTTGTCAGCCTCCCTCTCGTGGAAAGCCTTATGCAAGTCCCGGTAGTGTGAAGGAATATGTTGCATATCTTCATGGGAAATGGGAAAGTTTGATTCTGAAGAGGATAGAGTGCCAGCAGTCCAGTTTATTTGGGGATTATATTCACGAAGCCAATCGATTCCCAAGATCAATTTGAACTGCACCACCTTGGGAACCAGAAAGCGCATGCTGTAATTGTTTTTTCCCATTTGAAATGAGATGGGCTTAGTAATTTTGCCAATTACTCCTCCAGTCATTGAGGTCCCATCCATTTGAGTTAATTTGATGGGGCGTTCCAAGAGCTCATAAAGGGTTTGTAGATCCTTTGCCAGTTTGGGGTGTAACAAGCTTCTGGAGCAACCAGAGTCAATTAATGCACTATGTACATGCATAGTCCCATCTCTGCCAATAAGCGTAACCGTGGTGTAGAAATGGGGAATTTTTGGAGTACTTACGGCTGTTCCCACTGCCTGCCAGTCATCGCCGTCGTATTCAGAATCCCCGTCTGTCTCAGATGAGGACGAAGTAGTGGTTTCACCGTCGGGAGCGAAGTTTCCTGTCGCAGCTGCCGGGGCCTTAGAAGCACGTCTAAGTGGTTGTTTGACAGCCGCTAGCTGACTTGTGGATTCCTTATTCTTGATGTCTGCTCGTGCTCCCTTAACCCCAGCCAGAGCTTGGTTTTCAGGGCAAGTATTAGCAAGGTGACCCGTTTTGCCACAGTTGAAGCACCTTCCTAGACGGAGGCGATTGTTCCGTTCCTCAGCGTTGAGGATGATGGGACGGCGAGGTTGTCGTTTTGCCATGTCTTGTCGTTGTCGGTTCAGCTGCACTGTCTGGGTTATTCCTTCCACTTCAGTAGCTAGCCTGACCCAGCCTAGCAGGGTCTGTGGGTTGGCCTGAAGTAAGCACCCGTGTAATATATCAGGATTTAGGCCATCTTTGTATAACTCAAAAAGGATTTCATCATTCCACGGGACTTTGGTGGCCAGGTTTCTGAATTCACGAGAATATGTTCCCACATCATTCCTGCCTTGTTTCATTCGTTTTAGTTGATATTTGTGTTTTTCCAGTAGATGAGGGTCTTCAAAACGTTCACGCAGGTGGTTCATGAAGAGCCGCAGATTTTCAGTTTCTGGGGCGCGGGTGTCATATAGGTTCGCGACCCAGTCTGCTGCCAGTCCTTTCATCCTTTGGCTGAGGTATCGAATTCGCTAACATTCAACTATCACTATTCCCTCAGGCTACTGCCATACAAAAGCAATAAAATGTGGGGGCACCCCGACAGTTTCTGCTTCGCTCTCGTTTCTGCTGGGGGGGGGCAGTGTGGGAAAAGTTTCCAGAGTGTTGACCCTGGCCGGGGGGGGGAGGAATCCCAGCGCCTTTGTCTTTTGCGCCGGGCGCAGCTCGCTGTCAATGTCAGGCGGAGGCCAAGCAATACAGAGGCGGCAAACTCGCCCCCCCGGAAAAGCGCCGCCTTGCGGCCCCCCGGCCCTTGTGCAACACCCCCCTCCGTGGCGAGTGGGGCAGGGGATGTGAGGAGGGGGCCTGCCCCCTGTGCTGCCGCTGCCCCCCAAGCTGTCCCGTCAGATGGGAGATTCTCCCAGTAGTGGAGAAGGGGAGCGATTTCAGTCCCTTCTGAACAGGGGGCAGGAGGACGTGAGCGCATGGCTCACGCTTGCGCAGCACCACTCCTGCTGTGGCGACGCCGTGGCCGCACACGCTCCCGCCAAAGGGGGCAGGAGGACGCGAGCGCTTGCGCTGGAGGTCGCTTGCGTACCACCACCGAGGAGGGAATGGAGCCTAAGACCATCGGAAATACATATTTTCCAGTGGTCTTAGGCGACCCCTGTGAAAGGGTCATTCGACCCCCAAAGGGTCGCGACCCACAGGTTGAGAACCACTGCCCTAGAATGTCCAAAAATATTTGTTTTCTGTACAGAAATACTATGAATGGCTTAGGTAATCCATACTTCTTCATAACATCATGTAACAAATCTTTTCTTTTTGGGGTTTCTTATTGTGAATATTTGTACCTCTTAAACAGTTAGGAACATCTCTCCAGTGTCTCTTATATATTGATATTATTCTTGCCCTCAGAAAACTCTGTGATAGAACTGTCATAATTTAGAAATGACTTGAAGGCATACTGCAACAGGAAACATATTCCTCAGCCTGTTCATTGTCTTCCTTCTTTTCATTCCCTGTTGAAACCTTTTGATTTTTTTTAACTGATAGTGACACTGTGACACTCCTTCAGTTTCTTTCATTAACCTCCTTTTGGGGAAATGAATAAATTTTTCACCTTTGTGCAATGGTGAATCCTTTATAGATCTTAGAAGTGCCTAATGTTCTCTCTTGGCATCATTTTTCTTTTAATGTGTTTCATTATTTAATGTTTCTTCACCAAAATGTGTAAGCTATTTTTGTTTCCATGTTAATTCATATTTATCTATCTGTCTGTCTGTCTGTCTGTCTGTCTATCTATCTATCTATCTATCTATCTGTCTTTCTATCTATCTATCTATCTATCTATCTATCTATCTATCTATCTATCTATTTAAAATTAAAATATATTAGTCATTCATTTATTTATTTGAAAAAGTACATTTATCTCTTTAAAAACAGTCAAATGGTAATGAAAAAACCAAAACTATGAAGAACACTCAAGGAAATAAAGGATAAGCAAAAAAAAAAAAAAAGATTTAACTTAGCAGAGGAATAAATAATTAAACTACTCAGCAGTTTTAATTACTGCTAATCCGTATGGTGTAATTTAGATTTTTATTTATTCCTAAATTATATAAGGGATTACCTTGTAATGAAGTTTTGTGGTTAAAGTAGTCCCCCCTTATCTGCAGGGGATACATTGCATGACCCTCTATAACTGCCAAAAACTGTGGATAGTACTGAATTCTATAGTACCGGATAATATGAAGCCTCTCTATGCTCCCTGTGAAGCCAGAGAGTTATGTCCAGTGAGACCAGAGCCGTTTCCTATGCTGGTATTGGCAGAGGAGTGGTTAAAGTGGGGGGCAGGCAGGGTGTGGGGGGCAGGCAGGGTGTGGGGGGCAGGACCTGGAGCAGGCTGCCAGAGTGCTATCACCCAGATGCCTTGGGACCTATCAGGCTAGAGGATGGGAAGGAGGAAGGTGAGGGAATAGGTTGACCGTGGGTAATTGAAATTGTAGAAAGTGAAACCACAGAGGGAAGGGACTATTGTGTTCAGATCTGAAGACACTGTTGTTTAGAGAGACCTGTTTGTTTGGTACATGCAAAAGTGTTCCTTCCTGTGTAGTTCCCAAATTGTAGAATGTCATCCCTTTACAGTTAGGTTGGTTCCCATTCTTGGTTTTTAAAGAATTATTAGACCTTTCTTTTCAGTCTGGCCTTTTAAATAGTTTTTAGCATCTTCAGTCTAATATTGCCGTATGATTTTCCTTCCGATTTTCTAGTTCTTACACTATTATTTGTTTTGATTTGTTGTGCACTGTTGGAGGGACACTTGTGAAAAATTCATTGTTGTGTTTTATTGGCTGTGAAGCACAGTGAATTACCTTGCAGAAAGAACAGGATTGTTTTGCCTCTTTATTTCTTTCTTTTCCTTTTAATTTCTTTTCTCACTGTTTTAAACATTCAAAATAATTTTTTATATATATATAATTTTATTAAAGTTTCAGCAAATAAAACAAACAATTATCTCTACAATGTTTACATGCAATGTTACTTCTTCTTCCTTTCCTTTCTGGATTACAATTATTAATATTTCCTCTATTTGTTATATAGCGTATCACAATAAAATGTTAGTAATCAAGCTTAATTAGTTAGTTCCTGCTATATTTCTCTACTTTACTTGTTACATGATATTTCTATGATTATTGCCCTGCATAGCAATTGATATCATGAATTATGCATTGCTTTCTGTCCGCACCCAACCCAAATCCGTAACAATCTTCCACTCTTTATTAATGTCTTCGTCCGATTTCCCTTTTAATCTTTGTATAAGAATGTCTACATTTCTATTTTCCATAAAAGTTGCCCCCACAGTTCAATAGTAGGTATAGTTTCATTTTTCCAAAGTCGTGCATACTCAATACGGGCCGTCGTCATTATGTATAGTATTATTCTCCAGTATTTCTTTACTGATGTTCCATCAAAATAAAATAATTCTGAAGTTTTTGTTGAATGTAAGGGACATAATTATCTAGGGGTTTTTTTAGATTCTCTTCTATTGAAATCCTGTGTTAAAAGTTCAGGAATGCAATGATTTTGCTCGTCCTTGGTGCAATGTCAGTTGTTGCACTTGGTTATAGAATTCCATGAAGAATGTGTTTCATCTTGAGAAAAGAGGTAATGCTTGCCATCCCTGTCTTCCCTGGCAGCTGCAGTTACTTTTTGACTAGACCTTCACAAAGAATTTGTACTGCCATAAAAGACAGGTGTGTTGTACAAGGAGAGTATTAATGCATCTTGGATAACAGCCTTGAGTGTTTTCTTTTTGTTGTCATCAAGATTTTTCTATCGAAAACAGCTTTGGAGTATCTTTTTTTATGGTTAATTGCAATCAGTGGGAATAAAGTTGGAATCTCCAATTGAGGGAGGACATTAGGTGAGAGTTTGTCTGGACAGTAGTGACTTTCTCAGCTTCTTAGATTATCTTAGCATGTGGGTGCAGAACTTTAGTGTTGACATGGTTACATGCTGTTCTCATACTAAATTTATCAAGTTCTGCCTTTAAACTAATTAAACTAATTCTCTATGGGAATACATTTATTTGGGTTCTTCTTCCTGTAATTGATTTTGGTGTATATCTTAATAGTGAAATTTTAAAATTGCTAAAATCTGAAAACTGAGCTGATTAAAATACAAAAGGATATGCTTAACTACATTCCTAAGAAATGTGCACAATTTGAAATGGTTAGGAATCTGCCATTGTAATTAATACTTTATTTTGTTACAGAAGAAATCCAAATATTTTTGAATAGTGAAGACATATATCATGGCTGAATTGTCACCTGAAGATATTCAGCTGAGAGCCAACCAAGTTACAGATGAGGTAAATATTTCACCTGGTTGAACATACTTATTTCTCATACCCTTATCCAGTGAAAAATAGCCTTCAGGTAAAACAAAGCTATTCAGGATGCATAAAGCCCACTCAGAGGTAATGAAACCAGCTGTCCAAAATTATTTCTATAATAATGGGAGGAAATCCTTAAATAGTAAAATATTTAAACCAGATAATAAGAATACAATTTTTGAGAATATTGTTAATTGAAAAGAATACTGCAAACCAGTTATACAGTTTGAGATTACACTAAATTAAAGTGACACATAGCATGCTCTCTCTATAGCTTTAAAAAGCTTGTATGTCTGAAAAGAAATCTCTCTTTTTTTTAGTCTTTGGAAAGCACAAGAAGGATTCTTGGCTTGGCCATTGAGGTAAGAAAGATCTGAAGTGTTTTTGTGGGAAAGAGAGGCATAGAAAATACTCATCTGTGCAGTTCATTCACAATTTTAGCTGTTTTATAGTGGAAGAATGAATTAATGGTGTGTTTGAAAGTACTCTGTCATGAAACTGAGTAAAGTGGTGACATTAATGTTCTCGGTGTCTTTTTATCACAATTTGAAATGTGGACCTTAACATTTTACATGACACTTATATAGTACTGCACTAGTGCATCCTTTTTGTTTCATGTAATTATTTATTGGAAAGTCTGTAGAAAAGTTTATTGTAACTTTTTTACTTCCATTTCTTCCTAGTTTTGCACTTTCAGTTCATTTTTTTTTCCCTTATCAGTCCCAGGATGCTGGAATCAAAACTATTGCCATGCTAGATGAACAAGGAGGTGAGTTGCAAGAGCAGTGTGACAATTTGGGTTATAAAATATTCATCTCTGGGTTTTTTGTTTTGCTTTTGTTTTTTACTGTATAATGATATCTGGCAGGTGTTATTAATGTAGTCCAGCTATGGGTACAAGCCCAGGTTTGGCCGGTGGCTGGCAGTGCATGCACACCTAAGGCTTGTGCACCAACTGCACATGTTCATTGCAATAGCAGATCTGGCCACAGTGACATGTGCCTTAGTTACATCCCATGCATCTGATGAAATAGACCTTATCTATGACACTTTATGCTGCCAACTTCCTTCTCTCAGTTAGTCTCAAAGGTGCTACAAGATCCCTTTGAATACTGATCCAGGCTAACATGGCTATGTCTTTGATTTAGTTACATTCCATTTGAATTATTGTAATATGCTGTACACAGAGCTGCTTTGTGAAGAATGCTTAGAAACTTCTGCTGGTCCAAAGAGCTGCAGACAGATTGCTTACTGAGGCTGACTGCAGTGTGCACACAAATCTGTTGTTGCAATATCTCCACTGGCTGTCAGTTTGTTTCAGGGCAGAATTCAAAGTGCTGGTTAAGACCTACAAAACCTTGCATGGCTCAAGTCCAAGTTGTTTGAAGGACCATTTCTCCCTATATGGACCTACTTTTGTCTTGAGGTATGCTAGGGAGACCATTCTTTCTGTTCTACCAGCTTGACAGGTACATCTGGTGGAATACAGGACAAGGAATTGTTGCTTCCACACTCTGGAACTCCTTTCTTAGACAGATTAAATTGGCAGCCTTCTTGCTTTCTGCTCATAGAAAGATGGACTTTTTTTTTCTTTTGGCAGGCCTCTTCTCTTTTTAATGGCCTTTTTTCAATTGTTTCTAACTTTGATAGTTTTATTGAACTTTGCACAAGTAAATTTTCAGCTGTATCTGTTTTAACTTTTGCAAGACATCTTGAAACCCAGATTGAAACAGAGCAAGATAGAAAATAAGTGTCATCATCATTCATAGACATACCACTGGTTTTCAAAAAAAATATTTCTCTTGCAGCAACTTCCACACTGCTTTTTAATCTCGTTTCCTAGTTGTTTTTAAAATGCATTTTGCACACAAAATGTACATTACTATATGAAGGAAAACCATTACTTAGCTTTAAAATCTCTAAAATTCTCAATTTTATTTTATTTTTTTTAGAACAACTGACCCGTATAGAGGAAGGCATGGACCAGATAAACAAGGACATGAGAGAAGCTGAAAAGAATTTAACAGAACTCAATAAGTGTTGTGGTCTCTGTGTCTGTCCTTGCAATAGGTCAGTTAAAGTGAGGTTGATAAGATGTTTTCTTTAAGACAAATATCCAGCCTGCTGGAGTACATTCAGAAGTTCAGAGATTATAGTATTCTCTAGTGTGCTTTAAAGTACAAGTATACCTCAGTTAATGAAGTAGATGTGTTTCTGGGCTTTATTTTAACAAAAACTTTGGTTCCAGAAGTAGAAATTATTTGGAGAGCATAGGGATAGGTTCCCACATCACAAAAAAAAAAGAAAAAAAGAAAAGCAGTTCAGCATGTTTCAGCATGCATGCAAAGGTAATGTCATGCAGGTGTGAAATGAAACAACCAGGTCATAAATAAGTAAGTAAAACATTTAATAAGTAAATAAAGAGCCAGCATAGTGTAGTGATTTGAGCGTTGGACTATGAACCTGAAGACCAGGGTTCAGTTTCCCTGTTCAACCATGGAAACCCACTGGGTTACCTTGGGTGCATCACACACCTTCAGCCCCCAGAAAACCCCCTGACAGAGTTGCCTTGGGGTCGCCGTAAGTTGGAAATGACTTTAAGGGAAACAACATTTTGAATCTTCTAGAGACTCCTTGAAAATTTCTTTCAAAATGCATTCCAGGATGACTCTTTTTCTTTCAGCAGCCCCTTCTTGTCTTGTCATTACCATTTTGGCTGCAAAACTTATAGAACTATGCTTTTTCAACATGTCAGGGTAGTTGGTGAGGGAGTCTAATCTGCTTTCTCCTTTTCTTTTTGTTTTGTTCTTCACACATGCTCAGTATGTGATTCTGGAGAAGGCTGTTTACTTTGCCTGTTGTGCATAAGCATGCACAGCTACAGCAGAATCCCATTCTTTCCTAGGTCAAGCTTTATTGCATTGTTCATTTCAGATACACTGCTGCAACCCAGAACTGAAGGTCTGTCATTCTCTATCCTTCCTCTCCATTGTCCCAATGCCATGGCTGTTTAAAAAAAACAAAAACAAACTTCCAGTAGACAGAGGGCCAAGAAGGGCTGGAACTGGGCTCCCATGAAAAGACTTTGCAAAAAGGAGCTTCGTTGCAAAGCAAGGCTTTGTTAACTGACATATTCCTGTACTTTGCTCTATCATCAGAAGAAGATTTTAAAATCTATGTGGTTTTAAATTGCGTGTTAGTTTTTTTGTTTTTTGTTTTGGTGGGGTGGGAGAATAAAGCTAGACTTGGGTGCAGGAATAACTAGTTAGTGTTTTTAGAATTTATTGATAAGTGCCAATATAAGTTTATACTGTTAAAATAATACATGGCTGGTGTGATAAATCTGCAGATTCATTCTTTGAGTCTTTAAGGAAGAAGTGAAATGTACCTACTAAGTACCTGTTTTCTTCTTTTCCCCTTTGCTATCACATTCCCTGTCTTTTCTCAGAAAATACTTAATTTTGGGGGATTTCTGTGATAACCTCAAATATTATCAGATTATTTACATTATCAGGATTTTTATGGGGTTTTTTTTCAATAGACATAATCCCAAAATATTAAATCAGAAGGAAGAAGAGCATGGGTTGGAATGGGATGGGGGGATTAATTAAATCACTTCCTTTTCAGCTCCTAGAACCCTTTTTATGGTTTAACTTTCTCCTTATAGTTCTGGGAAAGCCTAGACTTAACATATGGTGAATATGGCACTCACTACATTTGCTTTCTTCTCCTAATGTTTGGGTCACTGTTGTCTCTGTTTCTTATCGCATTCATAATCCCAAAGCAATACTTTGAAATAGTTTGTTTGCTAACAACTATTTAACTGTTTGCTTATCTTACTGTTCACTCTTTTCTCATTCTTTCTCCTAACATCCTGCTTTCTTTGCTTAATAAAATGAAGATTTAACACCAGAAATTGGATTCAAAGTGGACTTTATGAAAAGGTCAATCTTATGAAGCAGCCTGTACTGTTAACCAGCTGCCTGAAGGTGATGTTCTAACTGGGTGCATGTCTGCATGTGCATGTTGTCTTAACATGCAAGCAATCTTGTGATAGTCTGTAAATGTGTTGTATCTGTACTGTGTTGCTTATAGAACATGTTAAGCTATTTATTCTGGCCTAATTGACTTAAAATAGTAGTTGTGTCTTCTAGACTTGCTTTTATTTGTCAATATTCAATTGTAAATCTACTAGATGTCATTTCATGGAATTAGTAGATTGTATACAGTTTAAAATGTTAGAAGAATATTCTGAAGTAACAGTGAAAGAACACAGTGTCTGTCAAATTTTGGAAATCACAAAATGAAGTTTTGAATCAAAAAAGAAAATTATTTTCCCCAGATATACACTATACTATTAATCTTCGATATAATACTATGAAACCCCCAGTGACTGTTTGAATTTCTTCATAGATTGTTAGTGAATAGTCCAATGGAATTGTGAATTTTATGCGAGGTTCCTGGAATGGAACCTCTGCATATACAGTGAGTTCACTGTATGTGCACTAAACTTTTATGTATCTAGTTGAAGTGGACTTAAGCTATATCTCTTTCATGTAACAGTGAGCAAAAAGAATTACCAGAAAGGTTCTATTTTTTCAGAGGTCATATACTATATTTACATACCATATGTTTCAGGGGTTTTTTTCTATAGTGCACTAGTGGCCTGCATAGTAAATTAATTGGATTACAATAGAGTCCCGTTTATCCAACGCTCGGTTATCTGACCATCCGGATTAACCGACGTTGTGACGGCCTGGGGGCGTGGCTGTGGGCATTTCCGTGCCCTGACACGCCCCCCAGGTCCGCCCTGACATGCCCCCAAAATGGCGGCCGCCACGGGCGTCCGGATAATCTGATCCTTTCGGTTATCCGATGCTGTGGCCGCCCGTTTGGGTTGGACAACCAGGACTCTACTGTAATTATAATGGGATGTGGTGGTTTATGCAGTCTCACATTTACATGTTTGGAAGTCACACAAGAGGAGAACCTACAAGGTATGTTACAAAGATAAACTCATAAGGAAGTTAGGCTGGTACCCTCTTGAATGCATACTGTATAGCAAACCCGAGTTTGCCACTAGTATGCAGGGGGAAACATGGGTTTACTTATCTATTGTGCAATATCTTAATGGAAGTTAAAGTTAATTTGTTTTTATCTAATTATATATTATCTTGCTTTTCTTGCAGAACAAAGAATTTTGAGTCCAGTAAATCATATAAAACTACATGGGGTGACGGTGTTGAGAATTCAGGGGATCACATAGTGTCAAAACAACCAGGACGGACAATAGACTATCAGCAGCAGGGCCGAGGAGGGACCACTGGTGGATACATAACACGGTAAGATGTTTGATTTTTCTTTCCATAGTTGGATATATGTAGGATTAAGCATTTGTTCCCCTACAATGGTAGTGGCTACTTTGAAAAGAATGAATAGAAATCTGTTCTGTGTGTAACTCGTAAGTGATTATTCTGAAAAACCTTTAGTAAACCTTCATTTCTCTGTAAGTGATACCACTTGCTGATTCAATTTTCTAACCAAACTTTGTACAGAAAGTTATACTTCTGCAAACTGTGTGTTCCAGGGGAAAAAAACTTGTGATTTCTCAATATAGTTTTCCTTGCTGCTTCCAACAGGATAACAAATGATGCCAGAGAAGATGAAATGGATGAAAATCTATCTCAAGTAGGAAACATCTTAGGGAATCTGAAAAATATGGCTTTGGATATGGGTAATGAAATTGATGCACAGAACAAGATGATAGATCGAATAAATGAGAAGGTAAGAATAAAGAAAGCAGCCTTTGATACTGTAACCTTGGTGTATCTAGCACTGAGATAGAAAGTTACATACCTAAGATTTGTGGGCCACAGAGCCAGATAGCAGCCAGGTACTTCAGTTTCAAAATAGATCCTTGTACTCAAGGCATGGTCTTTGTGGATGTTTCATCTTGATTCCATGGCCTTTAGTTGTGGTTGTTATGCATGGGAACAGTTCTTGACCATTATTTGTGTCTAGATATCCTAGAATCCAAGAAAATATTTCTTACTTGTTTCAATCTGAAGGGGAAAAACATTATAATAATAATTCAGAAAGTCATTCAGGGTACTTCCTTCTTCCTTGCATGTTTAGATGTCTCATTTTAATTTGGAAGGAATAATTAATTAAAAGTAAAATTAACTTAATTAATTAAAATTAACCAATTTCCCAAAGTACAAAGAAGGCAGCTGCAAGGCAATACATTTTCTTGAAATTGCCACTGAAAGGGCTCTGTGTTGCATCTTTTACTGGAATTGTTCTTTGCCAGTCAAGCTTTAAAAGGTGATTTGTGCTTTAGAAAACACACAAACAAATGGGGCAGTGCTACAGTGTTTAAGAGCATAACTGCAAAACTGGAAGTCTTTAAATCAAACTTCCACTCAGCTGGGACTCCTCTGTGGCCTTGTATTACACAAGTCTGTCTTCCTGCCCTAGTTTCAGTTTAGTTCCAGTAATATAGAGATGATGATACTGGCTTATTTATAGAGTTAAAAGTTTTTGTGCTAATGTATGTGAAATATTTACATTATAGAGTTAAGGATTCTTATGTTCATGTTTGTGAAATATTTACATGAATGATAAGTTTTTCTGGTACTTTGAGAACTGCTTTGGCATGATTTTTGTTGGGCTTCCTGATGGAAATACAGGTACTCTTAAGTTAATGAAATAGATGCATTCTTGGGCATTACTTCTTTAACAGAAAATTTGGTACCAGAGGCAGAAATCACATGGAAAGAATAGTGATAGATTCCTATTCCTACAAAACAGAAGAGCAGTCTAATGCATTTCAGCAAACTTTTTATTCAAAACTAACAGTAAGCACATGTGAACCAAAACAACCAGCTCAGATACACCTTGCATAACTAAACAAAAGCATGTTCAGCCTTCTAGAGATCACTTGAAAATTCTTTCAAAATGCGTCTAGGGATGACTTTTTCTTTCCTCAGCCTCTTCTTGTCTTACAATTTCCATTTGGTTGCCAAACTTCAAGATCTAGGCTTTTTAACATGCTAGAGAAGGCTGCTGAGGAAGACTTTATCTGCTTTCCCCTTTCCCTCTGTTTTGCTGTTCACACGTTCAATTAAGGTATTCTGGGGGCAGCTGCTGTTTACCTTCCCTGTTGTAGTCAGGCACAAACAGTAAAGTAGGATCAGCTGGATAGAATTCCATTCATTCCCAGCTCAAGCTTGATTGCATTGCTTACCAGAAATATGCTGCCGTAACCTGGTGGTACCAGAAGTCTGTTTCTTCAGCCTTCCTTCACCATCATCCCAATGCTCATGTTGCTTTAAAAAAAAAATCCCAGCTGGCCAATGGACAAGAAAGAAAAGAAGGGGCTGGATGGGTGGAAAATCACTTTGTAAAGAGGAGATTATTTGTCAGAGGCTTTATTACCTGAGGTTTGCCAGTGTATGCCAAAGGAAGGAAGTTGTTCCATTAGTCTTCGAATGGCTTTGCTGTTTTATCTTGCAACAGAATACAAGGAAGGAAGTTGTCCCAAGTGTATGAATCCCAAACCATTTAGGCTTTTGTACATTAAAATAAATGCCTTGCATTTTGTGGTAATGTAAGCCAGCATGGTATAGTGACTTGAGCATTGGACTAAGACCCTGGAGACCAGGGTTTGATTCTCCACTTGGCCATGGAAACCCACTGAGTGACCTTGGGTATGTCACACACTCTCAGCCACCAGAAACCGCATGATGGGTTCACCTTAGGGTTGCCACAAGTCAGAAATGACTTGAAAGCACCCAACAACAACATCATTCTGTCAGTGGCCAACTCTCATGGCCTCAAGTACTCTGCTGTTGCTCCTATATGCCCCTGCCTGTTTCTGCTGCCTTCCTATAATATCAAATATGAACTTATTTTTGGCCAGCCCTTGGAAAAAATGGTGAAATACAGTGACTTGAATATGTTAATTTTGTCCTCCTAATTGACTGGCAGTTTTTACCCCTGTGTTTTCTGTTCTAGGCTGAAACCAACAAAGAACGTATTGAGCAAGCCAATGTAAAAGCCAAAAGACTTATTGACAACTAATAGTCTTCTGCCAGTTCTTGATCCAGCTCAGACATCAGTATAAGTCTATACATCTCAGTTTCCAAAGAAGGAAGGTAGGATTCAGAAGAAGAAACAAAGCAAGACTTCTTTGTTGCATGAAAGCAGACTCAGAATGAGAATCCAGGAAAGCAGCACAACAGAAACTCGGTTTTTAATATCCCTTTTTGTATCCTCAGGGCTTCATTTTCTGACTTTGAATTTTCTGGCTTTGTGTCCTTTCCTCTGTTATCTTTTATTACCATTTTATAGTTCAATGGTAGAGAGAGGGTGGAGCAATTATGTAGAGACAAAACAGGATGTAATCACACAGGATTTAATTACCTCACTTAATATTGCATGTCTTCACAGAAAAAGTAGATGAACAATTTACATGTAGTGTCTCTTTTAATTAAAGCTGTCCCTCGTTTTACAAAACATTTGATCTCATGAAACCTTACGTAAAAGGAAGAGATGGTGGATATCTTTTCTGCTAAATGGCTAAGTTGTTGCTGCTTTTGATTGCACACAATTATTGCCATGCAGTATATAAATGGGAAAAGGTATATAAATTTCTAAGCCATAGCAATTCTTGTTTGGAGGCAGAAAAGATAAGTATACTGTATTTTTAAAGTAAGCATACACAGAACATATGATTCTGAAAGAACCTTTAGACATATTTTTCTTCACTTAAATCCAGTCATTGGGGTGTTTGCGACAAACCTTATTACATTTACTCAATCTCTTTGTAGGGAGCAATTTGGAAAAAGGGCAGCTTATACAGCAGTGGAATTTCTGTCCCTGTGTTTATTAAGTACTCTTGGCATGTGTTAGTGGGATTGCCAGCAAAGCACCCCCATGCATAAGGCTCAGTTGCCAATTTTTATGGCTTATCATAAATACTGTGAAATTTTTTTAAAAAAAATCTGTGTAGCTATTGGACACAAATACATACTACCACTGAAGAAAGATCTCACTCTTCAGTATTTATCAAAAAATAAAGTTTGCTAAAGTGACAAACAGCTGATGGTAGTCTAAGGCAAAACTATTTTATATTCCTATCTCCTAAAGAAGTGCCTCTTGCCTTTCAGTGCTGTCAGTTTGTGTTTGGTCAAGTAGTGGGAATACACATTTGGAGAAGAGAAATAAAACACTTCTGGTACTCTGGAACACTTCTAGATGTAAGAAGCAGGGCATATTTTAAGTTTCAGTGTAGACATTGTTTGCGATCGTGGGTTAATACCTGTTTATTTGCATTTAAAAACAAATCATATTGGTACCCAGTTGAATAACAATGTGTGTGCACGTGCCAGTTTTGTTCACATATCTTGTTTTTAAAAAATTCAGCTGCCTCCTAGTTGTACTCATATTAAGACCCAGAATAGTTAGTTCAGTAATAAATCAGCTTTGCTTCTCTTTCTGTCATTGTTATGAAGCTGAATCTGTATTTGATGAATTTCAAAAAATTTTAAATTGTGGCATGGTTATAGTTCAGGCCTGCACTAAGAACTGTGATTTACTAAACTCAGAACCATGCATGATGCTTTATCAGTACAATAAATCACCATCTTTTGTAATCCTGGGCATGTAGCAAAGCTAGGAGCCCATTGAAACTAGCCTACAGGGTTGCTAAGCAGACTATACTTAGCTTGGTGGGTTACAAGTTGTACAGGCCTGCTTTAGTAAATTGCTTAGCCTAGAAATACTTCTGTTCATTTCCAAATGCAGAATTAAGGAATTTGATTTAGCTTCCCTGTCATATGTTGTAGTACTGGTTTAATTACAAATATGTTCAAATTTCCAGGCATTTGCAAGAAAGCTTTTGTTCTCTCCTGATTAAGAATTCATCAGACAGCATGGGGATCTTTTTTTAACAGACTATGTGCTGTTAATAAGTTGAATAATATTTTTTATTATAGATAAGAATTTGTGATAGTTTGAGGACTGGGAGTACTTTGGGTGATTGCATGGTTAAGAAGGAGGTGTAGCTCATTCTTGTTCCGATCACAATTAAATAGCAGTGCTTTGTCGATTAATGGCAACTGCCGCATCAGCCTCTGTTTTTAAGTCCTTCCCAAGGAGGAGCTCAAAATGAATTAGTTCATTGTATTGTCATTTTCCTTAAATGATAAGAGGATACCTCATTTTCCTGCTTCTCTACAAATAATTTTCAACTGAGCCATAGTTTTATATTGTAGTGGGATAAAGCTGAGTCTTGTAAGAAACCTCTTGTCAGTAAGTGCAAGATGGTAGTTCTAGCTGGGTAGGGTATGCTGTATTAATAGTGACGCAACTAATCCTCAAAGTATGAAGTTCTAAAAGATTTTTATGGAAATGGCAGAACACAAACTTTACTATTCTGTGTAAGCATAACAGTGAAATCCATCCTGAGCTCTGAAACATACATTGCTCTTAATTCTTTCATTAATGTGTGACTTACCAAGCGTTCACCTCATATTGGAAGCTTTCTGGCACACACTGCTCCTTCACTTACGTAGAAATTATATACAAATTGTATAGTAGTGTGCATAGTTTTCTTATGTTATGTCTGAAGATCTGCATTGAGGAAATTTTAAGTTTACTGTCACAGAGCAAATTATTTGGAATCTGTTTGCTTTCTGTGTTATCTGTTTAGAGCTGTAATATAAATGAATGTCTCAGGTTTCTGTCATTATACTTGCTGGACTGAATAAATTTAACTTATAAATGGCTTGCCTCTAGTTTAACTAATTCCAGAGGGTATTAAACACAGAAGTTACTGCTATACAGTACTACAACAGATACAGTGTTCTGTGTTGTCTTCCAACTTTCCCACTTCCTTTGCTATGCTGATAAGTTGCTGCTGTCCTCTTACCAAGAGGTGATGAGAAGATCTCTTCTTGCTGGAACTGGGTGTAGTTCCAGGATTCCCCAAGACTTTGTTGTTACATCTTACTGCTACAAAGTAAGCTTTATTCACAATAACAATTACGGCAAATGGTATACATCTGAGAAGCATTCTAGTGCTTTCACTGATGGGATCAAGCATCTTGTCACAGTCAGTGTTAGAACTGGGCCCCAAAACATTCTACCCAGACTATCCCAGGTGAGCAAACCAATTCCTACAGCTAGCTATATGAGGTCCCCAGGCTGGGGTGAACTGTTCCAGGATGAGACTGATCAGCTCACAAGGATTATATAATGCAGAAGCAGACAAAGCAAAAGCATACAGCGTGACCCATCTTATCTCCAGATAATTATGAGAATGTCCAAGCAAGTTGGTAATTGAGAAATTTATTCCATCATTGTCATCTTTTTCCTGCCTCAAACTGCTAAACTACTACAAAAAGTTTTAATCTGGTGTACATTAACATTTACTCTACCACTGGCCAACTGTTAATGTTTGGCCATGATACCAACAAGGACTGCTAGACCCATCTGCCTGATAGCAAAGGTCCAACTCACTACACCATCCCCTTTTCAAAACAAACCAAAACTGTATGACAATAGTGCTGAGATAAGCAACAGGAACACAGAGGTGATCAAAATGACCGAACAGCTGCTTTACTGAGCAGTGTGGCTTCTGTTTCAAGCTGTCTCTTGAAATAATTTTTTCAAACTTTGGTGAAGGAATGCCCCGTTAATGCTACATGGCCTGGTAAGGGGAGAAATAATCCTCCTCCCAACCCAGTTTTCATGTTCACTCTCATTTTTTATCCAGAATGAGAGGCTTGTTTTCACCTTTTTCTATGAAAAAGCCAACGGTACAGCAAGCACATTGCACAGAAAGCATCTGAGAGTCAGTGTCTCTGCAACCACATAGTATCATTCTAGAAAATGTAGGCATTGCTGAGCAGGCTGCAGATGTGCCAGCTAAGTGGGGCATACTGCTGCTGAATTGCTTTTCACAGCAGATGCTACTTGTTGGAACAGGATATGTTCTTGGTTGCAAGGACACAATGCCTGTAACTGATTTTACTTGTACCCTGATGGTTTTTCCATGCTTGTATTGTGCAGTTAGTACTGACGGATGGCATGAGTGATGCAGGAGGTATCCTGAGAGCACATGATATAGCTTCCCTGCTGAAATTAACCAGGCCTGGGTGAGATGCCATCTGATAATCCTATCTTCTGTGCTGAGTTTAATTATGGAAAAAGACAGAATTTAAATATGAAAGATGCTTTCTATAGAAATATTTATGTGCAAGTGGGTAATTCTACTTACAGCTAGGAGAAATTTTGACCAGATATTCTTTTTTGTATCTGTCTGCCTTCTGAAATTGTTAAATGCTACAGATATGGTAAAGAGATTTTTAAGAACAATCATAGATACTTATGGCTGAACTACTCATGACAAAGATAGTTGTGTTCTTTTTAACTTAACTGCAGTTTCTCTAAAATCTACATTTCACACATGAGAAGACTCTACCTGATATGAAATCATATAAACTCCTTCCTGTTCCATTTGTGTACTTGCCAATGAGAAGCAGGGACCAAAGACCACATTTTGAAAGATGTACTTCTTTAATCTGCATAAAGTACACTGCTCAAAGCCATTTTTCCTAGCAATGCATTATGGTAAGTGAATGTGAGACACACTGCTTTTAAGCAAAGCAGTCAAAAAAACTACATATTCACAATTTTTTCCTTCCAATATTTATATTGTCAAATAGGTGGTGTGGTTTGAGCATTTGACTTTGACCCTGGAGACCAAGGCTGGATTCCCCACTCTGCCATGGAAACCCACTGGATGACCTTGGGCGCATCACACACTCTTCAGCCCTAGAAAACCCCATGACTGGTTTGTTTTAGGGCTGCCATAAAACAAGAATGACTTGAAGACACACAACAACAACAAAAAGTAACAAAACACAGTAGAAAGAAAGGAAACTGGTCATGGCTAAGAGAAGTTTCCAAAGTTTTCCACACAACTCCTGCATACCTGTTAATTTTCTATCTCACTTTGCCAGTAGTATGTCAGTCACTTCCAAATCTTGGACCGAGAGAGCTGTTCTAAAACATGGCTAGGCAACTGTGGAGCACTACATCAGCCACAGGGTGTTGGAAGACTAAACTCCCAAAAGGCTCTTAAGGGTCATAGACAATTTTACCACATTTTGAAACTTCCTGTTCAGGAGGGGGGGAAAGGCCTCTTTTGGTCTTAAAACAGACAAGGGAAACTGACATAGCAAAATGCTTCCCCGAGTCATTTCGTGTTTAAAAAAATTGGCCAAGACCCTTTTGGAGCGGGTGCACTTTACTCACTCCTGTTCTACAGCAACCTGCATTGTTTAGAATCAGTTTAACAAACAATCTGTTAATACGTGTACTGCAAGGAGTAGCACAGGAGCAACATGTACAGACATGGAAGAATACGACTAGAGACAGGAAAATATCCTGAGGAACACAGCATGCAAGGTTTTATGTGAGACTGTTTTTACTCCATTTCTAAAAACAAACTAATTGCTACCATCCCTTAAATCTTATTAAATTAATCCAAATAAAACCTTTTCAAAGTGAGCATGCACACAGACAAGACTAAATGTTGCTCAAACTCTTTTAACAGGTTGGTTGTTCAAGGGAAAAACGCTGTACCAAATACAAAATGCAGGGAACAGACATAATGTTCTTGCTCTTGTTTACAACTACACTTTATATAGAACCTATGGTTGTATGGAGTTGCTTTTCTCCCAAGTAGTAGTTTTTTACTTTTGTACACAACAGCACTTTTTTACAAGAACAACTTTAGCTGTGCATCTGTTTATTTGTACTGTTTCAATGACACAATGTGAACAAATTATACATTAACTGAAAAGCTTAAGACAGCTGTGGATGTAGACCTTCTTTAGTAAAAAATATACAAGTTAGAGAAGTTGCATATTGTAGGTCCTCCTGGGTGCTTTGTATAAGGCAGCAATAAGGTGGTCAACTTGATTCAGCAGTTGAGCTTTCTACTGCCAATAACATTCAGTGCAAGATGTCAATTCCCCCCAATCCCCAATGCAGTCAATACAGGCATTAAGATCTGGTTACTTATGTCATTAGCGTAGCATGCTTAGGATGTTTCAACATCAAATGGAAGACAGTCCATTCATAGGATGTGATTATGAAGCCAGGACAACTATTTTTGAATATCTGATAAGTTAAATTAGTTATTAGTCCATCAACTATTTGTGCTTCAAAA
Source organism: Ctenosaura bakeri (assembly GCA_948474755.1). Taxonomy (NCBI): domain Eukaryota; kingdom Metazoa; phylum Chordata; class Lepidosauria; order Squamata; family Iguanidae; genus Ctenosaura; species Ctenosaura bakeri. The sequence goes on from CAOLHI010003332.1 coordinate 119,935, forward strand.
TGTACATGATTTTAAAAGGACATTATCAGCCTCTCACACACTATAAAACAGTATAAGCCAGGAGACAACATTGCATGGGAGAGTTAATTCTGTAACACAATGTCAGTATTTTCCTTGGCTAGTGTCTCCCACATAACCCCTCATCTCCATATGTTCAGCCTCAACATGAGGTTGCCAACAGCTGTAATAAAATCTCCTGCAGCTCAAGTATTTAATAAGACTTCTCTTATTTAATAAGATTTCTCTTATTAAATCATAATGATCCCTGAAGTTGGAGAATCATATAAGCAGACATACTCTGCAAGCTGTAAAGGTGCTGAGTGTTGTACCCGGAATATCTTGGTCAATTTCTAGATTCGGTTAGTGGCCTTAATGATACATGCTAGACAACTCCAAAGTTATTAGAGCTACTGTTTTCTTGTCCTTAATCAAAACCTTGAACTTCTTCCTCCTAGCAGCACATAGCATTCATGTATCACATCTCTTGTCACCTCTTCCTTCATGAGAGAAGACTGACGGTAATCCATCAGGCAAATTTTTTCTTTGTGGCCGTGAATCTTTCCATATACTACAAAATAAAGCAACAAAATCAGTCATTGTGAAGGAAAATTAGCATAAGTGCAATTCTAGGTTTCCTTACTGGGAAGCACCACCTTTTGTTTACTGGGAAGATTCCTAAGAGTGTTTCCCATCCAGCACAGTTCTCCATGCTGAACCAATTCAGGAAAATGTTATTAATTCTGTACTGCACAAGTAAATAATGCCTTTTTAAATACAAGATGTTCTAATGTACGAAAGGGGAAACAAACTCTTCAACGTAAAATTTTCCATTTGCTCAAAAGAAAAACAAGTTTATAAAAAAAGGTAACTTCTCAGTTTTCCTAATTTGGTAGCTTCCTACAATTTACCTCCACTCACAAAGCATGACTCTAGCACAATGTTTATCTGGATAAAAGATTAGATTAGACCCATTATCTCATCTTTCCTCCTGCAAGTTTTCTGCTATTAGATGGATGATTCATAATCTGAAGGAGGAAGCTCTACACTTCAACACCTCTTCAGCCAAGACAAACAATAGGGCTGTAACTTGTTTTGAATCAGAAGGAAGTTAACTTTCAGTCACTTTTGAGAAGAGAGTTCTGATTCTGGAACAAAGCTTTGCTATCTCCTTCCTACTGCAGACCTCTTTGGTGGGGGATCCCAAATTGCCTGCTTATGGTATAGCATAATCCTACATCCAGCATTCCTCACCATTAACTCTGCCTGCTAGGCTGAGAAACAAACTCTGACAACAGCTGGAGGACAACATGATTCCCACTCCTAATACTGATATTTGAGGGGAAAATCAGACCCCCTCTAACTTCTCAAGATATGCTGTTTCCTTTCATTAGACAGAATTCTTTAAATCAGATTCAATATAACCAAAGTTAAAAGCTTTCAGATAACTACTAGAGCCTTAAACATGAACTTACATAAATAATACTTAAACTATGATTTTATTATCTTAAGTAGGAGACAGCATCTCTTTTGATTCTACAGTGACCAGTTCAGAAGAGAACTGTAATATTCATAACTGGTTATGAAAATACACCACAAAGATCTTTTAAACGCCATGAACAACAAAATGTCTTAAGGTATCTAGAACAAGTCTGACAGTATCAAGGCTGGAAAAAAAACCTTCTGGATTTTCAAAATAATTTTATTCCTCTGTTAAAACCACATTTTCTTGAAACCTGTTAGTTTACTTGAGGCAGCAAAGGGAAATACACAAAAATTTATCCTACAAACCTTATCGTATCCATCCAGTTCTCGGAGTTTCTTGATCTCAAAAAGATTACCCTCTACAGCAAGCAGAGAAATCTGAGAATCACTGAGAATACTCTGAGGAAGCACACTTAGTTCTAGACAATTCTCTTCTAGACGCAGGACCTTGAGGCGTGGACAGTGAGATATTTGTGAGGAGATCTGTGAAATCTGTGTAAAAGATAAAAAGGTTACTGTTCTATCAATGCCAATTTCATTTATTTCTCCCTGACACAGGTAGTTAAATCAAAAACAAAAGAGAAATTTCTGCCAAAGACTAACCCATATCAAAAAACACTGGTATAAAATTAACACCTGAATGTTCACTTCTTGAGGAATGCTGTACATACACATATGAGCAGCCCCAAACTAAAACACAAGTATGCTAAAATATCTGCCTTCTATTGATAATCACATGACTTAGAAACCTGACAAACTGAAATGGACTTGCTTCAGGAAACCAACCTGCTACAGCGATTAGCACCAAGAATGCATTCAGGATTGCGATTTTTAGTTCATGGTACTAAAACTCTAGGCTGTGAATTTCCAATTAATGGGCTTACTAGTCTTAAGATTTCTTGATATTACCGGAGCTGATACTAGGGCTTGGTCTATGTTCTTGCTTGAATATGTATACTGAGCAACAATACATTTTGCCAATCTCCATGAGCTAGTACCAACAGAATTTATTATTATTAAAATCAGAAATTGTTCCAATGTATTATTAAATGCATGTCTGCACAAGATACTGATACTCCAGCCTTCATCTGTCTGTACAAAACGCAAGCTCAAACCCACTCTGTTACGTGAGCACTAAGTACTTAACGTTATAATGGAAGGCAGAGGAAAGAAACTAGCTGAGAAAAGACGTGAGGTTCAGAACATTAGCATTATTCCCACAGGAGTCTATGTACTCCACAGCAAATGGAAAACTGTGTTTCAAAGTAGAGAATAATCTAGCAGGAGTGTTTTTCACCAGAATAAGCAAAGCAATAGGGACTTGTTAAACTTTGCCTGCAATGCTAAATGTAATTCTCACATTTTATCTTAAAGATATCTCTGTTTTAGGGGGATCTTTTCTCTTTAATAATGCACACCTACAAAACCATTTCCCAGACCTGGTTCTGATTCAAGTTTAGTTCAATAGCCTGCAGCTCTCCAATTGAATCTGGCACACTCTGGATCTGATTTCTTGATAGATCCACTACATCTAGATGACGAAGACTGCATAGTTGGGCAGGCACAGTTCGCAGCTTGTTTCCGGAGAGGCTCAGAGTCTTTAGAGCTGCAAGCTGTCCAAAAGCAGCAGGTAGCTGTGTCAGCTGGTTACCATTAAGATGCAAAGTCTCTAGCTTTTTCAGCTTGCACAGCTCTTCAGGTAGTGCAGCTAGCAACACATAAACAGAAGTAAATTAATCAAAAGAAATTACATTTAAAAATGTCAGGACTTTTTCTACTGAATATGTAACATAAGGGTTCTACATACAAGTGAACTTTCTTTTATGATACATATGACAGTATGTAATAAACTACAATTGACTCGATTAGTGTGCAGACTCTACTTTCTCCTCAGAACTGGAGCAGTTTAGGAGAGGTGGAAACAGAAGCAGGGAGCAATAAATGGAAATCAATCAAGATAACTGCCTATTTCACCAAAGCTGGAATAATGTGAATTACCTTAGTAACTACATGGTAACAAATCAAATCTCTATAAGCGCCAAGTTTTAGTCTAAAACTTCATACAAGAAAACTTGATAATCTACATATGCAGTTATCTACTTTTATCCTTTGGAAGGAAAGACAGACATTAACTCACGGCAATTAAGTCAACTTGTACATAAAGAAAGGTAACATATTTAAAAAGTCATACTCAGTTTGTTGTGATTTAAAGCAAGGCTTTTCAGCACAGAGAATTTTCCCATTAGTGGTGGTAGGGTCTCGATCTTATTATTGGACAAGTCAATGGTTCTGAGATTACTTGCAAGCTTCTGCAGATCTTCAGGAAACTGAAAAGACAGTTGGCATATTACTTGGAAGTTATTCAGAAAGATGAAAAGCTCATTAAATATGTGGAGAGACAAGTCAATAAGTTGCATATGCAAAATATACGAAAAACAAGACAGGTTAACTTATGCATCTCATCTGGTTTAGTAAAACTGTTCTAAGGTTGTAATTCTATACACTCTTGCTTAGTAGCAAAAGCACTACTAAAATCAGAAAGGCTTATTTCTGCATATAGGATAAGTGCAGGTGATTAACTAGAACTCTTCAATTAACATAGCCACGTCTGCAGCTTTACAAACTAATTAAAAATATGAGTTCCATAATAGAGAAAGTATGCAACACACAAATAATTTTTCTATATTGTGTTGTGTAGTATAAAGGTAATATTTCTATATCATTTTCATGAAGCAGACACTTACTTCAGAAAGGCCTTTCCCAGTTAATTGGAATACTCCTGTTTTCTGGGCTGTCTCCAAATGTGCTTTTAAGGCACTGTTTCCCATCTTCTAACTGTAGTGTCACAAATGGTTGTAGCAGAATTCCAGCACTGTCAGTCTCATTTACACCACATTAGAAGAGCATGAGTTTATTTTCTAATGAAAAGCAAAATTTAGGATGTACTTAAACAGAAAAATATTTAGGTGGATTTTTCCATCAACCCACCCATTTTCTTATTATTTTAAAGATTTAATACTTATTAATTTTAATAAGAAACAAACTAATCCACAACTACAGAATAAAAAAGAAACAAATCATACATAAATAAATATACATGTATAACTAGAACCAAAACTAAACTGAATTGATGTAAACTAAGACTACAACACAACTCATTAGGCTAACAGATGCAGCTTTGGGTAAACACATCCTAACTACACTAAGACACAAAAGAACCCACTCATTTTCTTGATGGAAATAAAGCACCGCAATTAGTTTAAAAGTTCTAAACAGTAAACATGGTTAACTAGGAGGCATGTCTGTTTGAAACTAATTTGCTTCCAAGTAAGCATGCTTGTTTTCTGTCTAAGGAGATTAATTCATGCAGGCTTAAAGGTCTTTTAAGTAGGTAGCTAGGTTATATAAATATAATCAGAAGCACAGGTCAGTCCATTGAAGAGCTTTATAATGTTGGAAGCTGTTAAAGCCTATTTATAGCAATTCTGTCCAGCGGACTCAACATATTTTAAAACCTAGGAGTAAGACACATTCATAGGGGCTTACTTCCAAATAATACGCACAGGACTGAATTTTATGGTGCTATGCTTTGTGTACTTACTAAGGATGTAATAAGTACCTGCACCCCCCCCGTGAACTCAGCATGGCTTAACTTCTGATCAAGCCTGTTTATAGTTGTACTACAAAGCTTTCTTCAGTGCTACAGTCACATCATTATCATTCACTTAATGATAAAGGGATGTGCCTTCTGCTTTTTGCTCCTGAAAGCCATCCTTCAGTGACTAGAACTGAACCTGCACAATTTTGAAGTCACTTTTCTGAATAATTAGGCACAGAATGCCATTTTTCACATTACACCCAAATGAAACTTAAACTAAAGCAGACATTTGAGATGCACTGGATTTGCAGAAAAGGTAACTGCTCACCAAAGTACTTGTACACAAATATTTGAGAGCTATACATTTGTGCAACTGACAGACAAGAAATTCAAAAAGTGAGTATACACCATGCGGCATCACCTACTGTTTCAGCTATTAAGACATACTGGGAGCACAAGATGTTCTACAGAATGTTCCTTAGCCATCTATACAAAATGCATCAACTAACAGGCAGTCATAGAAACAATTCTTCACCAATATAGCTTTGTCATCTCTTTAAATGCACAAATTGGGTGATGAGTGACAAAGACAAATACATCCAGTTCTGAGTGAACTGGTGTTAAGGACTGAAAGCAAGGACAAGCATGGCAGAAAGTATTTACCTCAACAATCTTAATTTTGCTTTCCTGCTGTGAGAAGTAAAATATATTTTAGTTACTGCAATATTATTAATAGTATTACTAACATATTATTAGCTTATAGCTTATAACACATTTTTAAATATATTTATACACACATATGCTTTGGAATAGTATTGTTGCAAAACAATGAAGTCTAAGAGGCGTATTTTTAGAACTGGCAGCTGAAAAAGGCCTTGGTGCAAGAAGAGAACCAGACAGATAGATAAGGATTCAATAGTGGGATGTATATACCGGTACTCCTCCTTGGGATGCAAACTGAAGGTCAGCAAAAGCTGAAAGGAGCAACTAAGCTGATAAAAAAGACAAGACAGGAATTTGGCACTCTTTAGCAAAATGGGAGGTTAGAATCTGTTTGATGGGCATTTTGAAATTACAAATGAGAATTAAGGCACCACGAGGGAAAAGCGTGATTGTACTGTAAATATGGTGAAGGGGGCATGTAACTTCTTAGGCGATTCTGATAGGGTTGTAACTTTTGGGTCCTGTCCAAGGGGAGGGAAGTTGGCGTAGGGGATAAAATGTGTGCTGTTTCGTGAGGGGGGTGTCCTTCTCTCTGGAGAGCACCCGTGTCTGCAGAAACGTATTATTTTTAAAATAAATGCTTGATGCTTCAGCCAATCCTGTGTTAAATTGTTCATGAGTCTTATCAGCTATTTCTCACACCTGCCCTTTTACTAGCTTGTGAGTACTTTAACTAGTGACAGTATATTCTCATTACAAACAAACGGGGTGGGGGGGAAAGATTACTCTCAACCCAAAGCTTTCATAACTATAAAACGAGTAAATGCTAAATACGGTTTTTAAGTAATAATATTAAAAATATTGTTTCTCTTACAGCGACAACTGCATACACAGTAAAACCCTTGTCCTGTTCTGACATCATATTTTGGTTTCACTGAACTGGTTTTTGCCAGCTCTTGAACCAGCCGCCTCACTTCTCTCAGTCGCAGCTGGAAACAGAGGAAGGAGAAGGAAAAACTGAGGGAAATGAAGGCAGCCCTGAGCCTCACCCCATCCCAAAAGACAAGCTGAAATCCGGGGTCCTCCGTGCCAGCGGCCACAACTAAGGCCGTTTCCACACGGGGCTGTTATAGTGCTATCATTCCGCTTTCAACATCCTATGGGATCCTGGGGTTTGCAGTTGAGGGAGGGGCCTCAAAGGATTCCAAAGGACCCCCAGGATTCCATAGGATATTGATAGTGGAACGATAGCACTATAACAGTCGAATGTGGAAATGGCTTCACCGAACTTTTTACCTCCGCCAAGCCACTAGTGAAAGCGGGACAGGAGCGGTAAGGACAGGCAGAGGAGGGTGAGGCAGAGGAGCTGCCCTCCGTGTTGGAGGGGGGGTGGCCGAGGCACCCATCCTGAGGGGGAAGGGGCGCTACCCAGGATTCAGTCAACCGACGGCCGCATTCTGTGTAGGAAGCAGCACATTCAGTGAGACTTTCGTCCAAGTACGGACGGGCGGGCGGGCGGGCAGAACTGGGCTGCCCAGATGTAAGTCCCCACATATTTTGTTGGAAGACCCTGAGGGGAAATTATTTCTGGGTAACGACGGACGGACTCCAAATGGCAGGGTCTCCGTTCCTGCCGAGCCTGCCTTCTGAAGGAATGACCTGAGGAGGAGGGGGGGACGAGCATTTACCTTCCCACTTACCGAGAGACACGGTGGCCGCTGCCCCGCATCGTAGCAACGAACGCACGCGGCTCCAGCCGCACCACTCTGATTCTCCCGTATGGAGCCACGGTACCCGGATGAACGAGCAGGATTTATCCCCCACAAAGATAATGGCGAACTCTCCACTCCGAAGAGTGGTTTGGGTCCTCCGATGGAGGAGGTATTACCCAACCTTTCCAACACACTTCCGCCACAATCAAAATGGCCGGAGGCCCGCCTCTTGTTTCATTTCCGGAAACCGTTGTAACGCAGGGTGGTGCTGAAAGGGCATCCCCGCTAAACAAATGCCAGTGAGGATTCCGTCGAGGCGGCACGCTCTGGTTGAGGCATTTTCTTTGTTCTTTCCAGATGTATAAGCAACCCCGTTGTCTCCCTTTCCGCTGAGGACCGAATGGTATAGTTCGACGTTTGAGCCACACTCAATATGGCGGCACGACTTTTGAAAAAAAAAGGGAGGCGGAGTTTCCTTTGGAGCCGAGGCGCGCGGAAGGGTGTTGGGTCGGTCCTGAGGCGGCCCCTGAGATGGCGGCTTCCAACCCTTGGGATCCTATACAGCCGTCGGCTGCCGGGCTGATGCTAGCTCGGTGCCTGTCCGCAGGGGTGGTATCCCAGGTGAGGAGGGTTCTTTGTTTTCTCACTTTCCCCTACTTCGGATTCAGTGTTACATGCTTTGGAAAGTTTAGTAATAACGTGAAAGGAAGAGGCATATATGAAGCCCGGCTTATTCTTACATATTGACGTTATTTAGACCTGGCCAGTGTTAACCTGCTCGGGCCATTTCTGCACTACACTGTTATAGTGCTATTATTCCACTTTCAACTTCCTGTGGAATTCTGGGGTTTGTAGTTTCCTGAGGCCCAAGAGCTCTCTGGCTGGGAATTCTAAACGCCCCTCCTTAAACTGCAAACCTCAGGATTCCGTAGGATGCTGAGAGTGGAATAATAGCACTACCATAGTGTAGTGTGGAAATGGACTCAGACATACCTGCAACACAACATGTATGTGTGTAATTCTTGAGTTTGTGCTGATGCTGAGCCCAAGTGTCTAAGGCAGTGGTTCTCAATCTGGGGGTCGGGACCCCTTTGGGGGTCGAACGACCATTTCACAGGGGTCGCCGCTCCTCAATCCTGCCCCCCCTTTTAAAAGAAGGTGGCCTCACAGCCAATGGGAGCAGTGCTTCTGAGACCCCTGCGGCTGGGGTTCAAACTGCAAACCCCAGGTTTCCATAGGATGGTGAAAGTGGAATCATAGCGCTGTAACAGTCTAGTGCAGAAATAGCCAGGATGACTTTCGCCTCTCGCTTTTGTTGTGCATGGACCCTTGGCGCTTGCCACACACACGTGTTGTGTTCTTCGCCCTGACTGTCTTGCGTTCCTCGCTTTTTGTATGTTCAGCGTCCGCACTCCCTTTAAGGGAGGGAGGAAGGGAGGGAGTGAAACAAAACACGTCTTGCTTATGCCGCTGCCATCTTTCCTCTCTCCCTGTCCTTTCCTCCTTGCGCCTCGTGTAAAATGTGGGCTGTTTCGGCATTGCCTTTGGGAGTGACTGGCTTTTTGAACTGTGGAAACCCAACATTCAGAACTAGAACTACTGCCTTAATTCTGGCATTGATGGACGCTCTCTGTGCTTAAAAAAAGGGGGAGGGCTACCAGTTTTTAGGCACTGGAAGTCTATCCAGAGCAGTGATTTAGGGCAGTGTTTCCAATCTATCTGATCTTGGAAATAACTAAATAAATAATAAATAAATAAATAAATAAATAATAACGAAAATGATTTTATGGTTGGGGGTCACCACAACATGAGGAACTGTATTAAGGGGTCACGGCATTAGGAAGGTTGAGAACCACTGGTCTAAGGATTGCTTTTAAGTACTTACTGTCCCTATATCCAACATTCCTTTTCACTCTTGATATAAATTGCTTGTAATCCAAGACCTTCCCTCAGTAGGATGATGTTTGTCCACTGGGCAATAGGCTAAATCATGGCCATTTTTTAAGTTTAAAAGGAAGGGGGAAATAGTGACTTCCACCCATAGATGTCAGTAACAAATGCCTTGTAATTTGCAGTCCCCAGAAAACCCTGTGATAGGCCTGCCTTAGGGTCACCGTAAGTTGGAAACAACAAGAACACAACAACAACAAAACGCTGGGAATCCAGCAGTTTAGATGCCAGTTCTTCTCTTTTCGCTGGAAGGTCACACTTCTGTTCACTCTAACCACAAACCAAGGAATTAGACTTTTTCTGTTATAAGCTGAAAGCAGAAAGGAGATGTATGCTAAATGTAAATATAATGCATGCTTTTTTCTTCAGTTTGCAAATATTTGTTTCTAAAATGTACCTTAACTCATGTAAATGTAGAAAGATTCTTTATCAAACAGTAGGATATAAAAGGATTGCCTGACAGTAATTTTTAAATGGTATAACTGTCTCCTCTAGCAGTAATTTTCTAGTTGGGTAAAACAGAAAATAGTCAGTTTGAAAGGATGCTGACATATCCTTTAATTCCTTACAGGGTTTATTTTCAGTTTTCTCCTACTGCAAAAGAAGTCAGAGGCCTGGTACCAAAGATAAGCTTCTTCCCAGTCTATCTGCCACAGTGTGTTATTTTGTATGGCCATGTTCAATATGGCCATGCTGTGCTCCCCATCTGCAGTTGAAGCTTTTCTAGGTGTTGTGTGTGTAGAAGAGTACATCAGAATCACTGGCATCAGTAGCATGTATAGAGACATGATCTCAGTGGTAATTCTTACAAGTGCTACAGCCAGAAATATCCTGATTTCCCCTGCTTCTAAGATGCAAAGCTACAGTGTGGCTGTATGGTGTGCAGCTGTACAAAATAATGTATGGTGCTGCCTCAGCCCCTAGTGCTAGTATATATTCTCCTATCCTGTGATCACTTCCCAGCAGGATTCCTAACTGGATTTCTGATTTTTCTAACTACACAAAAGTAGGTGGAGATAGAGAAGACTGTGAAAGAGGGAAAAGAAAATTAGTGTGAAGAAATTAAGATACTGATAGGAAGGAGAGAAAGACTGGAAAATAGGAAGATAGGGAAAGAAAAAAACTCATCTTTTATCATCTGGTTATAACAAGCTTTGTATGATATTCTAAGTATAATAAAAGTCAGTGGCCTGAATCCTATTGTTAGTTCCTATCTAGTTAGTTCCAACTAGATTTAACAGGGCTTATTTATGTGTATTAATGGAGTAGATATACTTTACTCAGGACTAATCAAAGGGTATAGGCCATTGACTGAAAATATTGCTAAGAAGTGTGATTGCATTATGGAGTGAAGCAGAATTGAAAAAACTTATGTAATGGTGAAAGTCATTACAAAATCTGGTGATGAAAGCCAGGGCTTTTACAGTGTCAGTGAACTTTGTAGCTGTGGTATACACAGTGCTACATGGAATTATGTCTGAAGCAACACAGCTGGATCCAAAGCAACATGCAACCTTTTTGATCACAGAAGAACATTTAGATAGTTGGTCCTAATAGTATACTGTTGATAAAAGATAGTAAAGACTGAAAGGTAACAGTAGTCGTTTCGATTTTTCACTTTATTTTTTCTCATCTGTTTAAGAAATGACTTTATTTCTGACTGTACTGCTAACTATAAAAAAAAACTGTTTTCTACTCCACATTTTATTTTCCTACTACTCTAAATGTGTCCAGCTACCCTCTTGTGAAATTCCAAGCAGTCTGATTGTTCGGTGAATATTGATCTCAAGCATGCTTGAGTTCGTTTTGAATTGTTTGCCATCTTTCTGTCGTAGGATACTTTGAATATATGTGGAAAACCAGCTCCTTGTTTTGTTCATTTCTCAGAAGTGGAACAAATTGCAGACCTCCGAGCTGAAATCAACAAGGTAAAATGATTATACATTGCTAGAGCAGGAGCTCTACTAATAAAGGCAAACATATGTATAATAAATGATACCATAGTGGAGAAGCAGCTGAGTAGCAAGATAGCCTCACCAAGGCACCTTGCATGGTATCCTGTCAAATCCTTTGCTTGGTTGTAGGAATTTGAAAACATTCCCGGGAGAGCGCTATTCAGTCTTTGGCAAGGAAGATCTCAGGGTTTTTTTTTCACATCAGGATGTTTTTTCTTAATCTTCAGTTGAAATTTCCTTCCTGAAATTGTTTGATCTAAACCAGAGTTGGGAATTATGAGGCCTTCAGACGATGTTGCATTGCAGCTCCCAACATTCTCACAATTGGCTATGCTGGCTAGGGCTACAGAGAGGGCTACAGAGAGTCACAATCCAGCAACATCTGGAGAGCATCACAATTCCTATCTCTGATTTAGAACAAACTTCTTCCAAAGAGGAAATTTCAATTCAACATTAAGAAGAATGCCCAGTTCCCATCCCTGATTAAACCTGGCTCTTTAGGGCATCAGGGAAAAAATATTTACACTCTTTTATGTGATAGCACTTCTCAAATACTTGAGAGCTGCACCACGTTCCCATGGGTTTCTGTTTTCCAGGCTAAATCAAATTCAGTTTTTCAATTTTTCTTTGATAATTACACCATTGGTTACTTTTACATTGGTTGCTGTTCTCTAAATCTCTTGGACTCTGCCTCCATACTTGTTAAAATTTGGAACTAAGATTTAGAAAAGTTCTTTTTTTGCTGGCTCTTTTCTTCCTAGAAAGTGTTTTCCTGATTTTGACTTTGTGGAATATAAAATGTGAGGAAATGCTTTCAGCCTTCTTCCAACAGAACAACAAACATGCAACTTGCTGGAAGTATAGTATATAGAAAATAAACATAGCATACACTTTGTAAATTCCTACCACACAGCCCTCATTGTCCCTATTCTTAGCTTCTTTTTGTGCCCTAACCACAGTCTCAAATAGTATAAGTGACATTGTCTTCTTCCTTAAGAAGAATACATTTCACTTATTGTTTGAATGTTGCCTGAGTTCCAGTGATATGCTGCTTCTTAGGAATGTATTTAGTGTGTTGGTAAGGAAAGCCGTGGGTGGAATAAAGTCTAAATTCTAATCAGCTTGTGATCACTGGTGTCTTTAGCAGTATCTCATGAGATCTCTGAAACTGACAGATTAAAAAGACAAAAATTGAGCAAAGCACAAGGTAACAAATCTTTCAAAACCAGTACTATAAATTCCTAAGCCAGGACTTTCTCCTCTTCCTTTAGGAGGGAAAGGGATGGTGGATCTCCATTTTATGAAAGGCTTGCCAAATTATTACACACAGAAGTAAAAGACTGAGAGGTTGAACATTCACAAAAGATGGAACTAACTTCAAAAGGGATGACTGAGTGAACTCGTATCTGGAAAAGCAATCTAAGCTTCAGTAAAATATGTACTATAGTGACTTTTAAAAGCACAAATGCAGTCAAACTTTTTGTAAAAATACTTGAAAGTGGTCATGTTTTATTTTGTTTTCTAGCTGTCACTAGCATGACTGTAAATACTTTAGTCTTGTTATATAGATCTTATAATATAATTATTTCAATGTTCATAGCTTAATCTAGAGATTGAAATTCTGCAGATGGAAAAAGATACAGCAGACCTTACTCATCCGTTCTACTTGAGTAAGTACTTATGTTTTAAGCCAATGTTTGAGCTTCCATGACTGTGATTAAATTAAGATATTTACATAGATGGAGCTTTGTATCTTCATGCTTGTATGTATATCTGCTACATTGTTTGGTGGAGCAATGAAGTTAGTATTAAATACATAATAGTTGACTGAATACTTGATGTGATAATATTGCAATTCTGCAATGAGATAGACTACCTCAGAAGGAGATGGACTTTCTTCTTTTGTGACCTTGCAGTTTGATGTTTCAGTTGCAAATTCTGCACTGGCAGTGGATTGAGTGAGATTAATTTTTTTAGGCATTTGAACAAGATGCTTAGAGTCCATGAACTTTGTTTTTAAGGAGAATCATATTCTCAAAAGTATGATTCTGCTAGAAGCCATGTGCCTGTTTTTGGATGTTGCTGTAGAAAATTAACCATGGGCTTTCTTTTTATGAATAGGTACTATTCTTTTTATGAATATGGGGCTATGTGCTTTTTTTTAAGGGCAGCCATGTTTTCTGGCGGTGTCTTTAAAAAGCAAGGGACACAACTCTTGTGTATTATGCTCTTGGATTTGTGCAGAAGGTTTGCTGTCTAGCATTAGGTTTTGTAGTTGGGCAGGTAGTACATTCTCCTCCCACTTTTTATTACAGCTGTGGAATAGCAAAGCAAACTGCCAATGTTTTGTGAACTGTTTTTCAATCAAAATATTTTATGTCAGGCCTGTTTTTTTCCTCACTGTATCTTTAATCTCAACATAGTTCTTTTATTTTATTTTATTTTATTTTTTAATATAGCACAGAAATACCAAGCTCTGCAAGCAGTGAACAGGCACCTAGAAGCTGTACTGAAAGATAAACGGGCTCTCAGACAGAGGCTAGTAAAACCATTATGTCAAGAAAGCCTTCCGATTGAAGCTGTCTTCCACAGGTAAAGAAGAAAAAGACTGCACTTTACTTGTTTAAATAGACTGTAAATTACAAAGCTGCAGTTTATTACCTTAATATAGTAAAATACCAGGTACAGTCTAGCTGAATATGTCTGAAAAGGCTGCCCAAAACCAACCAGTTTTGAGCTACCTAATATCCTACTAAAACAAGTTCTATATAGCTTTCAGTGATCTAGGAGGCTTATTGTTGAACCATTTGTGTGTGTTTTTGTTCCACAGCTTCCAGAAAGCTCCTGTTCAGGTAAATATTTTGATAAGGGGCCTTCTCCTGCAACCCCAAATCTTAAAAAGTAGGTTGTATCAATGATGGTAAACCAGTGTAGTAATATCCTCAAAGTGCATATTGTTCTGAAACCCCTCAGAAATACAGGATGCATATGAATAGAATTCATATACCTCAGTTACTCAGGACCCAATTATATCCAAAGTGAGCTGCTATGCTTTCTACATGGAAATTCCTGTAAAGGCAGTTCAGAAACTATAATTGAAACAAAGTGCTATGGAGATTCCTGTTGTTTTTTAATGGCAATATCAGCTTGTCACAGCCCAGCTTAATTGTCTCACTGCTTAATTTATCTTAGTTGTTGAGGAAGAAGGGTACTAAAAGTTCTGGATTTATTTTTTAATATGGGAAGGGGAAGATTATTGGGTGATTTCTCTAATTACCACTGAGTGGGGGTCAGTCCATTTTTCTCCTTACTTCCTGTTAGTCAAAGTATGTAGTAACATGATGCATGGGGAGATCACAGTGTTTTCATAAGCATAGAGCCTAATCCCACTTCCTGAATTCAGAAGCTTTGTCAGGGACAGATATGTAACAAAGGAGGCATAAAACAAGTACTGTAAAACAAAACGAATAAAATAGGCTCTGAAGCTCCCATTTGAGGGGAGCTAGAATGGCCCCTCCTTGCAGTTGTTCTGTCAGCAAAGACTTTTTTTTTTAAATTCTGACAGGCTTTTGAGAACTGAAGGAAGGAGAACTGTAAGAAAGGACTTGTAAGAGAGTGCTGTACTGTTTTAGCTGTTCAGTTTAAAACTTTTTTTTATAATTTTAATTTTGTGTTTTAAATTGTCTTGAAATGTTATTGGTAGTTAAATTCCATTTTAATGTTATTTTTTTAATATGCTTTAACTGTAGTGTGTTTTTATGGTAAGTTGCTTTAAGTCCCAGCTTTGGGACAAAGGAAAGTATTGATAAAGTTAATAACAACAATAGTAATTTACTTTCAAGTCAGGAATAGAGAACAAGTAGCCTTCTAAATGTTGTTGGACTGCAGTTTCCATCATCTCCCATCAGCTGAGGCTAATGAGAGCTTCAGCTTAACAGCATCTGGAAGGCCACTTATTCCACAACCCTGCTTTGAGTAACCTTAGACAGTTTTAAAGGAATCTCAAAATTATTTGGAAGGAGTAAAGATTAGCTGTGATGGTCAATAAATGACAAATTTGCAGAGGCAATAATTCAATTTTTAACCCTGGAGAGTCAAGAAAAGGCATAGATGGAGGAGGCAAGTCATGTGATGCTTTGGGTAGTTTGTCTCTAAGACAGAGTTGTAACACCTGGGATGTAACATTTTGAGGTAAAACACAGAGGAAGATATGGTGTTGATACATTTCAGTATCCCAGGAAGGTAGAAGGAAATGGTGAGAAGAGATTTCTGATTTTTTCCACATAAGCAAGAACCACTCTATGGGTGCTGGGGTTCTAGCCTGCGCTGGAGGATGTGACAGATAATTTGCTGTGGGGAAGTGAGGTCAGTGTGCCAGGTATACTGAACAGGCCTGACAATAAAATGTTTTTCTCCACCCAAGCGGTTTCCAAAGTTCTCTTTGTTGACATTTTCATTTATTTATTTATGTTATTTTTCCAGATCTTGGGCCAAACCAGTTGACAATATGATTAAAATGTGCAAATTAAA
This sequence comes from Ctenosaura bakeri, assembly GCA_948474755.1. Taxonomy (NCBI): domain Eukaryota; kingdom Metazoa; phylum Chordata; class Lepidosauria; order Squamata; family Iguanidae; genus Ctenosaura; species Ctenosaura bakeri. The sequence goes on from CAOLHI010003332.1 coordinate 135,825, forward strand.
AACTGAAAGTTAAAATATTGAAAATGTGATTAAACAGATTATCTTTTTAAAACCACTGCCAAATTTAAACCATTTAAAAACAGTTTAAACATACACAAGGAGAATATAGCACCCTTTACTGAATGAGCCTTCCTTATCAACTAATCATTTCTCAAAAGATTTCTTGAATAAGCAGGTGTTTGCCTGCCAATAGAAGGACAACAAGGAGTGAGCCAACCCTACTTCCACAGCCAGGAGCAGCTTTCAAGGAGGTCCTTTCTTATGCTTTCACCAAATGTGGCTGTGAGGATGGTGGACTGAGAGAAAAAGGCTGCCCATAAAGATCTTAATGTCCAGGCAGGCTCAAATGGAACGTATCACTGCGCTCAAAAGATACCATGTAATCAGCAACACATTAGAACAATTATATATCTTACCAATAAAAATATCAGAGGAAGAATTAAAGGAGTGGCAAAAGATATTAAATAATTTTTGTAATGGAAATAAAAAATCGAGGATTAATAAGAAATATTGGTATAAAAGTCAAAAAGAAGGTGGCCTGGGACTTCCAAATTTAAAATGGTATTATTATGCAAATCAATTGAGATATATCATAGAGGGGGTTTCAGGAAAGGGTGATTTAGATTGGTTAGAGATAGAAGATATGAATATTGAGACAAAATTAGAAAATATATTTTTTAGGAATTTTTCAAAGAAAGAAATGGAGAAGATAGAAAATCCTTTTATAAAAAATATAATAGAAATATGGAAAAAAAATAAAAGAAAATTATTACCGAATATATCAATATTAACTCCGATAGTGATGATGGAAAAATTTCCAATAAATTTAAGAGAAATAATAGAGAAAGAAATAAAAAAACAAAAAATTTATAGATTAAAAGAATGGATGAAAATAATGATAAATAAAGATAGAATGAAAGAGAGATTGCAGGAAACTAAAATATCCTGGTTAAATTATATACAATTAGAGCAATGGACAAAGAGTATGAAAAGATATGTTAAGGATTTTAAAGAATATACTAAATTTGAACAAATTATTATTCAAAGAGAAAATATGCAAGAAAATGAAATACTAAAAGGTATTACAAGTGAAATATATAAAATATTAGCAAAAGAACAAGAAGAGGATTTTCTTAGAAAAATGTGGGAGGAAGAGATAGTACAAAATATAGATATACAAGAATGGAGAAAAATTTGGAAACAACGTCATTTAAAAAAATTATCAATAAGAATAAAAGAGAATTATTATAAATTAGTGTGGAAATGGTACTTGACTCCAGTGAAATTAAATCAAATAGATGAGAAATATTCAAGATTATGTTGGAGAGGATGTCAAGAAATTGGTACATATATGCATATGTGGTGGAATTGCAATAAGATAATGGAGTTTTGGCAAAAGGTTTTTAAAGAGATAAAAGAGATTATAGGAGCAGATATACCAGTATGTCCAAATATTGCATTGTTGTCTATATATGATAAGGTTGAGTGTACTCAAGTAAAGAAAGAATTAATAACAAATTTGTTAACTGCAGCGAGATTAATAATAGCAAAAAAATGGAAAGCAAATGAAAAATTTCAAATAGAGGAATGGTATAACAAAGTGTGGAAAATCGCAATTAATGATAAACTAACATGTAGAATTAGGTTTATGAAAGGTTTGGTTAAAGGGAATGATTTTGAAGAAATTTGGAAAATATTTTTGGATAAAGTTCTGAAAAGAGATAGTAATACTACCCTGTCAAAAGAAGAATGGCAATTTTGGAAAGTGGATTAAATAAAAAGTTGGCTCTGGGGGGTGGGTATTTTTTAGTTTTAGTTTTGTTTTTCTTTTATGTTGTATATTTTGTAATTCTTAGTAGGTGTGTGTGTCAAACTTGTGATTTATAGATTTAAATGGATAAGTGATGTTAATGGTTTTTTTAAAAAAAAAAAATTAAAAGAATTAACAATAGAAATAGATTAAAGGGGATGTGAAAAATATTGAATTAAATGTGAAATTATAACAGTTGAACAGATTTATAAATTTAAGGGTAAAGGTGCAAAATAACAATGAAAGTTAGTATTGCTTAAGAGAAGAGAAAAAGAAAAAGAAAAAAAATATTTTTTTTTATTCACTATTATGTATATCACATGGTGTTTAATTTTTTTTTCTTGTTTTGTATTTGTGATTCAGTTATATAAATTAAAAAAAAATTAAAAAAAAAAGAACAATTATATATCAAAGCACTGTCTACCTATTTGCTGCAGGGCCCATTTTTAAATTGATTGTACAGTTATTTAAATCTTGGAACCATCTTTTCTCAAAGACCATCTGAACCTCTATGAACTTTAGGATCAGCTTTGGAGGCCCTGCTGCAGACCCGAGACAGTACTTTCTTCATAGTAGCACCATAGTTATGTAATACTCTCCCCGGAAAAATCTAGCAGGCTCTTCTTAGATAGGCTATGAAAACATGTTTGCTCAGGCAAGCTTCTAAAATACTGATTCTATGCTGCTTTAACTTTGTTTCTGTTACTTTGCCCTTTTATTTGTTATGCTTTTGTAATTATTCTAGTGTTTTATATTAACATAGTGTTTGAATGCCACTCTGTGTACATGTGTACATGTTCTGTAAAGAAAAATGGAGTGGAGGGTAAAGAGGAATTCAAAGAATTACAGCTTTGGTTCTCAACTGTTAGATATATTCATGCTTCTCTTGTGTATATTTTGTCTACATTTTGTCTTTATTCAGGCATATTTTAGATTTGGCTAAAATGGCATTCATTGACTTCATTTATAAATGATATATAGTTGGCCCTTCATATCTGCAGATTCTGCATCCATGGATTCAACCAAGCACGGCTTGAAAATATCCCCTGCCCCCCCCAATCCAAAAAATAAACTTTGATTTTGCCATAAGGGATGCTATTTTACTACACCATTGTACACAGTGGAACTTGAGCATCCATAAATTTTTGTATCCACAGGGGATCCTGGAATCAAACCCTAGTGGATACTGAGAGCCCACTGTATTAATTGTATATCTAAATATATTTTAAAATGAAATTAATAAGGATTTTAGAATAAAGCAAAATATTCTTAAAGTGTAGAATTTTGAACAGAATTGTTTGTTTGATGTATTCCAGGTATGCGGTAGAATTTTTGACACTTGCATTGTCTTTCATTGAAAAACTAGAATGCCATCTAGCTACAGTAAGAAGCATTCCTGATATACCTCTACGTATAAAAAACATGGTGAGTAAGTAATTGGTAAGCTTTCCTTGATTAGAAACACGTTTTATAGCTTGCATGCACTATTGTCTAACAGTACGAAATTTCAACTCCAAAACTTTAATTCTCAGCTCGGCTGTGAACTTTTATGTTGTCTCAGATGGCTTTTATGCCTTAGCCTCAATACTAGCATTACAGAATGGGCCTGTGATGCAAAGCAAATGGCAGAGAAGGGGTAGAAAAATGCAGCACTACCATACTTCATACTGAGCTTCCTCTAAAACAGGGGTGTCAAACTCAATTTCATCTTGGGCCACATCAGCATTATGGTTGCCCTCAAAGGGATTGGTTGTATGTGTAATACTATATAAATGTATCTACTCTTTTATCGTATCAGATAATTGCCTCTGATTATTAGTGGTTTTAGTAATAACTAGCTCTGAAACTAGAAGTCTAGGAAAATAATGGCAAGTGGATATTCAAGTGTACAACTATTGTACAATTTATTGAAAAATGAGTTTTGAAAACAGAAAGTTATTTTTTTTAATCATCAGACAAGTATTATCAAGCACTGTTTATTACATTAACTTTGTCTAACTTTTTGGTCCCAATTGGGACAGGCAAAACAAATAATTGTGCTTTCTGCTCTCTCCCCTCCCTGTGGATCTTTCTGCCCCCCTGCCCCTCTTGTACCTGGTGAGCCTGGTCCCCACATTGTGGCCCCGGCTACCGGAATTCTGAAGAGGGACCCAACAGCCAGCACTCGTGATCTAGTTCAACTTCTGACTACTCCTCTGCCCAACTCTTGCGAGCTGCCTAGAGCGTTGCCAATGTAACCCACAGCAGTGCTCTGACAGCAAGATTTGGACAGAGGAGCAGTCAGAAGCAGAAGTAGATCACGCGTGCTGGCTGCTGGGCCCCTCTTAAGAATACTGGCAGCTGGGGGGCCTGCAATGTGGGCATCGGGCTTGCCAGGTGGGGGGAGTGCTGCAGCTGCAGGAGAGGTGCGAGGGCCACATGAAATGGCCTGGTGGGCCAGTTTCGGCCCACAGGCCTTGTATTTTAACACATGTGCTCTAAAATATGAGAGATTATTTATGTGTTCTTTTCACGCCAAAGCAGTCTGAAGGGATGCTTCCTTAGAGTTAGTGCTGAATACTAATGACAATTACATTGGTTTCACTTAGCTTACATTAGCTAGAACACCATATTTTGTTATATTCTTTCCTGTCATTGAGGCTTTTGCAAAGTCTGCTAAAGTAATTCATTGTCATATTCTAGGACGGTGCACTAGCAAAGATGGATTTGTTAGTAGCAGAGACTGAAGACCTTGCAAATCAAATACTGGAATGGAGAGACAAACAAAAGAGAATCTTGGACAATTCACAGCCAACTGTTGGATCAGACTCTTGGTTCCGAAGTATACAATAGCCTATATTATTCTCTTGTTCTTTCCCAGTCCCAGTTTTTTAATTAATATTTTGTTAGTGTTGTAATATACAGCAGTAGAGGTAACTGTGCAAATAATTCATAACTAAAATAAACAAAATGTACTTGGTAATAGAATAAGAGTGTAAATACAAATCATTAAATTAAGGAAATTTACCCTATTTCATTGCAGGTAACACCGACGTCAGTCAATAACAATTGGTAGCAAGACAACTGTTCAGTTTTGAGTAGAAGAGATTGGCCCAGAATTTCATATGGTCTTTTGGAGGTCCAAACTGTTTTGTATCAGAAATTATGGGCACAATAGATACTAAACAGAAGGTAATTTGTCTCCACTTGTTTGGTCTTTGATTTTTTTGTTTGTTTGTTTGTTATTTGATAAGTCAGGTTTTGCACTAGTGCAATAGACCAATGTTTCTCAGGATATCTGATGTGGGGGACTGGTACTATATATGCATCGTTATAAGTATGCATATGGTGGGGTAGAACTGTCAGATGAGTGTAAGAGGCAATGCTATAGCATAACTCAATATATACTTCGCATTTTCTCTGAGCTATGTATACATAGGAAAAATACAGTCAAAGTGCAGTACTGATTCTGTGGATGAAATAAATCGACCTTGCGTTAAAAGCAATAGTAAAATAGAGTTGAGCAACTTGTCCATCCATTCCTACGAGCCTCTTCCAAGAAATGACTTGACCACAAAAGCACATCTTGTGTCAGCCAGCAGAATTGCAGATGGAACTGCTATATGAAAACTATTTGTATCTTAAAAAGCTGAAAGCTAAATGAAAAAGCTAGAAACTAAAGCTTAATTGAAATCCTATTGCCACAACTTTTCATTTTAATATATTGGTAATAAAGTTTGGTATTTCAATGCAAAAGTCTCTTACCCTTTCTCAATATACACATGTATATAACAATCACTTTATGTTAACATCTCCTCCAACATGTCTGGAATGTGGCTCCCACCACTGTGTAAAGTTTATAAATGTGAAATACCAATTATGTATCATTTTAGAAAGTTCTCTCTAGCTGAAGCTGAAATCAGTCTACAGCATGGTAAACTTCACAGTTCCAACCATTTGTGCTTCTGTCAAGAAGGTATGCAGTTATTTTCCCACCAGAGTTTGAAGCAGAGGTTGATATACAGGTTTTCTATAAGATCTCTATAACATTTTGAAATAATCACTTGAACTCAGTTCTTTTGTGTTGCATAATTCCACAATGTGTGATGGACCTTTGGGGTCCTTCCACTTGGTATAAAAACAGCTGATCCTCTGTATCCATGGATTTAGCCAACCACAGCTTGAAAATATTCCAAAAAACAGACCTTGGAGTTGTTGACCATTTTATACAAGGGACACCATTTTACTACGTGATTGTATGTAATGGGACTTGAGCATCTGCAGATTTTGGTATCCACAGGAGATCCTGGAACCAAATCTCAGCAGATACTGAGGGCCCATGTATATAGAAAAATTGTTACTTGCTATATTTGAAACTGTATGTGCTTCAGTTCTTCTGGTCTGCTTGTTAAGATTTGTGTAGAAAACAGTCTACCATTTTGAAAAAAATCTTTTTACTTTTCTTGTATTGAATAATATTGAGCTGGCTGCATATAGGATTAGCAATGTTTCTTTTTGGAATAAATTGTAAAATATCTTCTGTAAAGTAATTTAAACATTTTGCTAATATTGAAATCGGGATTTTATCGTCCGCATTGAGTAAATGTATAGGTCAATAGGCATTTATAGATAGTGGGTCACATCTGACCTTTAGTATTATTATTATTTTAGTGATGTTCCAGGTTTGAGAGTGATTTCTGAGAAGTCATTATAAGGTTTTGTTGTTTAGTTACTACTACTTCTCTGAAGAATTTATTAAACTCTGGAGAAGCCACCCTGCCTAGAGGGTTTCCCTGTGTTGAGGGATGCTGTAACCTTCTCAGTTTCCTTTAATGAGATTAGTGAGTTTTAGAAGCTTGAAGGATCTGACAATTGGAGTAAAGAGATCTGCCATTTGGAGTCAAGAGAATTAAAAAAATTCAAATCTCATTTGTGGAGTTAAAATCATTTTTATATTAATTGGCATAACATTTTAAAAAATCATTGTTAATCTTTTTGTTATTATTTGACCTTATTCATTTTTTTTAACCTGAGTAATGCAAGGTTTCAATTACCATGGTCCAAAAATATTAACGTACTGGCGTTCAGGCAGTGGCACTAACACAGTCTACTCTAGGTCCTGCCAGCTGCTTCTTGCATGCGCCCAACTATAGATATATGTTTCTTTAAAGTAAATCACTACTCTGTCTTGCAGTTGTGGTATCTCCCATACTTTTCTGATTCTTGGGAGTGTTGTGCTTCAGAGCAGCTATGTGAAGTTCCCAACTGTGGACATGATGTGGAACCTCTTTACACAACATTCCATTTCAGTCCACCAGAGAAAGAGCTTCCCGTTTGCCTTCCTCAACCCTGGCTGCTGATGTGGGCCATATGTAGCCACCCATCTGTGCTTTGTGCTGGGAGTGTGGATGAAAATATAACTTTATGCTTTAACTTTGCAATTACTTGGGGCACACATTGCTACGCATTCCATCTCCTTCCAGAGGAGATGCAGTTGATTCTCTCTAGGAATCAATTTTTTTCCCAGATCAATGCCGCTATCATTATCCTGAACTATTTATGCACTTGCTATAATAATTTAGAGGAAGGTAGGATCACTACACTGCAGCTTCTACCCCAGATGTTCAATCCAGCACTCACAAAGCTTTTCTTTCAGATCAGTACAGCTTCCATTGTTCTCAACTAACACTGCAGGTTCCATTGTCAATCCCCTGCTAGAACTGTGGGGTTGTGTTGATTATCGAAGCTGCACAACTTTTTCCCCCTGGGGGTTGTATGTGCTGGGAGGTGAAGTGGAGAAGGGAAAAACTGTTCTTTGTATGGATCACTACAATTCTCATTATCCATAAGCAGAAACAGAGACTTTTTGGGTGATGGCTCCAACTGTGTTTGGATGCAGAGCCCAACTCCTCTGTGTGGATTATGTGACCTAAAATGCTTTGTGCCAGGAGTCTGGAACAAGCTGGTGAAGGAGACAGTTGCAGCTCCTATCATCCAGATCAGTGACAAAGAAACTGCCTTGGCAGGGTTTTGTGATACAAACAAGAATTGTAGTAGTTTTCTCAAGCAATCATAAACATTTGTGTCTAACCTGTAAGATTCCTTGGATTAGAATAACTGCTAAAAATCATCTGTAAGAGCACTTAACTTGTTACCATGGCAACCTACAACATTTGTCCTCTGATGGCATTTTATTGCACCTCCAAAACACTACTAGCCAATGGAATTCTCCTTTGAAATGCAGTTCTTTTCCAACCTTCCAGATTCTTGATTTTTCAGTTAACTAACAGCAGTGGGGTCCATGCTGTGGAAACTTTTGTCTGCTAATGTCAATAATGCTTCACAACTGATAAACTGATCCAAACTTGTTACTCCAAAACCATTGCACATCCCATCACCTAGTACCTACATAAACATGAGTATTTACTCCCATACTCTTTATGACATTCTTTACAGGGACCAGCCCTCATTGGTGATTGCATTGAGGGTTTGTGCAGCTTCTGCTCTGGTCTCCTCTCTTCCTCAGTGGACAGAAAGCTATTTTGGGGTGGGGGAGAGAGAGATCCTTTTGTGAGTGGCTTACTTGAGGTCCCATTTTCCACCACCAGGAAGGGTGGCTTCTAAGCAGCATGGTCATGAACAGACTGCTTTGCTGGCTGCCTTCCTCCTGCTGCCAACCTCCTGTGGGTTCTTCACGGACATGCACTAATTTTGGTGGCTGTTGAAATTTCTTCTGGGATAGCTCACTATAGATCCCATGATCCATCACCAGGAAGGATTGATTTTATTTATTTAATTTGTATCCCACCTTTATTCCAGCACAGGATTCTGACTTGTGCTCCCTGGTCATGAATTGTCTGCTTTACTGACTACTCTCCGTATATTGTCACTAGAGGGCACAATTTCTATATAATTTCTATATGAATTATAGCTGTGTTATCTTCTGCAGCCTTTGTTTTTGCTACCGGTATATTTTATTTGTATTTCTATTGACTTGTTTATAATATTTTTAGTTCAGTTTGTGATAAGCCAGTATGAATATTCATTGAGACCAGAAATGCTGTATGTATGGTATATCTATATCTTTCTCTGTGTGTCTGTGTGTATATCAGTACTTTCCTGCACAAGTAACTGCCATTGTCTGAAGGTACATGCAGTGTTAACTTTGCCTTTATACTACTTAATGGACTTTGTGATGAATTTGTGGGAGTAGCTTTCAATATATCTGTATCTTAGTTCCTGTTCTATACATTTATATAAAAATAATAGCAAACTATCTGAAGTTATGCAGGTGAACGTTCCAAAACCCAGTAGAGCTTTTTGCAACTGAGACTTACTATTGTGACTTATGAAAAGTAAATAACTAGCAAAATAATTGACTAGCAATAGTCATACTAGTCAAGAACTGCAAGTAGTTTTGAATCTGTTTAGCTAGCGTTGTGCTAAATGCCCTAGTTGCCAGTATCATCTACTGGTGCTGGAGATTCTGCTAGGTTTACCGCATTTCCCTTATACTTTTCATACTGTATGCCTCACCTCTCAGAAACTCACTTAGAATCTGCTTCCTATACTCTGTTGATAATCAGACTCCATTTGGTATACTGACTCCCTGCTGTCAGCAGCATCTGTACATTATCTGCTCCAAGCTGTTAAGGTCATAACTCCTTATATGTATAAATTCCCCTCCAATGGCTTTTCAGTGTTCTAAGGTCACTCTCACAGTACACAGTTATAGCACTTTGGTACCACTTTAACCACCATGGCTGCATTCTAAAGAATCCTGAGATCTGTACTTTGCCGAGGAACTAGGCCTATCCCATGGAAAAGCCTAAATACCTCACAAAATTACGAATGCCATGATTCCACAGAATGGCAAGAGAAGTAAAGTATAATCAAAGTACTATAGCATTAAAGAGAACCGCTGTTTAGTTCTTGTTGTTTGAATGTTAATCTGTTTAGCTCGAATAAACCATCCTGAGTCTGGCAAGAATTTTGTAATAACATAAGTATTGTACGATGATTAGTTATTAGATGCTGGACCTAAAGGAGGTCTTGTGGTTTGGATCCAATATTTAGTGTATAGTCTAACCAGTCTATTTTTAATTATGATATTTTAATTACAATAGACTGTATTGGAATAGTTTTATATTTTTAGTGTTTTTTAATCATAATGTGTTTTCAATTGTATTTTAACCTCTGTTGTACCCTGCCTAGAACCTTGAGGAGAGGCAGGTAACAAATAAAAATGTATTATTGTATATTATTATATCTTCTGGTGGAAAGGGAGATGTTATAAATTTGATCTTTAATCATCCTAGCAGTCCACAATAGATCTGTATTCTAAAACTTCAATTGGCCCAAGACATTTGGCTCTCTGAGGAGAAGAACAAGATGGTGCCCTGTCTGCAGCTTAGATTGGTGGTTGAATCGTAGGAGGTTTGGGAGATGATGATGATGATGATGATGATGATGATGATGATGATATTATTAATATTATTATTCTGCCCTTTTCCCAAGATTGGGACTTTCATTATTCTGAGACTCATGGATGTGTCCTAAGAATGAACTCAAAAGAACAGATGTAAGATAGTCAGTGGTGTACATGTCTAGCCAAGATGTTCTATAGCAGTGGTTCTTAACCTTTTCTTTACCAGGGACCACTAAGACTTAACTCAAGATTTAAATATTTAAATATTTATTTATTTATTTGTTTGTTTCAGACTTCTGGGTACTAGGATTCAAATCTCTGCTGAGACACTGGGTAACCTTGGGCAGGCCACATTTTCTCAGATTCAGAGGAATGCAAAGCAAATCCCCCTGAACAAATCATGCAACAAATCATACAAAAAAAAACAAACGAACAAACCTGTGATAGTTTCACCTTAGGGCTGCCATAACTCAGAAGTGACTCGAAGACACACAACAACAAAGTGCCACTAACAGGAGGAGGTTCTTTCTAGCCATCATGTCTCTTCTCTCCTTTGAAAACTGACTTATTGTGACCCTAAAGCAAAACTGTCATGGGGGCTTTCTTGGCAAGAACTGTTGCCTTTGTCTGAGGCTGAGAGAATGTGACTTGCCTGAGGTTACCCAGTGGGTTTCTATGACCAAATGGGGATTCAGACTCTGGTCTCAAGTCATAGTTTGGGTGCATGCACACACCTGCTGCTGTTTCCTTTTCATCAGGGAGGCGTAGCTGCGGGGTACAGGTGCTAAAACTGCTCCTCTGTTAAAACTGCTGTCTCAGTATCCACACACACCTGCTGCCATGTCCTTGTTGCTGCTATTGGTCTCCATCAGCAGGTCTTTGCGGACCCCTTTGAGGACTCCATGGGCCCCAGATTAAGCACCACTATTCTATAGCATGCTTATGCCAACTAGCAAGCAGTGGATACAGTTTGTTTGGGGGGAGATGCATGGGCTTCCAGAAAGGCAAACTTTGTCCACCCTTTGCTAGTTGGCATAGGCAGGAAATTAATTGTGCAACCAGAGGAAAGAAGGTTGATATCACAGACCTGCAAAAGATTCTGGTGGACTGCTTATTGCATACCTTCCAACATTTCACAGAGGAAAACCAGGGAACATGTGGCCAAGTAACATCAGAGTGTGGCCAAGATAGCAAAAATTATTAATGAGGAAGAGCACAAAAGCTAGATAAGGTTGCAGCAAATTGTTTGGTTTTTGTTTCGTTTTTTTGCCAGAGCTGAAGAAAGCACATCCTGTTTGATCTTGGAAGCTAAGCAGGGTCAGCCATGGTTAGAACTTGTGTGGGGCTTTAGACTATATTTCAGAGGAAGGAACTGGCAAAACCACCTCTGAGTATTTGTTGCCTAAGAAAACCCTGAGATTCATAGGGTCATCATAATCTGACAGGTGACTTCAAGGCATGCATACATGCACTGGGAAGGGCAAGGCTGTGCTCCCTCTTTCTCCTTCCTGATGCATTAACTGTGTGCAAATTATTTTCCACTTTGAATTCAGCTTCCAGCAATTGAAATACTCTAAGCTGAAGACACGGGGGGAGTAGGAAGAGAAGAGAGAAATGGGACCTTCTAAAAACATCAGAAAAAGTAGGATAATGGGTAGTTGAGATTGTCCCTGCCAACTTCTTGATAGTTGGAGGATAAATACCCTAAAGGCACCAGATTCTGCCTGATATTGGAAACAAAGGTCATTTCCGCACTACACTGTTACAGTGCTATTATTCCACTTTCAACATCCTGTGGAATTCTGGGGTTTGTCGTTTACTGAGGCCAAAGAACTCTCTGGCTGAGAATTTTAAATGCTCCTCCCTAAACTGCAAACACTAGGATTCCACGGGATGTTGAAAGTGGAATAACAGCACTATAAGAGTGTGGTGCAGAAATGGCCTAAGCAAGGTTCCTCTGGTTAGTACTTTGATGGGAAACCACCAACCAGGTGCTGTAGACTATATATTTCAGAGGAAGGGAGTGGCAAACCACCTCTGAGTATTCCTTGCCTAAGAGAACCCTGTCAAATAATGGAGTCACCGTAAGTCAACAGGTAGCTGGAAGGCACATACACACACATACTACTGCCCACTAGTCCAGAGGAGGGCGACCAAAATGGTGAGAGGCCTGGAAGCCAAGAAGCCCTATGAGGATAAACTTAGAGAGCTGGGTATGTTTAGTCTGCAGAAGAGAAGGTTAAGAGGGGACATGATAGCCATGTTTAAATATTTGAAGGGATGCCATGTAGAGGAGGGAGAGGGCTTGTTTTCTGCTGCTCCAGAGACCAGGACAAGGAGCAATGGATTCAAGCTGCAGGAAAGGAGATTCTACCTGAACCTCAGGAAGAACTTCCTGACAGTCAGAGCTGTCCAGCAGTGGAATGTGCTGCCTCGGAGCGTAGTGGAGTCTCCTTCCTTGGAGGTTTTTAAGCAGAGGCTGGATGGCCCTCTGTTGGGAGTGCTTTGAGGGTGTTCCTGCATGGCAGGGGGTTGGACTGGATGGCCCCTGTGGTCTCTTCCAACTCTACATTTCTATGATTCTACGATGAGGTCCTTGCAGAGAATGCAAGATTTAAAAAAGCAGTTTTTATGTATATTCCGTAAAAATGGTTAAGAGAGTCTGGCCTCTTTGAGCACAAATCAGTGATTTCTGGAAATATCTTTTTAAGAGGTGTCCAGGCCCGCCATTGTATGCTGAAGTGAAGCGAGCACACTCTGGAGAAAAGGTCGCTCCGATTCATTCCTTGTGCGTTAATAATTACGGCCATTTCCGCACTAGCCTGTTATAGCGCGATGATTCCACTTTCAACGTCCTCTGGAATCCTGGGGTTTGCAGTTTCGGGAGGGGCCCGCCGGCCCCTCCCGAAACTGCAAACCCCAGGATTCCAGAGGACGTTGAAAGTGGAATCATCGCGCTATAACAGGCTAGTGCGGAAATGGCCCAGAATGAGCCTCTTCAATTCTGAAGGCAACCTCGCTCTGTTTTGTTTGCTTTCCTCAGCCCAACCGCTGTCAGACCTTTCCATCTGCTCTGGAGGCAATGCCCGCGTAGTTTTCATCCCTCAGCCCCAGCGCTAAAAGTCAAAAGAGGCCACATGTCACAAGAATAGCGACTCGGGGGCGGGGAGGCGGGCGAAAAGGCGAGCCAGCGGCGGAGAAACCACCAGAAGGAGCCCCTCCCCGTTTCCTCTTGTCTTCCCAGGCGGGCAGGCCCTTCCCTCAGGAGTGCCCGCGCTGGGCGGGGTCGGGGTCGGGGCCGTCCTTCCCCCGCCCGGGGCTCTCCGTGTGTGGTTGTGTGTGTGTGTGTGTGTGGAGCCCGGGTGAGGAACGGCGATGTGATGTGGAGTCGGCACGCAGGCGGCCGCGGTGGCGCTGGCGACGGAGCCTCTTCTTCTCCCCCTCCTCTCAAGACTCAGGCGGGACATGGCGAATGTCAAAGTTGCCGTGCGGGTCCGGCCTCTCAGCAAAAGGTGGGCCGGCGGCGGCTCTGTGTGTGTGTGTGGGGGGGGGAATGAAGGGGGTATTTATATATCGACCGTGTGTATTTATATACCTGCCCAATGTACACAAAGAGCGGGAGGAGGAGGAGGAGGACGCCTTGGCACGCGCGCTCTCGCTCGGGACCCGGAGGAATGCGGGTTTGTTCGTGCGTGGAACCGTTATGTGTTTCCCCCTTTGGGGGTTTTGTGTGTTCCTATCATTATCTACGGAGCTGCCAGAGAGACATGTGCGGGCTGAGTTTTTTAACTTGGAACTCGGGAAGTCACAAAGAGTGGAAGCGCTGGGAGTCTGGGAGCTGCTGGAAGGACAGGGACCATAAAGAGAGGAGACTGTGGAAATAGTCTCGTTGGGTCCGATGGTGCGGGGCTGTTCCTAAAGTATATAATGCGCGAATGGGAGGAGTGAGGGCAGAGAATGACAACAAAAGGGGGTGGGGTTGCGTCTTGGACCATTTCCTCACTGGACTGTTATAGCGCTCTGATTCCACTTTCAACATCCTATGGAATCCTGGGGTTTGCAGTTTAGGGAGGGGCCGGACGGCCCCTCCCGAAACTGCAAACCCCAGGATTCCATAGGATGTTGAAAGTGGAATCAGAGCGCTATAACAGGCTAGTGTGGAAGTGGCCTTGGTTAGGACAGTGCGGTTCGAAAAATGTGACCTATTTCATGCTCCAGAGGCCAGGACAAGGAGCAATGGATTCAAGCTGCAGGAAAGGAGATTCCACCTGAACCTCAGGAAGAACTTCCTATCTGATAGTCAGGGCTGTCCAGCAGTGGAATGTGCTGCCTCAGAGTGTAGTGGAGTCTCCTTCCTTGAAGGTTTTTAAGCAGAGGCTGGATGGCCATCTGTCGGGATTGCTTTGAGGGTGTTCCTGCATGGCAGGGGGTTGGACTGGATGGCCCATGTGGTCTCTTCCAACTCTAGATTTCTATGATTCTATGATTCTATGAGTGTTCACTTTATTCACACAGTTCAGAGGAATTTACTCCTCGGAATAAATTCATGTCTTGCCCAGTGTACACGCCATATGATTCGAGTGTTCCATATTTGCTAGTAAAATCATATTTTGAGTAGTTAAAAATTCAGGTTGCATAGTTTTAACTAATTAAACCCTCTGTCTGTCTGTCTGTCCGTTTGCAGGCAAGTAGTTCATAGCCCAGTGCATTCTTTCTCATTTATAGAACAGCATCAAGTTGGCTTGTCTCAAGACAGCACTCTTGGTGTTAAGATACTGCCTTTTCCTTGCAAACTGATGAATTTTGAAGAACATGGTTCTTCTTTCCAGCTGCTTTGTCCACTGCCTTTGGCAATGTTTTGTGGAATGTAGTTTCACAAGTGTGATTGCTATCAGAATTTTACCTGTAGCAGCTAACAATGACCTATCAGTACTGCTTTGTGAATGTTTATTTTTAATTACTTTATAGCATTCTTTTCTGAGCTGTCACAGGGATGCGCTAATCCAGTGTTGGACTGTTCATCTTGAGTGAGTTTGTAGCTATCAAAAAGATTGAAAAGCAGTGAAATATGCTTCTTCCTACACACTTTCAACAATTTCAGAAATCTGTACCTGAAACAATTGTCTCCTTTCTACTGTTAATACTTTTTGGTGTGCAAACCTATCACCAAAGTGCTCATCCATTCTAATTTTGCTGTTACTCAGAAATCCCTTCCCAACCAGATGTTCTTTACTAAAACTCCTAAGTCCCAGCCAGCATGGCTAATGGGCAAATATTGTGGGAACTCTATTCCAAAACATCTGGAGGGCAACACCTTTTTATGGGGGGGGAAGTAGTACTTGCACAAGAGTGGGGTTATAATGAATAAAGTGCTAGGGATCAAGTCTCTTTCCCCATCCCAGTGTGAGTAAAAGTTCAGGAGACAGTGTAGTAGATCTAATTTTGTGTTTTCAAAACTTTGTTATGTTGTCTACTTACTTTGCTATTCTTACGGTGGTATATTCATCATGTTCCTGTCCTACCTTTTGTATGGTACAAAATACAAACAGAGAAGTGGTAAAGTTGTCAAGGTTATGATCAGCTGAAAATGTTATGGAATGTCTTTTTTATATCTTCCAAACATATAAACATTGCAGTTTCTTATCACGTACAGAACTAGGTCAATTCTAAACTTCTGCAGTATTCCTACCAGCACCCTCAGTCTTATTTGGTAGGTTCTCTGTTGTTCTCCCTGCTTTGCTCAGCTGAATTTAGATGGTCATTAATTCCACATGGACTTAAAGCTGGTGACTATCTCATTTACTGAACATTAATTATAATTTACAAGATTATGGAGCTGCAAAATTAGTTCTTGCAAGTATTGGAGAGACCATAATTAAAACCATGTGTACTTGTACTATAGAGATTCAGAGGGGAAGGGAAGAAAGTGTAACATCATGCCTCCTCTGGAGAAGTGAGGGAACAGCAAGAAGACAATAGTTTGAAAACTCAGTGTTCTTTTTGTCAGGGTTTTGTTCATTAATGTAGCATTTTTAAAATCCATCGTCTTTTAAAGTCCATCTATTTTCAGAGTACAGGCATTACTTGGATCTGGACCCAATTCAATCCAAATCAGTCCTGATTCCCAGATTTTTTTTTTTTTTAATCTGAATCAAGATTTGGGAATCGATATTGCCAGTTCACTCCTGCAGTTTGTTTGGAGAAACCAAATGCAACTATATTTTTTTCCACACATCTGGATAAAAGTTATAATAGACTCTAAGGAAGGAATTTACACAGCCAATTTCAGACAGATAACTTTGGGTGTTTGTGTTTAGACACTTCTGAAGCTTGCTGTTTTAAAAACATGTTTTTAAAAGTTCTTGATTGCTCCTCTGTGCCTATTCATGCTGCTTTTGGCACTGTCCTCCAGGATTGGGGTAGCTTCCTGGACCACCCTAAGGATCCCCAGCCTCTACAACTGAAGAAGTTCACCATGGAAAAATGAAGGTAGTGAGATACCAGGCAGCAGTGCTTGGTAGTGACAGGCAAGAAGACAAATAGAACATCAGTCTTGAAATTCTTTTTATTCTTTAAATCAGGATGACAAAGGTAGAGTGTCAGTTAGTGAAACCTGTTAAACTTTAATTAATGAGAATGTGAATACTTGAGAAAGTATTTTTGCTTTATTCTACTAGCAGTCCAACTGGTGAAATTCAATGGCATAATGGAGGAAGTTGAGAAGGGAGATAAGAGATGCTTTAACAGCAGTACAACTGGTGAGATTCCCTAATGAATCCTCCTGATCTCCCTGAAGGCACTGATGATTTGGTCTGTGGTGGGATCTTGTCCTATGACCTTTTCTTCTACAGTTGTCTAAGCTTCTTTGGGTTGGGGAGCAAGTATCACCAAGAGATACAGTGCCCTTTGTGCCTTCCCCTGCTATGAAGCTGCTGAGATTTTTCTGGCTCTGCTCTGAACAAGATTAGTCAGTGCTTTCTTATAAGATGATTGGGCAGTCTGCTGGTACTGCAATATGTTGATAATTTACCCCTCTCATTTGCTGCCTGCTGTAAGAAGAGATAGCAATCCTGGGATCAAGTCCAGTATCTTGACTGAATGAACTTTCAGTTTGTTTGCCCTCATCCAGTTCGTTACTGAAGACAGGCACCAGTTTAGAACTGAGATAGCTTCCTTGGATTGAGTTGGAAAGGAGTCAGAGCTGGATGTTGTATGCATACTGATGGCACTGTTCTCCAAAATTCTGGATGACCTCTTCCAGTGGTTTCATGTGCATATTAAATAGCATGAGGGACAAAACAGAACCCTGAGGAACCCCACAGGCCAATGACCATAGGATAAAACAGGAGTTCACAACACCACCTTCACTCTTCCAGGAAGGAACAGAGCCACTGTAAGACAGTGCCTCCAAGTTCCATCCCAGCCTGGTGGCTCAGAAGGATACCATGATCAGTGGTATTGAAAACAGAGCTAATAAGTATATTCCCCACGTCCAGTTCCGGGCATAGTTCGTATACCAAGGTGACCAGAGCTGTCTTTGGCTCATTACCAGGCCTGAACCCAAATTGAAATGGATATGGGTAGTCTTTGCTTCACAAGATGGATTAAATATACAATATAATGATATATATGCTTTTTGCATTTAATTGTGCTATTTGGCAGACTAAAGTTGTGGATATACATACATATAGAACTAGAGAGAGTTTTTTTTAAAAAAAATTGATCACACTGAGAAACCAAATCATACAGTAACACCTACTAGGACAAATTTGGATCAGTGGAGAAAAACAGTAAGTTTTATTACTTAAAATACATACAGATTCATAAACAGATTACTGTTCAAATTAACAGGGACCCAGCATGATCTAACAGTTCGAGTGTTGGACTAGAATTCCATGAGCCTAGGGTTCAAATTTATACTCAGTCATGAAAATCCACAGGGGGACCTTGGGCCAGTCACACTCTCTCGTTTTTTGGGAGGTTTTTTGAAATATTTTTTATTAAAGTTTATGCTTGAAAATTAAAAAAAAAAACCTCCCCACTTCTAAGTTTGTTATCCAGTTGAATCTGCTTGTTTCATGCCATTCATATATTGTTACTGAAAAGTCAAAGGAAAAGATGATCTTACATTGTTACATCTTACATTATTATATTGTTGCTTTGTTACATTACCTTATTACATTGTTGCATTATATTACATACAATCTTTATTCCTTTTTCTTTCTTATACTATGTCTTTATCTAGTTTAAAACTTCTCTCCATTCCCTTTCAAAGTTCTGGATAGGTTTATTTTTCAAAGAAAATGTTAACTTTTCTATCTGAACCATATCCAGGACTTTAAATTTCCATTCTTCTATATCAACGTATTTCTTTTCTTTCCAATGTTGTGCATATATCAGTCTTGCAGCAGTTATCAGATATAACAATGTCTTCTGCTGACACCTTATTTCTCTTTGTTGCCGTAATATATTTAACAGATAAAATTCTGGCTTCATTTCAAAACTTAACTTGTATTCTTTGAATTTCATCATGCATTTCCTTCCAGAATTTCCTTACTATCTTACAGGTCTACCACATATGAAAAACAACCCCACCTTTTCGTCACATTTCCAACATCTTGTATTTCCATTTTTAGTTATTTTTTGCAGTCTTTCTGGTGTCATATACCATCTATGTAGCATTTTATAAAAATTTTCTCTTAAACTTAAACTTGATGTAAATTTTATATCTGTTTTCCAAGCCCTCACCCATGTGTCCAATTCAATTGAATGACCAATATTTTGTGCCCATCTGACCATATTATCTTTAACAACCTTGGATTCCATTTCTCTTTGCAACAATAGTTGGTAAAATTTGGAAATTCTCTTCTTCTGGCCCCCCTCATCCATAGATCTAATTCATTTTCTTTTCTTTCAAATCTGTATAATTTTGGTCCATTTTGAATCTCTCTTTGAGTTGTCTCCATGGGAACCAGTTAAATTCATGTCCTAAAGTTTTTAATTCTTCTTCAGTACACATTCTTGGCTTATCCACTTCCCATTTCAGCAACTTTTGATAAGTTAATAGATTTCCTTGTTTTGTTAGGGCAATTTTATATGCTTCTTGGGATGACATCCACATCGGAAGCCTTCTATAAAATTTATGCTTTATTTGTGACCAAACTTTCAGTAATGTCTTCCTAATGCAGTGATTATTAAACTCTTTATTCACTGTTATTTTGTCATAACATAAGTATCCGTGCCATCCAAACCTATTATTTATTCCTTCCAGCTCTTTGATTGTTGTATTTTCTACTTGTATCCAGTTCTTGATCAAATCTAAACAACATGCTTGATAATGGGTTTTTAATGATGGCACGTCGAATCCTCCTCTCTCTTTTGCATTTTGTAATATTTTGAATCTTATTCTTGGTTTTTTCCCTAGCAAATAAATTTTTGTGGTTCTTTTCCCCATTTTTTAAAGATCTTCTGTCTTCCTATTATTGGTAAATTCTGAAAGAGAAACATGAGTTTTGGTATTAAAGACATTCTAAAAGCATTTATCCTTCCCAGGAGATATAAATTTAATTTTGTCCATTTTTCCATTTCATTTTTAATCTCCTTCCATATCTTCAAATAATTGTTTTCAAATAATTCTTGATTTTTATTTGTTATTATAATGCCTAAATATTTCACCTTCTTAGTTGATTGATATCCAGATCTTCTCTCCAGGTCAGCTTGTTCTTTTTTTTTGTAATATTTAGTGTCATCATCATTGTCTTTTCTCTATTTATCTTATATCCTGGCATTTGTCCATATTTTTGTAAAATGTCTATCAATGCCTGAATTGAATCTTGAGGTTCCTCCAAAAATATGATTACATCTGCAAAAGCTTTATATTTTATTTCCTTGTTTTTTATTCTCAGACCTCATATCTGTGAGTCTTCATTTATTACTATCAATAATACTTCCAACACGGCTATAAATAATAGTGGTACAGCACCCTTGCTGTACCCCTTTATTTATAGCAAAACTTGTCGTTGTGTCTTCATTTATAAGTAGCTTCACTGATTGGTCCTGGTAAATCATTTCAATCCATTTACAAAACGTTTCTCCCGGGTTGTATTGTTTTAAGATTTGATGCATAAATTCCCTGGAAACGTTATCAAAAGCTTTTTCTGCATCCAGTAATATAAAAGCTATCTTCTTCCCTGGGTTTTTGTCATAATATTCAATCACATCCAAAAATGTTCTTATATTGTTCTTCATATATCTGCCTGGAAGAAAACCTGTTTGACCTTCATGAATCTTGTCCTGTAATACATGTCTCAGTTATTTTGCCAAAATTGTCACCAGTATTTTATGTCTATATTCAGCAAGGAGATTGGTCTGTAAGTTTTAACTTCTCTTTTATCCTTGTCTTCTTTAGGTATCAATACAATGTTTGCTTCTCCCCAGGATTGCGGTTTCCCATAGTTTTCTATTTCTTTCAAAGTTGCTTGATATGGGTGAATTAATTCTTTTACAAACCTTTTATAATATAACACAGTGAAACCATCTGGTCCTGGTGCCTTGTCTGTTTTCAAATCTTTTATAGCCTCTTTATTTCAGTTAGTGTTATTGGCATATTTAAATGTTCCTGTTTCTCCACCGATATTTTTGGAATCTTAACCTTGGAGAAGACACACACTCTCGTTTAAGAGGAAGGTAATGGCAAATGAATACATCTTGCCAAGAGAACCCTGTAATAAGGTTATCTTAAATCAGAGTCAACTTGAGGTCACATACAACAATAAGTTCAAATGAAGAAGGAAAGATAACAGAGGATTAAGCTAGGCCATTCACCAAAACAAAAGGTTGAGACAATACCCACCCCTTACCCTCACCACAACTCAGTCTGCTACTAACACCTCTAGCAAACTAATGAAGTAATGATGGGGAAAGATGATTATATAATCTCCATTACTTCTTGTTATTCTTCACCATAAGTACTGTAGTTGGAAAATACTTTATTTTAAAGTTATTTTAACTTAACAGATTAATCCATTAAGGACTCCTTTCTAAAAGAAATGCTTTCCAAATGGTCCCCTACTGGTGATTTACCTGCCTCATGTGATAAAGCCCTAACATTTAGTATTTGTTTGGAAATTTTGTATCAATATTTCACCTTTGCTTAGAGGAAGTTTCATCTGTGTTAATTGCAGCTACTTGATCTTGGATTTGTGGATTGGGATCAGTGGTGGTAGTGTCAATATATGTTTATCTCTCCATTTAGAGAATACTGATGAGAGTCTTGTCCTAGATTGCATATCAGAGCTGTTAGTAACCCTGCTCCCCTCATCATTATCCACATCACATCACTTTGATATCTTCCTAACATGGACATGTAACTATCAAATTTATCCTTGATATCTGCATCTCTGAATCAATACAAATCAATTCAGACTGTGATATTGCTTTCTAGAACCATATTGGGCTGATAGATTTGATCTGGAGCTTGTACAGATTGGTTGGAATCAGTTTGATGTTGCTGTGTTATTTCTGATTTGGCCAATTTGATTTCACAGCCCTAATAAATAACCACATATGTTATGGATGGAACAGTTTTTCAGGCTTTGAACTAATTTTTTTTTTATTTGCTTAACTGGCTTCCCAGAGTATTAAAACATCTTGTTGTAGATAGTCATGTCTTAGCCCCCAAGTGAGAAACAAGTCTTAAAAACATTATTCTGGATTTCTGTGCAAGAGTTAGGTAATGCAGTTCATCAGTTAGCTTTCAGACATCAAGTAGCCTAGTCTTGTCCTTTCAGTTCTTGCTACAGTTCAGTTCTTCTTACTAAAGTCTAGCCTTTCACAGGAAGACCAAAATAAACACATGCTAATAAAAAGAGGGCAGAATTCTGAAGTTTCTTCCCAGAAGAAATCCTTAGTCTGTCTTTCTGCGAATGGAACTAATGAGGCATCTGAGATTGGTTCTTCAAGGAGGCTGTTTCGTATAATAATTCTTTTTTCCACTTTGAATTATACTCTCTTCATGAAGGTTATATGCAGTACCTAGCATTTACTTGGTGTTCTCTCTATCCAATAAGGGAAGGAACACAGTGGACTTCTGAAGATAAAGCTCAGACTTTTGCACAGCTCATAGTCTTCCTATTGTTCCCTATTGATCTAAATCAGAAGAAGGTAGTAAGACTAAGTGAGCAGAATTCATGGACATGGGTGCTGCGATAAAAGTGTTTAGAGCAGAGCTGATTGTAGTCCTGTGACAACTTTGATTAAATAAAGAGTATATACAGATGAGTCTCTGTGCAGATGGACAGATCAATACAAATTTTACTTTGAAAATGGCATTTAAAAAAAATAGTGTGGAACATTGACCTCAAGATGGCCATTCTGGAATAAAGAAACTCCAAAGAGGGATTCCAGTGTGGACAGTGGTGTAGGGACAGGGGAGTGAAGAGGACAGTGTTTCCTGGGCGACACTTTTTTGGGGGTGCTACTGCTCCTTGCCTGCCCCCGCCTGCCGTCGCCCCTCTTCCTCCTGCCATCTCTGTGTGCCATTGCCCCTCCCCCATGCACTGTTGCCCCTCCCCTGCTCACGCCAATCTACACCACTGAGTGTGGAATTGTTGAACAGTTGTTCATCAAGAGGTTCAATTCTATGGCCAGAATCCTTTTGATGACTTAAATTTGCACAACCAAGGGTTATTCCAAGAGTTATAGCAGTGTAACTGTTGGATGTTGCACAAGGAAGTATTCAGTGTCTCCTTGCACAGTGTTTTTCCCCTGGCTGTGCAATAGCAGATGGAGGATGCTCAGGCACAAAGAGGCAAAGTGTGTGTGTGTGTGTGTTTGGAAAAAAATAAAAGTATATGTGTGTACAAGTGTATGTCCAGGGCAAGATTTGTGTAATCACCACTTTCTGACTGGCTACATTAATAAAATAACTTCATGCCTCTGACTTCATTGTTTACAATCCCTCCCCATCCCCCTGCTCCAATAGCATGTTGTATATGCCTGTATTTTGTAGGATAATACTTCTAGAATCTGATGAAAGGACTGCAAAGTATTAAAGCTTCTGCCATAATATATTTTTTAGGTCTTTAAGATGTCATAAGACTTTTGGCCCCCCAAAAAGAGAAAGAACACTGGTGAGAAATAAGAGGACAGAATAAATTATACTGTCCAGCTTAGAACATAAGACTTCTTAGATAAAATTTTAAATAAACATTTATTGACTTAACAGTAAACCCTGAAGTACTTGGGAAAGTCGGCTGGGATCTCATGCAAGCAGAAGCCCTGTTAGATCCCATAAGCAGTGACCTGCTTGAGGAGAAACTGTATGTCCACAGCTGAAGGTGCTGGGTTATTTTACTTTATTTTTATTTTGCACATCCTAGCACTCTTTTTTCAGTGCCTGAGGGGAGCAGCTGGTGTAACTACTATGTCTAGTAACAAAGATCCACGTGGCAGCTTCTCTTTTCCTTCAAACTCAGGCAAAGAGATAGGGAGTATTACATACAACATACAGATGTGAAGGGGATCTTTAGGGCTTGTACATATATTTTCAGAATGAAGGGCAAAGTTGTGGGTATGTTAAAAAAAAAAGTAAAGATTCATATTATCTGTGAAGGATAGACATCTGCTCACTTAATTATAACAGTATTGCTCCCATCAAACTGACTTCTGGCATCTTGTCAAACATATGCTTTTGTGTTGGTTCATTCCAAAGATAAAACATAATTGTGACTTATTATAGTTTGCACCAACTCTCTTGTTTCATAAAGGGCAAAAGGAAAGGAAAGGAAAGAAAAGAGAATTAATGCGGACATGTATAGCTTGGTCAATTTTTTCCTCTCCTCTCCATTCTCTCTCCCTCTCTTTCTCTCTTTTTTTAATTGGGATGGAGGTAAGGGGAAAATCTTCAGCCTAGTACAGATGTCATTTGAGGAGTACAAAAAGACTTCACAGAGTTTGCTACCTGCTTCTGTCTCCAAACAATAGTGGCATGATGTGGCTGGTTCATTGAAGCTACTCACTTCTAAATTTCAGACTTTGTTCTTCTGCCTCTTGACAGTGGAAATAATTCTGGGATTACGGAGCGTTGAAAATGAAAGCAGGAATTTCCACCAGGCAATTGTGATGCAAACTAGATGAAATAATAAATACATATTTTATTTTATACCATAGTTTAGTATTTAAAACAAGTACCTAGTATATTTCCAGATGTACTACTATTTGTATTCAGGGAATATTCTGTTCATATAAGTTTCAAAATATCCTAAGTCATTAAAGTTTCCGTGACTGGCTGGTTAACAAAGATGTTATTTTTCTTTAAAATCATGTTGTATATTAACAATGACAGTTTAATAATGGTAGACATTGGCTTTCCTAAAAACTGTTAAAGTCTACTTTAACTTTCCTGAAGAGTTTGAGTGCTGGAGTCCTGGCTAGCACTTGAACAAAAACAACTCTGAAGTGTGATGAAATAGCATTACTGGGTAAAGTTGTCACTTGCAGCTATGTTGTAAAAAAACAGATTGCTTCCTGAAATGGCTCTCCTTTTTAAAAAGTGCCAGACAGCTACATTTATTATGTGAAACTGTACTCTAAATTAAGTATAGTCTCAATCTTTTGGTAGTTATACAAAGTACTTGTGTTCATGTATTTTCTGCTTCTGTCAGACTTAAAACTTGACTATGAAAGTACATTTTTGGGAAAAAAGACCTATCAAATATTTGCAAAATAAAATTATTCTAAAATAAATGCTTATAATATAAAAGTAAAGAAGTCACTCTTTTAACTGGGCTCCTTAGAGCAATTATTTTTCTACCTGGAAAATATCAGCCTTTCTGAGGTTGCTGTTGTTTTGGTGCTTTACTGGTAGTTCCATCCTTCAAATTCATTTTGTATTTTCTAAATGGTTGGTATGTGTCCAAACGAACAAATTGTTTTCTCCATTAATTTGATGCTCTGGTTGTTGTTGTTATTATGTGTATATTTTTTGGTGACAGGTCTGTGAACCATCTGAACTAATAGGAAGTTAGTATTATAAAGAAATTATTACATAGTAGTATATAGAGACATATGGAGAATGAAGCCCCTGGAGTAGGTGTTTCCCGGTATAACCTCTTTGAATAGGAAAACTAAGACCTTCCATTTAAACTAGCACCTAAAAGTTCAAAATTTTTGCTGGATCATACTTACTATAATTAGCACTGGTGATTTGTGTTTTTTAGTTGAGACAAAGATATCTCCACTGTTATATCATTTGTTTGTTTTCATATTATTTTCAGAGAGTGTGCAGAAGGAAGAAGAATAATTGTAGAAGTTGAAGACAGAGTGGCAAAAATCAGAAACATAAAGGTATGTTTTACATTTAATTTTGGCATCTGAAAGGTTGATGGTGTGGTGTAATAAAAACAGAGTTTTAGGTTCGTTGCATTTTCAAGTAATGATTTCACCATTAAATCTCACTCTGTAAACTTGGGACACTTGCTTACTCTGTACCAAGGATGGGCAATTATGGAAGGCTAGGAAGTCTGTGCACCCCACCATTGCACCCCCACAAAAATACTGAACTTTTGTCCCCAAGTGCCCTCTGGGCTTGTACAGAGCATTTTCTCCATGTTTTCAGGTGCCCCTGGACCATTTTAGGTGCAGGAAAGGCCTTTTTTTACAGTAGGAAGTGAGTGGAATCACTTCTTGTTTACTTCTTGTTTTTTAAAAAGTTCTCTTCTTGGCCTAAAATGGCCATAGAGGTCATATGCAGGCATTTGGCGATAATTTTTTAAAAATGTTTTTACCCCTGGGGGACCCTTGGGCTTGCAAAAACAGCCCTGGGTGCCTTATGTAGCCTGTTGGCCACTCTTTGTGTACCCGCCCTCTATATTATCTCTGTCAGGGTAGTTTTGAGTGAGAAGATAGTATCATCCGATATATGCTACCCTTTGATCTTCTTGTGGGAAAAGCACAACTATAATGAATTAACTAGATATTTGCAAGAGGGATTTGAATCCTTTATCATTTTTGAAGACTTGCTTGTCAGTAAATGCTGAGACCAGCCAAGTAAATATTTTAGTGATCAGTGTGTAACAGATTGTTTTCTGGGCTCATATATACTCTTGTGGTCTGAGCATACCGACCTGCTTATTGCAGTTAACTCAGTGCTGTTTTTGTGTAACCCTAGCTTTATCCTGCTTGCTTGCCATGCCTTATTTTGTGTCTGCCACTGATTCCATTCTGTCCCATCCTGGTATAGATTTTTCTTAAATATTAGTTTTTAAAATTGTTTTCCTACAATATATACCCTCTTGGACACTTTACCTAGTTTGCTGACATTACATTCATTTTATAAGGTCACAAATATTTCCCCCCGGACTGAGATCCTGAGTTAGGCTCATGAACAATTTTTTCCCCTTAAGAATACCTTTTCTGAAGGTAGCAAGCATGGGATTCCCAAACTGACCATAATTTAATTTATTTTAGAACAGTTAGTGTTTTTGTGCTATTTTTTCTTTGCTAATGCTACTAGAGGAGTTGGTGAGAGTTTATAAAAGTAGAATTCATGGGAAGAAATATTAACCAAACATTCGTTCAAAAGAATTCAGAAGACTTTCTTGAATGTAATCTTCCTCTGTTTTGGGAACATGGAGGTGTTCAAATGCATTTCAAGGAGTTTGTGGTACTTTCTAAGAAAAAAAATGCAGGTATAGATTTACCCTGTTGAATTTCAGCACTTAAGTGGGACTGAGATTGTGCTCATGCTAATAGACTGTGATGGCAATGCAGATGAAAATATTAGAAGGGCTTTTATCCTTTGTCAGGCATCAAAATATATAAATGGAAGAAAACGGCAAAAAATCTATTAGGTTAATTAGTATTTAACACTGTTATTATCTGTCCTGTGGCGAATGTACTGGAAGAAGTTGTGCAGTCTTTCATACCCAGAAACAAGCTTAAAAATAAAACAGGAAGGAAATGCAAAGGGGAGAAGAAGTCTAAATTGGCAGAGTTTCTATATTCTTTATATTATGGAGTAAACATCTGTGGATCTTTAAAACAATGTGAAATTAACATTCTCCTGCCCATAATGCTGTTGTTGGAGTCTCCTTGCATTTCAGCTCACGCTTTTATTAATTCAAGGCTTTCAGTAAATTGTTAATAGTGCAACATCTGGATCTCTTTCTATCTTATTTCTCCCTCCTCTGTCCTCCTCTAATATAATTGTTGCTAATTTCTGGGTAACCTAACAAAAATGTGTACTGAGCTACGGCTGACATCCTGATGGGTGACTGGCTGCAAGAAACTGGATATCCTTTCACTTTTGAGATTCTTGGAGGCTTACTTTATAGGGCATGGGAAACAGAGTTGTTTCTTTTCCAGACATTGGGACTCCTGAATGCTACTGTACTCCCTTAGTCAAATTGTAAACTAGGGCCAAAATCCGTTGCTGTTGCCAATGTATCTTACTACTAAGAAGGCAGATAAGTGAATTATGGAGTTCCCAGGATTTCTGTGGGAAGTCTACTAGACAGATGCTTTCTGTTTCTTGCTTAGGCTTTGTTTGTATCTTCATGTCCGCCTGATTATTTTAGGTGACTTGCTTAAGATAATTAGTATTTTATGTTTTAAGAGGCAGTTTGGCAGAGATCATATAACTAGATAAGTGATTTCTTCTTCCTTTCATACTCTTTCCGGAGTTGGATTAATTCTTGGTCCTATTCTAAGCACATGCTAGTAGATAGCATGTTCACTGTCTTTTGGGAAATGTAGGATTGTTTCTTTAGTGTGGATTGTGATGTGTAGGCTTATTGCTTAAGTAATTTTTAAAAATCATATGTATGACACTACACATTAATGTCCAGGAGAAGTGCCTACACCATGCAGGGGTGGAGCAACTAGAAATAGAACAAATTGTACACTTGGAATACTTGTATTTGTAGAATTCACATACTTTAAATAAGAAGTCTATGCACTCCAATTACTTCACATCCTTTCTAGATCAGACCAAAAGTGGGTCAGTCTAGAATCTTCTTTTTCCACAGTGATCAACTGTGTAGTTGGTATTGCATGCCTTCAAGTCGTTTCTGACTTACAGCCAACCTAAAGCAAAACTGTCACAGGATTTTACTGGCAAATTTTGTTCAGTCTCCAGAGACTCCAGTCTCCAGAGACTCCAGTCTCCAGAGTCATAGTCCAGCGCTCACACCAGTACATCATGCTAACCAACACAATGGCCCTTTTTGCACGGCATTTGCCACATGAAAGGGCTCCTTGAGCATCGCGTGAACGTGAGGAGTGGTCCACATGACGCACTCACAATCGCGCGACACTCTAGGGTCTGGCAGGTGCCACTCACGTACTTTTTCATTTTCGGCTTTGGGGTGAAAATGGTGTGCAATCACGCATTGCTCCGGGGCCCCACGTGCACTTGCCGTGTGTGCAGAGCTCTGGAGCCATAGCGCTCGCGCTTCGTGCCCCAGCGCAGCCTGGGAAACTCCCAGGCTGCACTGCGGAAGGAAGAGACAGGGCTCTTCTGCGAGTGGGCGGAAACTGTGGAGCTGAAGGAACTGGAACGTGAGAGCCTCTCGCTGGAGGCTGCTCGCGCGATCCCCGCACCTCAGCTCTATGAAGAAGGTGCACTGCGGAAAGGGCCTAAGTCTAGTTTTTTAAAAAACTAGAAGCATGACAGGTGGACAGTTTTCTTTGCCTACTGTTTTTCCCCAGAAGTAATCAGAGGCATCCTGGACATTAGTTATGGCTATCTATACTTTTATCCACCATAAATTTTCTAATTCCTATTTAAAGCCATTTGAGAGGGTGACCAATATCACATACAGTGGTAGTGAATTCCATCGTTTATCTACACACTGTCTGAAGAAGTATTTCTTTTGGCATGCCTTTCAGGTGAATTGATCACTGCCAGTTCTAGTGTTTGGCGGAGAAAAATGTGTTTCTGTTCACTCTGTCCAGCCAATGGGAAATATTATTAACCACTGTCATGACTTATGCCTCCATTTTTACTGTTGTGGTGGTGGTGGTTTGTACCTTCAAATTGTTTCCAACTTGTGGCACCCCTAAGGTGAATCTATCATAGGGTTGTATGGGGATGAGAGTATGTGATGTGCCCAAGGTCACCTAGTGGGTTTTCATGGCTGAGTGGGGAATTGAATCCTGGACTCCAGGGTTGTAGTTCAATGGTAAAATCACTATACCATGCTAGCTGTCCCATCGTTTCTACCACTTTTCTAAGTTAAAAAGGCACTCATAGAGTTACTTCAGATCTCTGGTCCTTTTTGGTTGCCTTTTTTTTTTGGCACTAAAATTAAGGGAAGTATGTTTATAAGCAAAATAAAAGTGTTGAGCTTTTCTGAGATGAGAAACTAATATTTTTCAAGAAGAATTTTAAAGGATTATTGGAAGTATTTTTTTAAAATTTATTTTACTAAATATATTGTTATATTTTCTGGTGGCCTGGCTTTTGTAAAAAGTACTAACATTTGTGCACCCAGTGTTCATTAATGCTCTTTATCCACTTAATCCTTCACCCTTGGAAATTCTGTTTTGAAGGGGAGAGTCTTTAAAAGAGGAAGGATATGCCACAAAGGGAAGTAGTGGGTGGAGCAGAATTGGCAAAAACTGGGTGTGCCAATTTGCACATCTAGTACAGCAAATCCAGCGCTAGATGCCATTCTGGTTATTCGGTTGCAGTTACATTATTTTAAAATATAAAATATATTTGAACTTCAAACAAACAACAAAGGATTTGCTAAAAGTAAAATGGGGCCCACCAAATGTACATTCATTCTGGCATCTGGCGTTTTATTCTTCTGACACGAAAACAAGTAATATTAGCATTGGGTTCATATTAGAGAGGTAAATAATTTTCTTAAGTTTTTTTCATCCCCAGCCCTAAAGAGTGTTCAGCATGTCAAAATATTCTGTGCAAATACCTTGTGCAAAAACAAGGTGTTCCTGCAAGATGTTTTATATTAAGCTCTGTAGATTTTTTGCAGTGTGTCCTAAATGCAAAAATCATTACAAAATTTACAAAAACACTCATGAACACTCACTTAGCAAGAATACAAGTTTTTATTCTCACATAGAAGAACATGATAAGTAAAAATTTACATCCCTAGTCTGGATGATCAATATCCATGTCCAAATTTCTGCTTAGTTGTAAAACTCACAAGACTTCTTCGGCTATCACCATCTGTACATTTCCTTCAGAGTTTTTGGTTCTGACATTAACAAGTAGCTAATATCCTTGCAGAAAAAGTAAGATCAGTCTCTTGACCAGGAGAAAGGTAGGATGTTAAATAAACGTTCTGTCAGTGGCTAGTTAGACTGTGTCATGCCACCTCAGGATTTCCATTTAGAAAGGGTGGGTTGGACGTAATTCTGATGTGTAGCTTGTGATACATCTATTATCTGGTGCACAAAGTTGATGCAGGTATAATTGAGCTGGTGGAAAATTCCCAAAACTGCGGTTTGGATAGTTTATCTGGTTATAGGCCAAGCAACAGCCTTGAGTTTTTTTCATGAACTATGTCAAGTAGACAAGTTATAGAGCTCCTTTATCTTTTTTTACTGGTAGAGGAGTAAAAATCAGGATGCCTTCTATGGATTACTATCAGGCCAAATGCAGGCAGTAATTTAAAAGACTTTTCTGTCCTCTCTGGTAATTTTGGATGTGCTATTGTAGTCCTCTCCATGCCCTAATGTTAAGTTTTTGCTCTAAGTTAAATGAAGAATTGCTGTTGATATTCTATACCAAAGGCTATAGTAGCTTTTTGTGCATGCATACTGCAGTGCTCTTTTCACCCTGGGGACATATCTCAGTAGGCAGAGAAGGGACAATACACAAGAATGTGCTATTTGTACTTCTTAAATATGAGTATAGTTGTGCAGTTACTTTGGTAATTTTGAAATGTTTAAAAGAAGGAAAAACAATAAAATGGTGTAACTGATCGTGGTGCTTAACTTGAATATATTTCAGCTTACCAGAGACTGTATCCTTAGAGTCTTGTGGCTACACTTTTCCCATTTTTTCTCCATATACTTGTGCGTCAACATATTCTACAATAATCTTTTGATTTGTGGGTTTGCTTGCTCTATTATTTGAAATAGGCTATAATCCACAAAAGTTATACCACAATGAGTGTGTGATCATGTGCACATTTATTTTGTATAAGCCCCGCTATTGTATAATGGCAAGAGCCAGTGTGGTGTCGTGGTTTGAATGTTGGACTAAATGACCTTGTCAATTTCTCATGCTCTCAGCCTCAGAGGAAGGCAGTGAAAGACCACCTTTAAACAAATCTTGCCAGGAAAACCCTGTGATAGGTTCACCTTAAAATCGTCATATGTCCAGAATGACTTGAAGGCACACAACAAGTGTAGTGGCAGTTCTGACTAGTTATGTGTGGGATTGTGCTTAATACAATCAAGCTGCCAGAAGACTTCTTTTTTTCAAGAGACAGCTGTGTTACTCATTTTCAGTATAAAAAAAATGAAGGGATTACTTTCAAGGAACTAAAAGATTTTAAGAGATTAGGGATTTTAAAGGGGTTAATTATTTTTTAAGGGATCCTGAAGTCCCTTAAAAGGATGCCCAAACTGGGAAAGATGGGTACACAAGCCCCATCTCTGTTAAAATGGATTTGGTCCTCATGCCCAAATACCAAAGATTTGATAATTCAGAGTCAAAATATGTAACACATATCAACAAGGCATAATGCTTATGCACTACAGTTGACCTAATTAAAGAGATAGTGTGAGGGAAGCTACTCTGAAGCTATTTGATTTTTGGGGCATCAGCAGCTTCTTGGTCTAGAGGCAGACTAGAGTGATGTTTCCAGGTCACCTGTATAACCCACCAGCCAAGAAACCATTTTCTGTTGTCTGGTCTTCCTGGTATTTCCCCCTGCCCCTAGTCTATAAAGCATGGAGTCTTTTGAAAAATGAAGGGCATTCTCCCAGAGAAGATGGTATATGGCCAGTGCTTTGCTCCCCCAGCTATAGGGTAAAAAGGAGCCCCCCCAGTTGGAGGACTGTTGCTTCTGCTGTAACAAATGAACGTCAAGGGGTTGTTATCTTACTTTAATAGTCAGGAACTGAGAGCTAACATCTTGGCATTCTTCAGAATTTGTGACAAACAATAAATAGTTCGTGTTCTGCAGTTCCAGAAGGTAATTGGCAAGATAATTTGTTCTGGCAGGCATTCTTTTTACATACTGTCATCTTAATAGGTCTGTACCAACACTTTTCATCCTATCTTAGAAGTAAATCAGAGTTCTTAATCAAATGTAGTCTGTCATTATACAGTGGGTTAAAAGAGTTTGCTTCTAAATGACTGTGCAGTATAAACCTGGCTCTAAAAGTAATCCCTCTGAAATAGCTGATCAAAAGACCAGTTTATACATTACAAGCAGGAAAAACACACATCCATTCATGTTAGTTTAACATTGCTAATTTATTCTCATCCATTTACTTCCTCACAGATGAAGTCTTTTCTTTGCAGGAAATAAAGCTGGGGATGTTAATTAAGTGGTGGCACTCAGCCTTCTTCCTTAATCTAGATATTCATGTTTACTGCCTCTAGAGTTGTTGCTTTAAGTTTATGATATTCTCTGTTCACAGATGGGATGTGTGTGTGTGTGTGTGTGTGTGTGTATAGTGTCCATTCTATATTGTGTATTGTGAATACTATATGTTGCTAGTCAGTGCTGTTAATGCAGTATACTCAGTAGCATTTTTAGAAATTATTTTTAGTTGTTGATTATCATGATACTCATGGGCAATGACCCTTCCAGGCTCTTAAAGGGAGTTGCTTGATTATGTTTTGTGCAATGATATATGCAGCCATTGTTTACACTGCAAGTTATATTCTGTTCCTCTACTTGAGTAATGACAACTTGTATCATGTGAAACTAAGAAATTCTGGAATATACAATAAAGAAGAAAAAGAACAGTTTTCAGATCAAAATATTTCAAAATCAGACCTCTGACTTATGAAATAAATGCTATTTTACATATGAAGAAAATATTTGGGAGGACAGTTATTCCACTTTCTTTTGCCACTTATTTCTTCTTGAGGCAACAAGCTTTCCATTTTGCAGTGTGAAAAGAGGTGACTCACAGCTGAGATGGAGTTCCTCAGGGTATTTCTTGGCTATATGACATGTAGGTCCTTCTTACAGGCCATATAGGCTCCTTGTGTTCTTCCATCTTTCCTGCAGATCCAAATTCTCTTTGTATATTGTTCTCGTCAGCAAAGTGTACTGTTATATTCTTGCATTATTGTAGCCACATTATACCATTGTAATGTGTTCACTATGTAGTTGCCCTTGCAGCTACTTTGGACGTTGGCACTACAGGATTGTCATATTCTACTTCCTCCACCCCAGGCATCTAATTTGCATATTATCTGAATTATTATAATTATTGTAATTCAGCATATTAATTGTTACAAAACCACCTCTGAGAATTCCTTGCCTAAAAAAACCCTGTGAAATTCATGGGGTTGCCATAAGTCAAGGGGCAATTTGTTACTGTATGCCAACAAGTCATTTCTGACTTATGGTGACCCTAAGGTGAACCTATCATGGGGTTTTCTGGGGCTGAGAGTGTGTGATGTGCCCAAGGTTACTCAGTGGGTTTTCATGGCCAAGCAGGGAATCAAACCCTGGTCTCCAGGGTCATAGTCCAACAAACTACTACACCATGCTGGCTCTCCAAGGCACTTACACATACAGAATAGCGTCAACATTTTGTCATGCACAGATACCTCCAGTGGTATTCTCATCAGCTCACTATTTTTTTGCCATTGGTTTTTCACCAATGGCAAAAAAGTCAGATCCATGAAAATACCATGGGAGGTTTCTGATTCACAGGGCAAAGTGCAAAGGAAAGGACAAAGAGTAGTAATTGAAGGGGGGGGAATGGTGTGATTAAACAGTTTATTATAACTAGAAAAAAGTCTATCCCAGGTATCTTTCATGTATCTGAGTTTTTATCATAATATATGTGTTAAGTAGCTAGGATGTCTGTACTCCCACAAAGTTATTGTTTATCAGTGCCATTTAAGGTAATGATAAATATGTTTACATTTCAATTCCCTGTCAGCTCACTAATTACTTCCTACCATCCCAACCATCATAAAAACATAGATGAAACTATTGAAGAATATAATGACAAAGATGATCTTGGATGATCTTGCATCCTTGCAATATGCCTCTCACTTTCACCTTGCAGTCTGCTGCCTGTACCACCTACTCTCTGTTCTCTTGCTACTGAAAGGCAGGGTAGACTTGCTTCTTAAAACAATAAGACAGAAGAGTGCTGACATGTTTTGTCCATATTTTGTATCCTATAGGGGCTAGGGGCTTACCTTGAAAGTTTAGAATCTGGACTAGATGATGGCCCAAATAGTCACCAGGTAGCATGCCTAGAATCCAGATAAAACCTGGCCAGCTGAATGATATGGCAACCCCAAGTGTAGAATGTGTGCTTTCTGAAAACCTACTCTTTCAGACAAGCTTTTCCTGTTTTAAAATTTTTGATCATGAAATTTTTGTATATGTATTAGTGGTG
This sequence comes from Ctenosaura bakeri, assembly GCA_948474755.1. Taxonomy (NCBI): domain Eukaryota; kingdom Metazoa; phylum Chordata; class Lepidosauria; order Squamata; family Iguanidae; genus Ctenosaura; species Ctenosaura bakeri. The sequence goes on from CAOLHI010003332.1 coordinate 170,618, forward strand.
TTTTGTAATATGTTATGGGTAAAATGCTTGGAGATTATGCTAAGCAGCATATAAGCACCTTAAATGGATAAGCATCCACTGGAGGCCTTGCCTTGGAATTTGAAAAGACCATTAATGGGGTCTGAGCATAATAGATTAATTGTGTGCAAGAGTAATTTTTCTTCATAAAGAGGTTATCAAACTCTTTGACAGACACAGCCTAAAGAGGTGAAGGGTTTTATGCTAAGTGATTAGATTTTGGGTATTAATGGAGCAGCAAGTATCTTTTACCTTGCATTTGATCATGATTTGCTAGCTTAGAGTAAAATACAGGTTGTTTCAGAGTGAATATTGCTTGCCTTTAAAGAAGAACAGTTTTGTGAGGAAGAGAGGCATATTTCAAAACGAGCTCTTCTTTGTCTTTTGCTTCCTTTCGAAGACAGCACACTGAAGTATACAGGCTTCTCTCGAAACTAGAAAAAAACTCAACAAAGTACAGTGGTCCCTCCACTTTCACAAGAGTTTGAGGTACAGAACCCTTGCAAAAGTGGAAAAACTGCAAATAATTCCCACCCCCTCATCTCCCATTCTCTTCCAGGGCTCCCCTTGCCATTTTCTTGCCTTTTTCCTTTGGCATGTGTTCTCCAAAATGCGTGGAAATAGGAAGGAGGCGTTCAGGAGGAGAGAAGGAAGGTGTGTGCATGCCCTCCCCCACCCCATTCCTTTGAGTTTTGCCTCAGTGTACATTCTCCACACTGGGGCAAAATGCATGGAAATGGGAAGGGGGAGCTCCAGGGGCAGAGGGGAGGTGGGCACATCCCTTCTCCCACCCCATTCCTTTGTGTTTTGCCTCAGCATGCATTCTCCGCACTGGGGCAAAATGCATGGGAATGAGAGGGGGGAACTCCATAGGAGAGAAGGAAGGCAATGCATGCTTTCCCCCTATTCTCTTGCCTTTTGCTCAAACATGCTTGCTTTCCTTCTCCATGCTTGGCAAAATGCAAGGGAATGGGAGGAGGAGAATGAGGGAGAAGGCGTGTGCATGTCTTCCTCCATCCCCATTCCCTTGTGTCTTGCCTTGGCACATGTTCTTCTACTAGGGCCAAATGCATGGGAATGGTGGGGCAGCTCCGGAGGAGAGAAGGCACACACGTGTCTCCCCCATATTCCCTTGCCTTTCGCCTGGACACACTTGCCTTCCTTCTCCACGCCTGGCAAAACACAAAGGAATGGGGGGTGGGGAAGGCATGCATGTACCTCGCAGATAATCAAATTCACAAAGGTCAAACCCACAAATGTGGAAGGAAGACTGTCTATCAGTACTTTTCACCTTACATTTGACAGAAATATAGGATAGACTTGAGACACAATTGGAGTAAAAAGGGTAAATGTGGCAATTTCCAGCATTCTTTAACTTGCTGAACCTGTGGAAATGTTTTCCAGATTGGTTTGAAATTTGGCATAGTTTTTAGACAATGAGATCATTCATGTCAAATTGCAAGGTAATGCCTTAACAGGTGTCATTTTTACAAGCAATTGGATTTTGAGACTTACAATGGCAGAAGGTTTTTTATGTCATTCATCTTCAGTAGTACAAAAGACTTCTAAAAAATATTATCTTGCTTTTTAATTTTTGTGAGGATATCTCTTTCCTGCTGGCTCTTAGAACTGAGGAAATCTGCCCACTGTCTCCAAACACATTAGATGTTGAAGTAACTGAAGGTTACTACTATCTACTATCTATTGCATCTTGCAGACCGTTTGTCTTACATTTCCTTTTTGTCATTGGTAATTAGGTTTTTTTTGCTCCCTCAATTCTCTCTTACAAAATAATACTTAATATAATTTTATCCAGTTTGATTGATGTTGTACAGTTCTTTTAATGACCCACTTAAAATATCTGAATAAGAAGATTTGAGGAAGGCTCACTGTAAAATTCCAAACATTCTTATTAGAGTAATATTTTATAAATTTTCTTTCTTTTAAATTTGGCTCCATAATTTGATGCTATAACATGTATTTTGAATAAATATCTCATTATAGAATAGTCCTTGTTGATACAATTAATTTTTGCTGTACTTTCCTATTTGATATCAACTCAGGTGGACAACAGGCATGAGAGTCTTTGGGACACAAAAGAGAGAATTGTGGCGTTTGGCTTTGATTACTGCTATTGGTCAGTTGACCCTGAGGATCCCAAATATGCATCTCAGGAAGTGGTGAGTAGCACTGGTTTCTTTTCTTTTCTATAACCTTTCAATACCTTTTCTTTTTTTTCTATTTTTTAACTTGGAAAGCAAGAAGAAACTGGTTTATTTATACAACAAGTTACACAGTAGAAGGAGTAGTTTCTAATCCAGGCGTATTGTTCATTTTGCTTAAACTCTGCTACTGCTTCAGCACAATAATGTCAGAACTTACAAACTAAGTCACCCTTGATGCTTCTAAGGGCCAAACTACTAAGTAATTCAGAGCAGTTTTGCAAATAAATGCAAAATATCACAGCTTATCTGTATGTAAATATGTGACACAGTCAGTCTGAATGGCAAAGGTAGTATGAAAGAATAATTGTTTATCCTAGGTGAGGTGCTACCTGATAGCATAAGATGGACTTTTCTACCATGGGTTCAGTTTGTTGCTAATGTTAAAGTGAACTGCTTCCCTAGTCCCCTTCTTCTCACCAGTCCAGTACTGATTGTATTTTTAGACTGGCATCAGATTATAGAAATTTCTTCCTCATTTCATAGCCCTGTTAGCCAATGAATGCTGTTTGTTTCCCTGGTTGTGAGGAGAATTTGGAGAAATTGGTTCGATCTTCCACCTCTATGAGGGCTAAACTTCATAGATTACCTGCTTAATTCTGAATTTAATCCTGCCATTTAGTGGAGTAGCTGTTTTATGTGGTTAGAATTTGTTAGGGGATGAGCTACCTCTCTCAGTGCCTATTCAGTAGTACAAGAGAGGCCCAGAAGAAGAAGGGTTAGGACTGGAGGAAATTTATCACATAGTTCTCTGTTGTAGCAAGGCATGCAAATACCTGAAATGGAGGTGTGGAATGTAGAGGAAGAGAAGGGAAGTTGCTTGTTCAGGGAAGGGGCCTCAGACAACATTGGCCCTTTAAGAACGTCGGGGTCATTTGGACTGAAAGCTCCCATAGTGCCTGTATGAAAGCTGGAGTCTTTCTGGGTGATTTTATTTTATTGAGCTTTATTTTAATTAAATGTATTTTTGTATATTAGTATATGGGATTTCTTCCATTAATGCCTTTGTATTCCCTAGAATGTCTGTTGTTCCCACAATGCTGGGCACTTGAATAATCAAGGTAGAATGTTTACTCACGATAATCTATCCACTCATTTCCTCCTCTCTCCCTTCTCCCTTTGTCCTGTTGCTGCTTTCCACCCAGCCTTTGCTTCAGTTGGGTCACATGCTTTGAGGAGTTTGGTAAGGTAGCACTAAACAGTTTGGAGCCAAAATATTCAACTAGCCAAATCCATGTACCAGCCTTGATGTTTACTTGGATGTAAGTCTATTTGAATTGAGTGAGGCTTGCTCACTTGTAGTATTGTTGCTTCCATTTCTAATGTCTTTTTTCCCATTTGTGTGAAAAGCGGGGAGTGAGGCAGCTGGCAGCTTTGATGATTGTGTTTTCACCATCGCTGCGATACTTTGATTCCTACCTAAGCATTTGCTTCAGACATTTCACATGTGTCGTCTGTAACAAAGACAGATAACCCAATGCATAAGAACAAATATGACTTCATTTCATTAGCCCTAGAGTACAATGGTGGCCTTTTTAAATACCTGACCTTTTAAGGAGGAGGTACCATGGGCTGAATCCCTGCCTTCAACATGCAAAACATGTGCTCCACCATTGAATTTTGCACACCATGATTCCTGTTTGGGATTGGGGAGGTAGAGGGGATGCATTGATTTAGCTGTATAGAAAAAATTCTACATATGCTCAGAAGCGCTTGAAGCATTTCTGATTAATAATTCTCCCCCCTGATTTACTGACTGATCTTCATAGTCAGTCACTTATTGTTGCACTTGCAGTAATTAGTGTCCTCCAGCTGAAGTAAGCAAATCACTTCTTTTTTTAACCAACATGTTATTTGAAGTGTGAATGAAGATGGAACATGTTGGTGTGAGGTGGAAGGAAGATAGGTGAGATGCAGATCAACTACAGGAGTTAACAAGTTGTAAAATGAGATCCTAAGCTTTGGAACAAAATTCCCTAATCTTTGGGACAGCCTTTTCCAGTCTGATAATTTCTAGACATGTTTGACTCCCTCTGTTTCCAGATAGCAATTTTATTATAGGCTTTATAGTTCATTTGAGTGGGGATAAAGTGATTGTGTTACCCTGTTTACTGGGGGTCCCGTGAGGGACACCAAAGTGCACTCTCAAAATATCAAAAGGTGGGGAAATTAGCAAGAGCACAAGCTAGCAATGCGAGAGGCAGGGCAACGCAGCGGAATCTTTTACCTAATGTCTATGGGGTCAGGCTAAGTCAAGGAGCAAACAGGATTGAAATAATAAATGTGATCTTTATTAAAATACAATCAAACAGTGTATGCAGCACACTCACACAGATAACTATGGAAAATGAAGGTGGGAGTGAGATAGAGGAATTTTTAAGGGTTCTGTTGATTTGGGTGATACTACACCTGTCCTGAAGCCCGGGTAGATCACTGCGAAAGTTCGAAGGTGTGTAGTCTCAGTACGTGGGACTGAGGGGAAGGCTCGCCAAGCAAAGCGGTGGCAAGACAGGATGGAAGTCTGGAGCGATCCGAGCAATCCAAAGAAGCTCTCAAAATCAGAGTTTTTTATAGGTAGAAATGTGGCTACAGGCTATTCCGTACTTGGGGAAAACAATGAGTTTAGGGCTGGAGACAAAGCCTCCAAAAGGTCAGAATTGAGTTAAGTTGAGTTAAGTCCGAATTGACAAAGGAGTAGACAGTATGCAAACGCAGAGTGCTTGACAGTTGAGAATTCATCTTGCCAAGTTGCCTGCTTGGGGCAGGGAGTTCTTTGTAAGTATCATGCATACATGATAGCGTGCTTGCCGGGAGGTCTCCTAAAGCGGCAATCTGGCTATTTCTGGCCTGCCTGGGTGGGAAATGGAATGTCCAGCGATTAGTGGCCATGCCTAGTTTCGTGCTTGTCTGAGGGCCTCACAAACACGTGGAGAGGGATGGTAGAAGAGAGCCAAATTATTGATATCAAAGTGATATCTAATATCACTCCAAGTGTGGCTTAGGAACTGCAGTAACAATTGGGAAAACCAACTTTAGAACAACAAAAAGAAAATCTCTTCTGTTCTGAAAACAAGTTTCAGATAACAAATTCAGTAGCATGAGTTCAACAGTCAAATGATTTCAAGAGTTAATGGAAACAGATTAATCTCACAGTTTCTGATGGTAAAAATTAACAAATTCATTTTCACACCTAGTATTCCAAGCTCTAGATATGGTTTGGATTGAATGTGGTGTTGTCCAAATTAACTTTTTTTTCTCTCTCTCTGAAAAGATTTTTATCCCTTTCTTTCCATTTATGTCATTATGATGGCATTTGTAACATGAATATTTCCTGCCAGATATATATGTATACTCTAATGTTTATGGGAAAACATCAGTGATTTGTTTTTTATGTGGTAAATATGTTCTGATGCAATTCAAAGATGTTAAGAGTGTAAGAGGAGAAGACACAGATGGGAAACTCTATTCCTGTTTCCTGAATTACTTGCAGATTATGCGTTTTTGAGCGTAAGGATAAATGCCTTTAGCTACTATAAATTTGTGTAATCTTTTATTGGAATGTAGGATAAATTCAGATTATCTTTTAACCATACATGTATAGTCCTTATGTTAAAATTGATCATTTTATAATTTGACAGGATAATTTGACACAATGAATAAAACGACCTTTTACAGACTGATGTATATGCTGTTCTTTCCATCAGATAGGGGCCTAAATCCTACTGGTTGTTCTAGTTAGAGTAGACCCATTGAATCAATAGGATTTACATAAATATTGACTCATCAATTCAGTGGGTCTGCTCTAGTTGGGACTTCAGACCTTGATTAAAAATGAACATGGTAACAGTTTCATTGAGGGCCTTCTCGAATTGAGACCTTGGAACACCCTCTTATGGTATTTGACCTTTGGAGGATTGTGGAGAAGTCACCTTGAAGTGATTCCTCCCGTCTAAACTAGGGTTTCGCTTTTGAAATTGTGTGTCTTCAGGGAATTCACATGTGTCCGTTCACCAAAAATATTTTCAGTTCTGCCATTGAGCATGTTGCAGAAGATTATGGAGCTTGTTCTTGGCCATATATTTTATGAAGTAATTAATGGATCTTACTACTGTGAGTATAGGCAAGACCTTTCCCCAAATCTGCTTGTGACACTGCATTGCTACAGTAATAATACTAAACTTTCAGTGAAGGCTGATTGGCTGAGCCTTTCTTTTAGGGGCCCTAAGATTTCTGAGGTACCTCACAGTGATTAGAACACAGTGTGAAAAAAACCCTGATCTACATAGTTACGAACAATCTTATATTACATTTTCATAGTCCAGATCAGTACAACGTCACCAAAGATTAATATAGCATATTGTTGGAATTTTAGCAGTTGGAATACCAGCTCAGGACTATGCTGAGCATTGAGATTTCAGCAGCAAAACCCAAGAAAGTTGTGAAATCATAGCAGGTGGGCTCTGACCATATTACAAGGATGATGTATTAAGCATACATTAAGCATCGACAACAATAACACAAAGTATGCCATTCAAATAAAAAAGTCTAACAAATGAAAAAATGTGTACGCGTACACACACTTTTCAACACAGCATTTTTGCCCTGATATTCCTTCTTCTTGTCCTGAGAATTAGAGAACAGAGTCCAGAGCCCCTAAGGGAAAAATATGTTCTTAATTACTCTTACTAATCTGATATTATTAAATCAAGTAGGCAGTGCTGGCTATATAGTATTTGGCTGAATCTAGAGATTATTTTTGTTCCATGTTCATGATGTGTCATGTGGTAGCTTGTGCTGTATATAAACACAGTTTAAACTCTGATCTTGCAAACATTCTTTTAGCATGAAAAATGTCTCCTTTCTGAAAGTAAAGGCATGGCATATCATACTGACACATTATATCTACCTTTGGTTAAAAACTTCATAAAAACAGATGTTACAATTCTGGAATGGAAGCCAGTAAAGGGGAAAAAATGGTCTGGCATCTTATGAACCTTTCTCAAAATTTTATTAAATTAAAATTAAATTAAATTAAATTAAAATTAAAAAGAACACTAAAATCAAAGTGATGTTTAAATTGAAACTGGTGTGTCTTGACTTGCATTAATACCATTTGCAACAAGTTTTGTTGTTGTGTCCCTTCAGGTAATTTTAACTTATGTTGATCCTAAGATGAACCTGTCATAGAGGGTTTTTTGGGGGGGGGCAAGATTTGTTCAGAGGGGGTTTGTCTTTGGTTTCCCTGAGGCAGAGAGAGTGTGACTTGCTCAAGATCATCCAGTGGATTTCCATAGCTGAGCAGGTATTTGAACCATGCTCTCACAATGTCCTAATCCAGCACTGAAACTACTGCACTGTGCTGGCTCTCGTTTAAAATTTACCTCTAAAAAAGTAGAACTTCAGCTAAAACCTCATCAAAGGCTTGAGCTGATTAACTACATGATACAAGAATGAAGATATTGCTAGAACAAGAATTGACACCTTGTGAAGAGGTATGATATGAGTAAGACTTTTGAAAGCCATGTGTGGTGAAAATAATGTTTATATAGTTTCTAATATAAAAATATTCCCATAAAAAAGACCACTGTTCTCACTGGAGAAATAAAAAAGGCTATTTGCCTTAGGGAGGCTTTGTCTGGAAAGGTGATACAAAAATAGTTTAAATAAATATCCATGGAATAATCTGAATTCCATATGCTGAGTCTGGCACCTGTGGTCATAACGATTTTTTTTAAGCCCCTGCTTGCTTGGTATAGGATAAATTGTTCCTTTTTTCCAAAACTGAACAATGGAAAATATATAACACAGGAAAGTTATTATTAGAAATGGTTCTGTCTGTTCCATTTTTTTTACTTTTGTCTACTCATGGATTAAAACTCGGTGTTACTTGCTTTCTTTGTAGATTAAAAAAAATACCTCTGAGAAACCTACCCCTGTAAATCAAAAGCACTACATTTTCTGAATGAAGTGCCATAGCATTTTGTTATTTCTGCAGATAACACTGTGCAGCATTCTGGACCATTACAGTGCTGGTTAGTGCTTCTGATAGGAAATCTCCTTATAATTCTTCAAAAATTCCTGGGTCAGGTGGGAAGGGGGAAATTCTGAAAACTTTGTTCTTGGAAGTACCTAACAGTTTGCTTTGCTTTGGAGAAGTAGCCCAATAGAACAAGTTGTTTTCTCTTGCTGAGAATGCAGATATCCAGCTGAGCCTGTGATATGTTATGACTCCAGACTAGATTTGCTAGAATTCTAGATTTTCTATCTAGGTGAATTGTCCAATGCTACCACCTGAACAAACTGTCAAACCCTTATGTTCACACTTTCATACTAGCAGGGAAGTCTCAATTATTTCTCTGTTCCATTTTTCAGCTAAAATGTTCCAGTTTCTCTCTTCTCCTCACACTTTCCCCATTTGTCTTCAGCTTACTTCAGTTGCTGCAAACAGAGTTCATTTTACAGATTTGTTTTAAATTTATTGGGGGGTTGCGTATGAAGTACTTGGAGCACTCACCAAAGCTACTGTATAAGAACCATAAATGTATATTCATGCAGTGGGGCTTTTGCAGTCTGTTTGTGCTACATTTCCTCACCAGAAAAGCCATTCTTGAAAGGTTTGGTGGGAGGAGGCCAGAAACAATCTGGGGTGTGCACTGTGGTGTGCTGCTAAAGACTGTAGCTTTGGGAAGATCAGCAAGGGGATAAGCAGTTATGGACTTGATCCTAATGAACTGGAAGGAGTTGATCATAGGAATCAAAGCAGTTGGTGTTTAGTGGGAAATGATTGTGTAATGCTGGAATTCATAATGATGGGACAGGCTAAAGAAGAGTATAGTCAATATGAACCTTGGATTTCAGGAAAGCTGATTTTATCAAGCTCAGGGAGATACCAGGCAGAATCCCATAGTTAGAGATGCTAAAAGAAAAAGATATCCAACATGGATGGGATTTCATGAAGAAGGAACTGCAAAGAAGGACAATCACAAACAATTCCATGGAAGATGAAAGATGGGAAATTTGAAGAAGCCAGTGTGGCTGCACAGTAAATTTCAGGAGAAAGTGAAAAGAAAAAACAACATGTATAAAGGATTGGAAGGTAGGCTGAATCACCAAAGAAGAATAAAGGTTTGTAGCCCAAGCTTGCAGGAATAGTGTAAGGAAAGCTAAAATTGAAAATGAGTTGAGACTGTCTAGAGAAGCAGGAAGCAACAAGAAAGGTTTTTCCAAATATTTTTGAAACAAGAAAATGACTAGGGAAAGGGTTGGACCACTGCTCAGCAAGGATGGTAAAATGCTGTCAGATCACAACAAAAAGCAAAACTGTTCAATACCTATTTTGCTTCAGTCTTTCCTCCCCAAAATTGGCATGTGTGCTTTCACCCGTCTGCAGAGACCTTGGCAAGGAATCTGGTTTGTAAATCAAGATTGATATTAGTCAGGAATCACCTAGTTCACTTAAATGAATTCAAATCTGCTAGGCCAGATCCATCACATGAGCTCTGGGATGAACTGCATCCCAGAGTATTAAAGGAACTTGCTGACACACTTGCAGAGCCATTTGCCATCATCAAATCTTGCAGAAGCAAGTGAGATACCAGAGAATTGGAGAAGGGAAAACGTCCCTCTCTTCAAAAAACGCAAAAAAGAAGAACTGACCTCAATACCAGCAAAAATATTGGAACAGATTATGCAAGAGTCTGTCTGCAAGCATCTTGTTGACAATGTAGTGATCACTAGGAGTCAGAATTTGTTATCAAGAACATATCCAAACTGACATTACATCCTTTTTTTTTTTTAAGTGGTACTAGTTTAGTAGATGGTGGGAGTGCTGTGGATGTCATTTATCTGGACTTTAGCAAAGCATATTATAAGGTCTCACATAGTATTTGTATTAGCCAACTGATTAGATATGGAATACATAGAAACACTGTTAGGTGGATCCATAATTGGTTGGAAAACTGTGCTGAAAGAGTTGACATCAGTGACCGTATTTCAAACTGAAAGAAGATATCAAGTATAGAGTGCCTCCGAGTTTGGTCTGGGACTATTGCTCATTAGTGACTTAGATGATGGGGTGGCGGAAATCATTATCAGGTTTGTGAATGATACAGAACTTCCAGCACATTGGAAGATAGGAACAGAGTTCAAAATAGTAAACTAGAAAATTGGGCAGAAACTAATAAAATGAAATTCAACAGAGACAAATGCAAAATTCTACATATAGGCTTTTCCGATTAGGGAGCACTTTATAGTTCCTATTACCATAAATTTGCAACTTATGTTTATGAAATATTATTGCACTTGTAAGTGTTACACTTATAAAGTACAGATTCTATATGACTTGGTTTCATCATGTGTATAGTTAATCCAAGGTTACCTTTATGTTTCTGCTTTTTTAAATAGACTTTTCGGAGGGTGTTATTATTTATGCTCCTGTAGTTAACCTGATGCTTTAATGCTATCAGTGATGTTATTTTCTGCATATAACAGCATTAATGTCTGGTAGCAATTTGCATATCAGGCACTTGGTGTTGGGTGTGGAGAAAATGTTATGTGTGTTGTGAAGTTAATAGTTAATTTAAAAAGTTAAATGTTTCACTTAGCAGCATTTCTAAATAAGTTGCATAATTTTATATTTTGTTTCTCATTTTCTTTTGTTTTTGCTATGCAAATAATATCCTTACATTAAGCCCTCTGTTTAACAGATCATATTGTTTGTGATATTTTTCCATTATGGTTTTTTTTTAGAACTTTTTGCACTCTAGGGACAGAAGTGGATATAGTTGAAGCCAGGCATAGAGTGAGTCAGAGCACAGGAAATTTAAAAACAAATTTGTATAAACGCTGATAAAAGATAAGTTTCAGGTAAAGTGGTTTTGCCCTCTAAAGTGGTTTTTGCTCTGGAAAACAAAAGTATGTACGTTCTGAGATTGAAGTACAATTGAATAAAGAATTGATGGTGGAGAGTTTTGTTTTGTTTTTGAAAAAAAGAGAAACTAAAGGAGAGACAACTAAAATGGAAAGACTTGAGTTCACAGTTCACAAAAAGTGGAAAGGGATAAAAAATGAAACAGACTGTTTTTATAGCAGGGTAAAAGAGATAGAGACCAAAATACAAAATGAGTTAATTTTTTCTTAAATAGCATGGTATATATTTAGCAGAAGATCTGATGCCAGTGTGTGTGAATAATTATGAGCTGGTTATAATAACAAATGGTGGGAGAATTGTTGTGTTCACAGTGCATATGATTTAGAGATTTTTTGTGAATTCACAACAAATTCACTACTTACTTTTTTCCTTCCTTAAAAAGACAGAATTAAGAAAAGGTAGAAATTGCAAATGAGCTTATTTAGAATTGGAATATTTCCAGAGGATGGCCTAAATCCCACTGGCTGTCCCCAGCGAGAGTAGATTGACTAAATAGATGGGATTTGCATAATTGTTAATTCACCATTTAACAATTGGCCTAAATCAATAATTCGGGCGTGAAACAAAATAAAGACCAAAAATCAAGTCAGGACAAACTAGGTGCCAAACTCAGAAAATAAATTAAGTATTTAAAATATGAAAAATAAAAGATATGCAAAGGCTTTCTCTGTAGCGGGACTCAGATTTTCGAACTCCTTGCCAAGGGAGGTTGACTGGCTCTATATCTTTTGAGTTTCCGTTGGGCAGCTAAGACTACCTTGTTCCACATGGCCTGTGGTGTTTGCAACAGACCATTTTGTCTGTTGTAACTGTTTTAAAATTATTTTAAGGACTATTTGTATATGGTTTTTAGAAGTTCTTAGGGAATATTTTAATTTGTTTTTATCGTTTTTATTGCTCTATTGTTTTCCACATTTTTATCTGTGTGCATCACCTCAAGGGCCCTAGTGAGCTGAAAGGCAATATATAAATACTTAAAAAAATAAAATGGAAAATGAAATAAAACTAAGAATAGAAAGGAAGCATCAGGGATAGAAAGCTATATGTGATATAGTGGTTTGAGCACTGGACCACAACTCTGGAGACCAGGGTTTGAATCCCTGTTCAGTTATGAAAACCCACTGGGTGATCTTGGGAAAGTCACACTCTCTCAGCCTCAGAAGAGGGCAAAGGCAACCTCCCTCTGAAGAAATCTTGCCAGGAAAACCTCATGGCTGGTTTGCCTTAGGGTCACCATGAGTTGAAAATGGGTTGAAGACACACAACAATAACAACAAACTAGAGATAAGCACAGAAGGGCAACCAAAGTATTCATGAACATGACAGAGCTCAGAAAGTTTTTGTTGTTAAACATAACTGAAACATAACTGAAATTCTTTTACAGTCATCCATGATCAAGAGGATCTTGTAATAGACTTGGCTGAGTTGGGCCTTAGATTACAATGCTTCCTAGACAAGACATACAGTTGTATGGAGACCAATCTGAAGTTTCCTCATTTGAGCTTGGCAGGCTCTTCAAAATAGAGCTAGATCAGTTCATTTGTTTCAGTTGGAAATGGTTTTGAAAAGAGCTGAAATGGAGAAGTTGGATTTAATGGACCTACTTTAATCCAAAACTTGGGTAAAGTTTGATAAGATAGGAGAAGTATCAAAGAGGATATGCCAATCTTTGCTTCTGTCTTCCATGATTAGACTTTCACTTTGATGAACAGTTGAGTTTACTGAGAACAAAGGTCAAACTCAAAATCAATAAACTTTAAGATATGATAGAAAGTAACAGTGATGTGGCTTTCCCAGAAAAGGCAGAATGTTCTACAGAATATTCCAGAAAAATGTTCTGTGAAACATAACAATATTTAAACAGAATGTTCAAAAAACATTCAAAACTTTATGTGGCAAGAATTTTTTTAGAATATTTGTAATAATGAAAAGAGAATATCGTTGTGTGCTTTCAAGTTGTTTCTGACTTACGGCAACCCTAAGGCAACCCCATCACGGGATTTTCTGGAACTGAGAGTACATGATATCTTGAAGGTCACTCAGTGGGTTTCCGTGTTCCGGTGGGGAATCGAACCCTGCTCTCCAGGGTCCAATGCTCAAACCACTGTACCATGATGGCTCTCTAAAGAGAATATATTTGTCTTAAATTTAGCAAAAAATACATAGTACATGAAATACATGAAAATATGTGAAAGTGAAGGAGTTAAATTCAGACAAGTACAGCTTGAATAGAAAAATAAGCGAGTTGGACAGCAGATGTCCCTACCTTATCTC